>CM067371.1:111609284-111788426 GCA_034401795.1 Chaetoderma sp. LZ-2023a | reverse complement strand
ACGACACGACGATGTTTGAGTATAAAATGGTCTACGTGGTATTTATGTTTCACTTTTAAGGATGTTCAAGACATTGCAATAAACTGTAAGCAATACAAATATCAAATATCACTAAATGGATTATATTTGTTTAAAGTGTTTGTCATAAAATCTGTTCAACACTGCCACACGGTTGATACCAACTAACCTCATAATGCCCGTAATGGAATCATTCACATGGTGAAACTACTCCATGTTTTACTTTAGATTTTGTGGCGTGTAATGCAAGAGCTAGCAGCTTCACATTTACAGAGCTTACATCTGATATCGCCTATGCAACAAGGTGTACTGCTGCTTGGTGACATCACAACCCATTGCGTGTCCACGACGAAATGATATCCATCATATGACGTCATTATCAACTAAGTGACTTGTATGTTAAAGTCATAATCATGTCGTCACGAATGATTCGAAATAGTCCATCTTAATATTCCGACACGTTGTACGAATTGTATGTCTTTGCTATTTAATAAACATGATGTTGAATATTTTTGAAACTAATTTTACTGAGCGGGCGCTGTTGCTGCCATATTTGAATTAGTTTCAAAGTATTCAACGGCTTACCTGCGTAGTTTTCTGGAAATTGATAGCCAGGGCGTGCAAAGTTACATCGATCCATTCACAAAGGTGATGTGGGTGGAGCTTAGATAGAGATGGGCGGGACATAACCAAAACTGGAAAGGTTCAATGGTTGAAGAACATTGTCATTGCTAAATTTATATGCATAAATTAAAGAATTCACTAAGACAATTATTTGCTGCAGTTATCTAATGATGTACTGCGCAGTAAGTATGCATGCTTAATGTGTAGCCTGATACTACTTGATGTTGGTACCAGCTTTTCAAAGTTGTTCTTAGCTGTTTTTGATGATACAGATAGTACCAAAGTCGATTCAACAGTATTATACGATTTTTACCACGAAGAACGTTGACAAAGAAAAGCTCTGTGGTTATTTCCAGGCATGTGATAACTCTACTCTACTGCTGCAAGTTCGGTTTCCTTAAGTACAGAATGTTTTCTTGTCACAGTGCTAGTTGTATCACCATTGAGTGCATGCACGGCGGGCATAATGTCTGACATACTGTACGTTAGCTCTTCTGTTAGATCATGGATTGATACTGCCCTTATAGCGTTTGCGTGCTAAGCTGGTACCCGACTCCAATTGCTCATAATCTCAATATCCTGGGCCAGAGAATCGCCAGCGAGGGAATGTGGAGTCGGGTATTTTAGCCGTAAATATGGATATAGCGGATGCCATCTTTATTTCCAAGATGGAGATCATAAAACATGAATTAAATCGTGTATGTATTTCCTTTCTATGTATTTACTATCCTTCAACAACAATTCGCCCCGAAAACATATCTTTTATTTTATAGTCATTTCAGATTAGCTTTATCGTGCTAGATATAACACTACAGGTGGCCATCTTGAATTTCAATATGGGGGCCAAATGACCCATATTTGAAACATGTAACCCACATTTTTCATGTGCTGGCCATCCTAGATCAAGATCTAAATCAAAATATAGGTTACATTTCAGTGCATGCTTAAACTTAGCTAACACATACACTATATACAATAACCGTTTGTTAACTTGGTTTGATGTGTTGCTTTGCATTATAGCTGAAACATCGAGATCAACAGTGGCTAACTGTGTTGTCCAGTTTCAATGGCTGCTGTTCAACCTAGCCAGTAACTCTGCTCTGGTGTGCTCGGTCAGCTTCTGGGGATTCATGGTATTCATGGCCAAAGATGGTAATATTCCTATACTTCGCTAAGATTGTACTGCTACTGCTTCTGCTGCTACTACTACTACTACTACTACTACTACTACTACTACTACTACTACTACTACTACTACTACTACTACTACTACTACTACTACTACTACTACTATTATTATTATTATTCCGCTGTCAATATCGCTGGTACTGCTGTTTGTAGTGATGCTGGAATGATGACATAACGAATGATGATAATAACATAACGATGCTGATGACGACGACGACGACGACGATGATGATGATGATGATGATGATTTGTTTGCTGGATTTAGTGGATCTAAGTATATTTAGTATATATCAATATGATTAAGCTGCTTTTGTGTGTGTATGTTATCCACTTTCAGATGTTCTGTGGACTGACATGAGTAAGCTGAAGCACAGCCTCAATCTGATGTATGTTCTGCTGGACTTGATGATCACGGCCACTCCGGTCAGGCTCTTCCATGTCTTCTATAGCGTTACATTGGGATCGCTGTATGCCCTTTTTAACGCACTCTATTTTGTAAATAACGGAATGGGTGTTAATGGACACCATTACGCTTACTCGTTACTCGACTGGAGAGACCCTTTATGGGCCATTCTAACATGTGCCCTGGCCATGACACAAACCATATTCGCCCAGGGTATTCTGTATATTGTCTATCAATTCCGGATTCGCCTCTACCGTAGATCGTGTCTGGATTACAAGGACGGTGATGTGACGACTGAGGCAGAATTACAGACAATACTTCAGAAGGATAACTCGAGCTACTCGGCGCTCGATACGCCGTAACTTCTTTAGCCATTTAATCATCAAATGCGCTCAAGAAAGTCTCATAGGAATTCACCATTTTGTGACTAAGAGAAGACAATTTGTGAAAATTTAGCATTGGAATGACTGGTTAGCTTATCGAGCCGGTCGTTTCAATGGTACAAATTTGTTAATATTCTCTCGTCCTGCAAATGAACATTTTTCAAGAACACTGCAATAGCGGGTTTTGCTCAACATGAGTGTTAAATGGTTAAAGGTCAATTGGTCTATAAACAAATTCATAAATAAAAAAAAAAAATCTAAAATTATGCTGTTGTTGTTATTATTATTATTATTATTGTTGTTGTTGTTGTTGTTGTTGTTGTTGTTGTTGTTGTTGTTGTTGTTGTTGTTGTTGTCTGGTGGTGGTTGTGGCGGTGGTGGTGGTGGTGGCGGCGTTGGCGGCGGTGGCGGCGGTGGTGGTGATGGTGTTGGTGTTGGTTGTTGTGGTGATGATGATGTCGTCGGCGTGTTCATGACAGTGATGGTGATGATCTTCGTTGCTGTGGTGATGGTGGTGGTTGCGTTGTGATGATGGCCGTGGTCGCAGTTGTAATAATAACGATAGTCGCAGTTGTGGTGATGCTGGCGGTAGTCGCAGTGATGATGATGATGTGGTGGTGGTGGTGGTGGTGGTGGTGGTGGTGGTGGTGGTGGTGGTGGTGGTGGTGGTGGTGCTGGTTGTGGTGGTGGTGCTGGTGGTTGTGGTCATGATGATGATGATGATGATGATGCTAATGATGATGATGATGATGGAGATCGTCGTTGTTGTGTTAATGGTGATGGTTGTGTTGTGATGGTGACCATGGTCGCAATGGTGATGATGACGATGGTAGCAGTTGTGGTGACGCTGGCTGTAGTCGCAGTAATGATGATGGTGGTGGTGGTGGTGGTGGTGGTGGTGGTGGTGGTGGTGGTTGGTAGTGGTGGTGGTGGGTGGTGGTGGGGGTGGTGGTGGTGGTGGTGGTGGTGGTGGTGGTGGTGGTGGTGGTGGTGGTGTTGAGGTTGATGGTAACGATAATGCTGTGAGTTCATGGTGGCGTTATTAGTCGTGATAATAGTGGTGATAATTGAGAATGGGCGGCGACTGTGGCGCTTGCTGCTGGTCGTGATGGTGGTTGTGATGATGGCTTTTACTGTTGATTATCGGGGTGATGTTGCTCCGGCGTTTGGTAACGACTGTGATGATTGCGCTAATAATGATAAACCGACTGAGAATTGGTGAATAATGTATTGTAAGCAATATCAGATGGAAGTGGTGAGTTTGTTGATTATTATATACCAAATTGTTTTATTCAAAATAATCATGAAAGAAGTATCTGCTAGGGTAACCAAAGTGAGCAATAAACACCCCAAATAACCTGATATCATAGAGTTGTCGTTTATTTATAAGATATGATTTCGCGTCCATTTTCTCATTCCTAATACCGGGATACAGCCCATCTCAGGAAATCCGTATCAAATATTCGGTTCAAATTATATATGTGAAATTGTTGAATGTGTGTAGTTCCCGGATTCACATGGTAGGGCTGGTGCAAGGAAATATGGCGCACTAGGCGGGAGGGCGGGGGCACCCACCCCACCCCACCCACGTTTCCGGAAGATTTTGAAAATTAGATGCTCCGCATTTTCAGAGGTAAATATGAACCCCCGTTGCCTTCTAAATTATTCAATTTTTACCCATTTAATTATAATTAAAAATTTTGCTGGGTGAGCTTTTAGCTTTACTTTCCCTGGGTTGTTACTTGTATGACTTCCCTGGGTTGTTACTTGCATGACTTCCCTGGATTGTTACTTGCATGGCTTCCCTGGGTTGTTACTTGTATGACTTCCCTGGGTTGTTAGTTGCATGGCTTCCCTGGGTTGTTACTTGAATGGCTTCCCTGGGTTGTTACTTGCATGACTTCCCTGGATTGTTACTTGCATGACTTCCCTGGGTTGTTACTTGTATGACTTCCCTGGGTTGTTACTTGCATGGCTTCCCTGGGTTGTTACTTGCATGGCTTCCTGGGTTGTTACTTGAATGGCTTCCCTGGGTTGTTACTTGCATGACTTCCCTGGCTTGTTACTTGTATGGCTTCCCTGGGTTGTTACTTGCATGGCTTCCCTGGGTTGTTACTTGCATGACTTCCCTGGCTTGTTACTTGCATCACTTGCCTGGGTTGTTACTTACATGACTTCCCTGGGTTGTTACTTGCATGACTTCCCTGGGTTGTTACTTTCATGGCTTCCCTGGGTTGTTACTTGTATGGCTTCCCTGGGTTGTTACTTGCATGGCTTCCCTGGGTTGTTACTTGCATGGCTTCAAATATAAGGCAGCAAAAACATTCAGTCTAATTAGGCTAAAATATATGAGTAACAGATTTCAGTCCAAGTGGTTATAAAATATATATGAGATATGAATGAGATAGATCATGGCTGTACTATTACAAAGTATTGTATTATTAACAGGCATGTGGAATTACACAAATAAGTTCAAAATGTAGGCCTGTCACAATTAATGGCCGCTTTAATCAACACGACAGAACCAATAAAATAGATTACTGTGGTGTTACTAGTCTATCTGTTGAAATGTGTTGGGAGGAGAAAAGGCACGCTAGGCGGGCGCAAGGCACCCCACCCCCACCCACGAAGAGGAACGCACCCCTTGTCCCCTGGATCTGCCCCTGCACAGGTCTGTAGTTTGCTGATATTCGTCCCACATCGTCTGGTAATGGACATAATACAACATAGAAATCATGATCACTCAGAACGATGACGCGTATTAACTTCATTTCTTCATGCAAGTGCACGTTTCTCCTGTCCACATTATTTATTTTTTCCGGAAAAACATTTATTTTCATAGGCGAAATAGTGTTTTGTCGATATTGTCAGCGTTGGCAGAAAACTTTGTCGGAAAAGGCACCGAAAAGGTAATGTCTGTATTCTTGCCTCCAACAAAATATAGTGTGAAACAACTGACTTTCTTGAATCTTTTTGGATAAGAGCATATGGCGAACTATTGGAACTATTGACGAGTGAAGAATCTGTTATCTCCGCCCGTCGCCATAACTTGCCTATTATGAATGGGATAGATGCAGTATGATTTTTAAATACAAGGTATTGTGCAGTCAGATTATTTTGTCAGTTGTCTGTGTGTATTTCAATGGGCGTTCGCTGTTCTTAATAGGTACCCATCCCTATCTGTCAGTTGTGAAAATCCCCTCCATCCCACCCCCTCCCACCCGAAATGATGGGATGACGGATATGTAGCTAAGATTTGGCCACGTTGACGTTGTAACTTATAAAGAGAAATTTGATGAATTCTGCTGCACTTAGAGTATACTTAGTTTGCTTCCAAGTTAAAATGTTACGGTTAGGAGGGGTGGGTGTATGGTAGATTTTCACAAATTTAGTGTGGGGGTTGGGTGGGGTGGGGTGGTGGTTGAGGTGGCGTACGCCGGTCCCCCATCCCCCTCCTTTTGAATCTGCCACTGACAATAACTCCATATCGTACATAAGAACGATTAATTAATTTTAAATAATAAATTGCAATAATATCTCACTCAAAATTTAGGAAAATGAATTGTTCACAGATTTCGTGTGCCCATTCATCACACGACCACATTTCGCACACACCGCCCCTCCACTCTATCACCCCCCCCTCCCCACACACACACGCACGCACGCACGCACGCACGCACGCACTCACACCACACACCACACACACACACACACGCACGCACGCACGGACGCACGCACGCACGCACGGACGCACGCACGCACGCACGCACGCACGCACGCACGCACGCACGCACGCACGCACGCACGCACGCACGCACGCACGCACGCACGCACGCACGCACGCACGCACGCACGCACGCACACACACCATTGAGAGACTGTAAGAATATTGTTCTCCACCAATGTAGCAAAGCCATTCCTGACCTTCAACCCTATCTGATAGAGTTATTTGTGACATAATTTAGCCTTTGATTTCCGTTTAATTGTGCCGTTACTGGCTTGTTCTTTATTCTGTGGGCCTACATTTCTCCGTACCATCCGTTTTGTATTCCCCTTCGAAGGCGGATATTTTCATCTAACCTTAGTGTGTTTGGACATCGGATACACTTTAAGTGTGATTTCCATGTTAAGCACCTGTTTAGCAGATGTGTGGGCTTTATATAACTTTTAACGCATCTGCGTTACTCAGAGTTGGAATTTTCAGTTTGAAGCACTTGTATGATTAGCGTTCTTGTGATAATGGAACGGATTATACATTTACCTCAGGTATTTACCGGCTTTCTAGGTGATGGTTCTGGACGGGTTAGGATCGATTCAGGCGATACCGAATTCATATTTGTGTCATCCGAAGATTTGGCGTCTCCTGTACTAAGCTGTTGAGGTAGGAACCTGAGTCTGGTGGGGAATGATATGACCTGAATTATCATCTAATGCATTTAATTAGTAATTAGTCCCGCTATCACTACACTGGACCTTTCAATTTTTAGCTATGCCCCGTCCATCTCTAGCTAATATCCACCTACACCTCGCTCGATCTCTGAATTCTCTGACTATCAATTTCCAGAAAACTATACAGGTAAGCTATTGAATATTTTGGAACAAATTTGACTGACCGATGTTGCTGCCTATGGCAGCAACAGTGTCCAGTCAAATTAGTTTCAAAATATTCAACAGCATGTTTATTAAATAGTAGAGACATACAATTCGTACAACGTGTTTGAATATTAAGAGTTAAAAACAGGTCAAATAGGATCATTTATGATGTAATGATTATGACGTCAACCTACACGCCACTTAACTGATTATGACGTCATATGACGTCAGATTGATGGATGGATACTCTGGAAATGTGAATTACGCACATTATGTTGGTGTTTGGGAAGAGGTATTGTGGGTTGTTGGTCCGTATAATTGTTAGAAACATCACTGAGAAACACCTGGCAGGTATTCAAGAAGAGGGCGTAAGCCCTAAAAGAAGCTATAAACTTGGGCGTAAGTAAAAAAAACATTCAAACGTTTGTATTCGCATACGTGATATGAATATTTAGCCGCCTGTTCGTGAATACGGCGTAGTCAGGTTTTCTAAATATATACTGGCTGTTAGGCTGGAGCGTAAGCTATGCACTCTTCGTGAATACGGCATAGTCAGGTTTTCTAAATATATGCTGGCTGTTAGGCTGGAGAGTAAGTTATGCACTCTTCGTGAATACGGCATAGTCAGGTTTTCTAAATATATACTGGCTGTTAGGCTGGAGCGTAAGCTATGCACTCTTTGGCGTAGTCAGGTTTTCTAAATATATTCTGGCTGTTAGGCTGGAGAGTAAGTTATGCACTCTTCGTGAATAGTCAGGTTTTCTAAATATATGCTGGCTGTTAGGATGGAGAGTAAGTTATGCACTCTTTGTGCATACGGCGTAGTCATGTTTTCTAAATATATGCTGACTGTTAGGCTGGAGAGTAAGTTATGCACTCTTCGTGAATACGGCGTAGTCAGGTTTTCTAAATATATGCTGGCTGCTAGGCTGGAGCGTAAGCTATGCACTCTTCGTGAATACGGCGTAGTCAGGTTTTCTAAATATATGCTGGCTGTTAGTGCCGCTTTCCATGTAAGCTTGTATGCTCGCTTTTCTGCTAGCAGAAAAGTCGATCCAGTGCATTTAGATAGAACCATTTCAATGTGAGCTTTTCAGGGCGCTGAAATTCTCTCACTTAAAAACAAGTCGCGCAGTTCGCGACTTTTCTGCTCGCTTTTCTGCTAGCAGAAAAGTCGGTCTAGTGCATTTCCTATATATACATTTCCACGGGCGCTTGTCCATGCCGCTGACAGGCGCGCTTGTTATGTATGTTGATCTTGTGCGCATGCGTGTTGCCTTATAAGCAGGTTATTTTGCAATATTGCCTTTGAACATTATGCAAATATAATAATGATGCCGTGCAACCTGCATTTTCTTCTGTATTATTTGTGCAAGAGACAAGGAACTCGCATTTGTATGATGCAGTTGATGCAGTTGACAAACCAAAAAAGAGTGCACAGATTTTGGGTGCAGATATTGTTCTACCAGATCAGTTAACTGCTCCTGTTTTGAAAGTTCAGCATCAAGTACCTATCCTTTGCACTTTTGCGACATGACAGTAGTGTGTAGGAAAGCAAAAATTTATCAAAGATATGCAGAACTAGAGCTTCAAATTCGCTTGCCTACGCTAGGAAAACAGCGGGATTCGCTGGTAAACTCGCCTGCATGGAAATAGACAAACCCGCGAGCAGAAAAGCATGCGAGAACACGCAAGCATAAAAGCTCACATGGAAAGCGGGCCTTAGGCTGGAGAGTAAAGCCCGCTGCACATTGCGGTGACGCGACATGACGGTATCGCTTTCTGGTTTCGTCCTATCGGCGTCGTGTCCTAATTTGAAGCACATCGATGCCACTAGATAGTTCGGCGTGTTTATATTTGATGTGTATGAATATTTACCTTGTATACCAAGTTGGTCTGAAATTATTCGCAGAGCTCTATTTTTGGTTATAGAATTCATATAATCTCTGTCAGCAACGTCATAGAGGCATGGATGTGCTTGCCACTCCAAGATCAAGGCCTCTTCCTTCTCAATCGTCCACGTGCTCTTATTAGCCATTTTCGGATTTTGGCTTCCACAGACACGTGGAACATGTACTTGACATGTGATTTAATTATTGATAGTGATTGGTCAGTGAACCAATGGTCGTCGGTGACCCGATAGCAACAGAAAAGTATTTCAAGCATTTTGAAAACAAGCGACGAGAAGCGATTCGCCGAATCTGTCATTTTAGTATCGCATCGCCGTTGGTTTCGGGAGCGCATTGTGGCGACGAGTAAGCGATACAATAAAATCATGTCGCTGCCTTGTCACGTCGGCGCAATGTGCAGCGCCCTTAAGTTATGCACTCTTCGTGAATACGGCATAGTCAGGTTTTATAAATATATGCGGACTGTTAGGCTGGAGCGTAAGTTATGCTCTCTTTGTGAATATGGCGTAGTCAGGTCTTTTAAATATTTGCGGGCTGGTAGGCTGGAGCGTAAGTTATGCACTCTATGTGAATATGGCGTGGTCTGATCTTCTAAATATATGTGGCTGGAGCATAAGTTATGCGCTCTTTGTGAATACGGTGTGGTCTGATCTTCTAAATATATGGAGGCTGGTAGGCGGGAGCGCAAGTTATGCGCCCTTTGTGAATATGGCGTGGTCTGATCTTCTAAATATATGGAGGCTGGTAGGCTGGAGCATAAGTTATGCACTCTATGTGAATATGGCGTGGTCTGATCTTCTAAATATGTGGCTGGAGCGTAAGTTATGCGCTCTTTGTGAATACGGTGTGGTCTGATCTTCTAAATATATGGAGGCTGGTAGGCGGGAGCGCAAGTTATGCGCCCTTTGTGAATACGGCGTGGTCTGATCTTCTAAATATATGGAGGCTGGTAGGCTGGAGCACAAGTTATGCGCTCTTTGTGAATATGGCGTGGTCTGATCTACTAAATATATGTGGCTAGAGTGTAAGTTATGCGCTAGGCGTGGTCTGATTTCTAAATATATGGAGGCTGGTAGGCTGGAGCGCATGTTATGTGCTCTTTGTGAATATGGCGTGGTCTGATCTACTAAATATATGTGGCTAGAGTGTAAGTTATGCGCTAGGCGTGGTTGATCTTCTAAATATATGGAGGCTGGTAGGCTGGAGCGCAAGTTATGCGCTCTTTGTGAATATGGCGTGGTCTGATCTACTAAATATATGTGTCTAGAGTGTAAGTTATGCGCTCGGCGTGGTCTGATCTTCTAAATATATGGAGGCTGGTAGGCTGGAGCGCAAGTTATGCGCTCTTTGTGAATATGGCGTGGTCTGATCTACTAAATATATGTGGCTAGAGTGTAAGTTATGCGCTCGGCGTGGTCTGATCTTCTAAATATATGCGGGCTGTTAGGCTGGAGCGTAAGTTATGCGCTCTTCATGAACCCTGCACCTGAATGTTGTATGATTGGATTATCACTAGCACTATTATCTGCTTTATTGACTTGTTCCTTATCAATAGATGAATTGTGATTCTCCGGAAATCATACACCTTGTTCATTAACAGTTATTTTTAATGGGAGCAAGTCCACTTTGAACATTGGTAAATCTGATTGGTAGAACTCTCACGGCTAGGCTTTATGCCAATCAGATTAACATTAACTTGATCATTTGTAAGATACAAGGTAGAATAATCTCAAATACGCTGGATTCTGACCAGAACTATAACTGATGCATTTAAAGGAGGAATCCAGCGATGCCCCGCCCATCTCTACCTAAGCTCCACCCACGCTGTGTCCGTGTTTGGATCGATCAATCACTGCACTCTCTGAATCTCAATTCCAAGAATACTATACAGGTAAGCTGTAGAATATTTTGAAACTAATTTGACTGAGTGGTGGCAGCAACACCGCTCAGTCAAATTAGCGTCAAAATATTCAACAGCATGTTTATTAACTCATACAGACATACAATTCGTACAACCTAACAGCGTATTAAGCGTTTAAGGCGGATTAAATAGAGTCATTCATTACTCCATTGAGCAGATATTGATAGTTGGCTGGAATTACCACTGACATCACCATAGGAATGCCAATACCAACATGAAGATCAGGTTCTGTTGGACACGGTCTATCTGTTACCGCTACCAACGATTTATCAAAGTTGGAACCATTGAATATGACTGGATGAAAGGGGTGTATCCCTGTATATCTGTATTCAACCATCACATTATTAGGATAAGTTGGTTTTGGCAATGCCTGTGCAACAACACCTGATATATCATAAATACTCTTGGTTTTACCAAGATGCCATTTCATCCACCCATCGCATGCTGTGTGTCATATCTTTCGAAGGTCCCATAAACGCCACGACATGCAGGAGGTTGCAGTTTGTGGGATGTGCGTATGCATGCGTGCGTGCGTGCGTGCGTGCGTGCGTGCGTGCGTGCGTGCGTGCGTGCGTGCGTGCGTGCGTGCGTGTGTGCGTGCGTGCGTGAGTGCGTGCGTGCGTGCATGCGAGCGAGTGTGTGTGCGTGCGAGCAAGTGTGTGTGCATGCGGGCGGGCAGCTGGGGGGGGGGGGGCTCAGGGGTGGGGGTGGGGTGGAGGCCGGTTTGTGTGCATGAGTGTGTGTGATGTCATGATCGCAATACAATTCTGATCTATGCAATAATCTATATAGCATCCTTAATAATAATAATAATAATAATAATAATAATAATAATAATAATAATAATAATAATAATAATAATAATAATAATAATCGTTATTTATTGAGGGTAACACTTCAAATACACGGCCTGATCTAGCAGAGGCCCTCTATGGATCAATTTCATGAAAACGTACCAAATCGTGTCAGAGGTCTTTCTCAGCAAATATTTTAATTGTAAGTACGGATTTATTTATCATTAAGCTATTTTCAGCAATGGCAACTTCATTGTGATTAGGAACATATATAACAGCAATATGGGTGCTCACTTAGAATGTGAGAATCACTTGTAAATCACGCCACCTCCTCAGAAATGTCATATCAGAAACAAACATAAAGTTTCTAGATGATATAACTTATCTAGTCAGTATCTCTAATAAACAATAATGCCACAATACTTCGTATTACGTACGTGGGAATGACCAAACAGAGGATGTAACATTTCCTTCTATCTAACATTTTTAGTAGACAGAAACGTTTTCAAAAACTCAGAAATATTTGGGAAAGACTGCCACAATTCATGAATATAGCCTTTCTTTAATATATGTGACAATCAATCCAATGGTTTCTCTCCTATCAAGGCTCTCCTGAAACAATATGTTGCAACAGCAGACAAAGCACAACAGAGTAACTATATAAAATGAAATTTTATATCTGAAGTATGTTACATTGAATAGTATATTAATTAGATGCTAAGACTGAACCCCTGCCCAAGTTTTCCAAAATGCATTTATGAATTCATATACTAAATTTTAATATTTAGAATAACGGCCTATTTTGATAAGCATAGCATCATTGTATGCACTGAGAAAATCAAAATGACAGCATCGATAAACACATCATACAAGGGGTGGGGGGGGGGGCAAGATCACCACGGTCAAGATCATCACGTTCATCCTTTTGTCATGGACATTTGTACATTTCGCTACATCGTTTATGATTTTTCGTATCATACTTTAGTATTGTGTGTTATCAATATACCTTCCTGTGCACAATATCAGAGAAATCTGTATGTTTATGTTATTTCAGGTCAAGACCATAACATTTTGTCAAAACCGTCACATACATCAAGACCATCACATTGATTTATTCTTTTGAGGTGATACAATTAAACTTTACAGCTAACGAGTGGATATAGTATTTATTAATTGCCCAGTAATTGCCCATACATATATTCTTGATAATCGTGCATTACATACAGCGGATTTGCACGTTAGTTTTGATCAAATCACCCACGATTTCTAGTGATGGTCTGGTAGTCATCCTCTCCAAACAAATAAAAAATCATATAAGGTTATATCAAACCGGTTTGAAATTTGACATTTCTGAACCAATCTTTTGGTACGTTTTCCTGAAATTGACTTATTCCATTTCTAGCTTATCATAAAATAATATCATGGATTATCTCGACTATATTCCAGCTATACTTAATGTATTGCCTACACTGCATATGTAATAGTAGGGTCACTTTTAACGTGGTACATTGATCCCGCGTGCTGTGTTACTATTGCCACCGATACAGGCCGTCGTTTGTTAAGGCGGCGGGGTAACACGCGGCGGGGTAATTCTGCCAGCAAGATATAGTTGCATCTGTTTGTCAAAAATACAGGAGAAATATTGACCTTCACGATGATATTAAGGTTCCCCGTTTTCTCGAGATTTACCATGATAAAACAGTTTATTTAAGTATCTGCAAAAGTACGCAGCAGCATTACAAAATTTCGATTTTTGCTTACACATATCATAAACAGTCGTTCTGTGGCTTGATACTTTGTTGTCAATGGTGGTGGGGTGGGGTGGGGGCGGGGGCGGGGGTGCTGCTTAGTTTGTTGGAATGTCATTTATGGCATTTTAAGGTTTGTGCGTAGAATTTGCTATCACCAGTGTCACGATTGATCCGTGTTGCAATGGTCCTTTCCAGAGTAACCACCCATCATATGACGTCATAATGAACTGCCTGATGTGTACAATGACATCATAATGAATGACGTCATGAATGATGTCGATAAGTAGGTCACGAACGCATATTTGAAGACGGTCTATGGGCTGTTGTATAAATTGTTTGCTTTTACTATTTAATAAATACTCTGTTGAATATTTTGAAACTAATTTGACTGGGCGCTGTTGCTGCCTATGGCAGCAACAGCGCCCAGACTAATTAGTTACAAAATAGTCAACAGCTTCCCTGTATAGTTTTCAGGAAATTGATAGCTATGGCATTCGGGGATCGATCAATCCAAACACGGCTAGGTGTGGGTGGAGCTTAGCTAGTGATGGGCGGGGCATAGCTAAAAATGGAAAGGTCCATTGACCCACTGTTCCCTAATGTCTGGCTCTTATCAGCTGACAGATGGAGATTATGACGAAGTGACTACGATCAATGCATTCCTATCTCGCGAGATCTCCTTCGTTTCGAGATCAAGAAAAGTATCTCGTATGTATTGAGTAGCCTTTGGCGTAGTGATTTTCACCGGAATATGGTGGTAGAGACAATTGAAACTTAAAAGGACACGAGCGCTACTCTCCTCGTACCAGACAATATTAATTCTCGTAAAACGAGATGATAGCCTATATTATACCCATTAATCAAATTCCTTGGATTCCATTAGAGCAAATGCGCATGCGCGATGAAGCCGTTGAATTCTAAGGCTTTGCGAGGAAGCTTTGTTCTAGAATTTGAAAAGGATTATTATAATAATTTGCTGGATTATTGAGGTTGTTTCCATTTATTGTGGTTGTGTAAGTTTGTAATCAAAAGGTTACAGTTGTTTTAAGATTCTAAAGTTAACCAAGTTAACGGATTCAGTCTGGTTGAAAGTTTGAAAGGTTTACCAGAAATATTCGTTGTTGGCACGTACACCATTTTGTTTCATTAACCGACTTAGAGGGAGTGTAGAAATCGGCATCCACCCAATTATGTCTTGAAACTAATACATATCGCACCATGGATGCGTAGGGAGATGACTTGGTCGACGCCCTTTTGAAGGGTTCAAATTCTGATCAATCTCATGCAGATGGTCAGAGTAATCTTTCCCCGGAATTGCCTAAGAGCAACGGGAATGGTCCTGGCAAATCTACCAGGGCGACATATGAAAAATCTGTTTCGGATAATATAGAGGTGGATATCCACTTAGACGTTTTACGTGGCATTTTAATCTAGCGTGAAACGCGTCGTCAAAACGCTCTGATTGCTATTAATGGGTTTCAATGACCATGCATCCACCATAGAGGGGCGTTGAATAAAAACGGTATTCCAACGCAGCGCTAAATGCCAATAACCTCGATGTAGGTTTCCTCGAGTTCCACGCGGAACAGTGTCCACAATTGTCGCTGAGACATGTGATGCCATTTGGGAGCAACTACAGCCACAATTTATGCCCACGCCAACACGTAAACATTGAGAAGACATCGCAAGAGGTTTCTATATCGATTGGCAATTTCCAAACTGTATCGGTGCACTTGATGGGAAACACATTATCATTGTCGCTCTCAGAAGTTCTGGGTCGAATTTTTTCAACTACAAAAAACCATTTTCCGTATTACTGCTGGGGTTGATTGACTATCAATATCTACCAATATCGCGTTGTAGTGGTTGATATAGGTTCCTATGGTTCAAACAGTGATGGTGGTATATTTAAGAACAGTGAACTGGGGAATAGATTGGAGAATTAAACACTCGACATCCCAGAGGACAAGCCATTCCCAGGAGTTGAGGAAGGGGATCAGGTACCACACGCCATTGTAGCGGACGAAGCTTTTCCTTTGGGTGAACACATGCTCCGACCAGTGCCTGGAAAAAATATCACAGAAGATGAACGAATTTACAATTACAGACTCTGTCGAGCACGCAGGATTTTTGAAAACTGTTTTGGCATTTTAGCTAATAGGTGGCGCATCTATCATCACAAAATACCACTGCAGCCGAAAAACGTGGATAAGATGATAAAAGCCACCTGCATCCTCCACAACATGGTGCAAACGAAGGGAGTACCTATTCCATCAACAACGGAGGAAGATACACAACCAAGTCGAACAGATGGTATTCTCAGGGAATTAAATGCGATCGGAGGAAGACCACCTTGAGATGGTATTGCTGTGCGAAAATCATTCATTAATTATTTTATGTCAACTGTCGGATCTGTGCCATGGCAGCATCAATATTGCTTCGGACATGCTAAATAAACTGACACACTTTAACCGCTTTATATAACTATCCTGTTACATGAAATATTTCAAATAATTGCAATTGTCATATCAATATGTAGATATTGAAAATTAAAACGTGTCTAATTGTGTAGTCGATGGCAGCGCCATACCAAATCTCCACGCACCATCGCCCAACACACCCATTGACGCATACCATCAATCATGTAAAAAATGCCAAGCTTCTATCGGAAACGATGTGCGAGGAGCTATGTTGCAATCAATTGGTGTACAGTTTTGACATGTTGACCCGTTCACCCGTTCCACCTGTCCTCGGATTACCCAAGAACAAAATAATGTGCTGTAATGTGTTTCAAAACTATATATGCACATAAATTCTGCATTCCTATTAACCGAGTATGAGAAACGCCCGAATGAACACGCTGCGTGGTACATTAAGGCATAATTATTATCAGACTTCACCTGAAGTCTCGTCTAATCTATTAAGTAATCTGTATAACAAGTAGTTAACAGAAAATAGTCCCTCTGAATTCGTGGTAAAATTCAAATCTGTCGCACGTCTGTCGCACACAAAATGAGGTCAAGAATTTGTTGACGTTGCCTGGATATTGATATCACACGAACCACTGAGGTTAAGATTGTACCAAAATCAACACGATCCATAATGTTCCTTTTACAGTCCGCTACGGAGATGGACTGGGTCCCGATATATCTGGTCGCCGAAGTGGAGTCTATGTAACAGTCTAGTCGTTGTGATGACGTAATAAGATGGCCGGTCAATACATTAGAGGTGTATTCTCGTAGAAGCCACGCATCTATTTTTAGATCGCGATCAATGTACATGTGCAAGCGTGTGTCTGTTCCGCCTGAAATGTCATGATTTTTAAGCAGTGGTAGATTTTAGGTGGATAGTCAGCATCAACAAATGTGCGAATGTAAGTCCATGGATATAGAAATCAGCAGAACATTCGCCTCAATACACTCAATACTATACCATTAAGATCAATCGACCGGATATGTATATTATCTCGCATGTACCACCTTAAAATCTACTACTGCTTAGCAATGTCCCCTGAAATTATAAATATTGCTGAATAATTTCAAAATTCCTACTATATTATCTTATTGAGGAAGTCATCAATGAAGTAGTAATGGGTGCTGTCGGTCTCGCTGTTGTTCCTCTCCGCAGGAGGTCTTTGAGAACTATGACGATCGTCCCCACATGATTTTGAGGTTTTAGAACAATGGCGATCGTACGCACTGGTATGTGAGAACAATGGCGATCACCCGCACACACTTGAGACTCTATATTTAGTATATGTGAATCATTGTAAAACTCTGTTGTATGTCCTGAAAATTGTAACCCTTAAAAGTTGGGTTTTTTACGTTTTAACTTAGCGGCGCGCGCCCCCCTCCGTGGCCCCTCCGTGGTACTGTGGTATGTAAGGTAAAAAAATAAGAGAGTTTAAGAGGTGGTCTGATAATAGGATGTAAAATAGAGTTTAATAGGTTGTCTGATAAGAGAGGTCGTAGGGTGAGGAGTAGGAGCCTGATGAGGCTAGTATTCTTGCTCAGTAGAAGTTGGTTTTGAGGTCGGTGCTACCATACTTGTTTACAAGGCAATGCACGATGTACGAATATTTTGAAAATAATTTGTCTGTGTCATTATTAAAAATCATTACTCGAAATATTTATCAGTAGATCCCTTGAATGACTGCGTCGTCATATGTTTTATTATGTTTTTAACCACGGTATGTACCAGTAAATGTCTACGGATAATTGTACCGTACGAATATTTTGAAAACGATTTGTCTTAATACGATCAAATCATTTCCTAAATATTTAGCTGTAACACCATCCAATTACTTTGTCTGGTGCCAAATTTCGTTGTCACGATGCTTTTAAGCCACTAAACTTTATTAATAAACTATATACATGCTGAATATTTTGAAAAAAACCGATTTGAGCGCAAGGTCGTACACATTTATTCACACATACACACATATATAGCTATTTAGAAACAAACTAAATATGCAATATTAGAACACAAGTAAAAAGGTGAAATCACATTGCCCATATATCACTATAATTTAGTAATATAGTCATGTATATTTTTGTTTACCGACGCTTAAAGATTCAACAAATATAAATATATCCTTTTGGCTACAGAGCTGTACACACCACGTTACACCATTACATGGGCGCTAGAGACTTTCTTAACCCTTTAACCATCAAATTTCTTCATATTCATTATTGTAGACCAAGAGAAGACTATTTTTGAAAGTTTATCATTGGAATGACTGACAGTGCTGGCTATCCATTTGCCTAGACATTGCACCAGCAAACACCACCCCCACCCAGCCAACCACCACCACCAGCATCAACACCACCACCCACACCTTCACCACCGCCGCCACTAGCACCACCACCACCTCCACTAGCACCAGCACTGCCAGAACCACCACCACCACCAACACCATCATCACCACCAACACACACCATCATCACCAACACCATCATCACCACCAACACACCATCATCACCACCACCAGCATCAACACCACCACCCACCAACCACCTTCACCACCACCGCCACTAGCACCACCACTACTGCCAGAACCGTCATACAACACCAACCACTAAGCACCATCATCACCACCACCGGCATCAACACCACCAACCACCACCTTCACCACAACCGCCACTAGCACCACCACCAGTACCACTACCACCAGTGCCGATATCCACCACCAACCACTAAGCACCACCACCACCACTACGACCTACACCCAACACCATGCATTAACCCCACCACCAACACCCACCCACCCGCCAACACATAGCGAATTTCTTCATATTCATGCTTGCAGCCCTAGAGAAGACTATTTTTGAAAATTTACCATCGGAATGACTGACTCTGACAGCTATTCATTTGTCTAGACATTGTGGTCGGAATGTGTGAGAGCGCGGTGTCTGAAAAATGACATATAGGTTGGAGAGGGTATGTCAATGAGGGCTTAATAAAGGTCTCGCTCGCATGCACACATGCTAATATGCGATACTGCTAGTTATATGTTGTGCGCTTGTGCGTGTGTAGGTGCGTGCGTGTCCCGGTGTACGCCTTTGTGCGCATGCGTGTGCCAGAAGAATATTGTTGAAAATGTATCATTGGAATGACTGGCTCTGCTGGCTATCCATTTGTTTAGACATTGCGACAGTAAACACCACCCACCAACCACCCACCACCGCCACCACATCATCATCATCATCACCAACACCTTCACCCCACCACCATACCTTGTAAACAAGTACTCTAGCATCGCCCTCAAAACCAACCAGCAACTTCTACTGAGGAGGAATGCTATAGCATTCCGCCTCAGCTGATGCAGGCAGTCAAATTATTTTCAAAATATTCGTACATCGTGCATAGCTTGTAAACAAGTACGCTAGCATCGACCTCAAAACCAACTTCTACTGAGCAAGAATACTACTCTCATCAGCCTCCTACTCCTCCCCCTACGACCTCCCTTATCAGACCACCTCTTAAACTCTATTTTACATCCTATTACCAGACCACCTCTTAAACTCTATTATTTTTTACCTTACATACCACAGTACCACGGAGGGGCCACAGATGGGGGCGCGTACCACGAAGCTAAAACGTAAAATACCCAACTTTTAAGGGTTACAATCTTCAGGACATACAACAGGGTTTTACCATGATTCACATATACTAAATATAGAGTCTCAAGTGTGTGCGGGTGATCGCCATTGTTCTCACATACCAGTGCGTACGATCGCCATTGTTCTAAAACCTCGAAATCGTGTGGGGGCGATCGCCATTGTTCTCAAAAACCAATTCCTTTGTGTGCATACGATCGCCATTGTTCTGCATACGATCGCCATTGTTCTCAAAGACCTCCAGCTGAGAAGAACAATAGCGATCGACGGCACCCATTACTACTCAATGAAAGAGTCACCAAATGTATATTTCCATTCATATCTTCTACTGAGATTAGTTTGAAAATAAAATAAACTTAATGGTCGGTCAGGTTCAATATGCCAATTTAAATTTGCGATTATAGTCCCAGAGCGTTGTGGACATTGGCCTGTCTATGAGGGCAGCTATGGTTGGTTAGTCTTCAGCTGCTGAGTCAGAGGAATGGCCTCCTCCTGGCAGGTGAGCATTCTTTAATATCCAGCGGATATATATGCATCATGTGTTTTCCTTGAAGGTTCAAGTGCAGGTCGGGGTTCAACAACCCACCCCACACTTTTCCGATTTAACCCTAGTTGTACTCTGAATTCGATGAAGTTGTCCCCACCTCGGCCCAAAATCCTGGATAAAACCTTCATGGAGATTTGTATGGGGTTGGGCAAGTATGGAGGGCGGGGTGGTGCAAAGCAATCTTGGAACATTTGCAACCCGCTGCCCCCACCCCGACACCCCTACGACCACTCACCCACCCCAACCCCTCGCCACCACTGATATGAGTAGGTCTACCGATAACCCTGCTTCCATTGAGCTACAAGGAGACCCTGGGGACGGAGAATATTAGCTGATTATTTATTAATTGCATTACACTCGCAAACGATGTTATCAGTTATACATAAATTACTGGCACTGCATGGCGTCCGTCACACCCAGGCTTTTGCTCGATAACTTTACTTTTGCTTAGAGTATCGTGAAGAAACTTCATGGGAGGGTTGGCTATGACAGTGGGGAGCTGCACATTATTTTGTGGGTCAGTCAGTTCATCCATCTGTCCGTCTGTCCAACTGTTTTCCCGAATTTGTGTCCGTGCAAATTTTGGGGTTTCGTTCAATAAATTTACTTTTGCTTGGGGTATTGTAACGAAACTTCATGGGAAGGTTGGCCATGGTAGTAGGGAACGGCAAGATATGTTGTGGGTCAGTCAACCCAACCATCTGTCCGTTAGTCCCTCCGTCTTCCTAAATGTGTATCCGTCCATCTGTGCAGATTTTGTGTTTTCGTTCGATAACCTTACTTGGCTTGGAGAAACGTGACGAAACTTCATGGGAAGGCTGGTTATGGTAATAGGGAACAGCACGCTATTTTGTGAGTCAGTCAGTTTTCATGAATTTGTGCCCGTCCGTCCGCCCGTGCAAACAACACATCATCCGCTTTTGTCAGTACGTGCATCCATGCGCCTTCCAAAGCGGTGGGATTATGTCATCCCTCTTCGATGGCAGACATTGCGCATGATGATTGCGGGGATGGTTTGATTTATTTCATCTAGTTCGCCTCTGGTTGCTCCGGGGCCTAGTGAAGCACTTCATCCTTAATTGCTCTACTTATTACGCTGAAAGACAGAAACTCTTCAATGCACCCGCTTCCTTTTGCGACTTCACATTATTAACTGATGATGAGAAGTTCGTTTTTATAATGTCCTGCAATAACGGCGCTACGGAGATTTATAAACTGGTTCTATCTTTTTGTCCATGCATGCGTGCTGAACAGCATTCTACAACTATTGATCCCATGCATTCGGATAGGCCTCTGTGACCATAAGTTAATTTATTGGATCCTTCCACCTATCTGCTGTTTTGTGGATATGTTCAGAGTTACATTGTGTATATATTGTTAATGAATGTATATTTTATGTTTTTATAATGTGTCTATATATTGTATGTGTAGTTACTGTATGGCTTTGAATGCAATAAATTTAAATTGATTGAAACTGAATTGCTGCGGGCCTAGCTTTGCGGTATTGATGCCGTCTGTGCACGTTATGGTAATTCATGCGTTATTGACACACCTAGTATTACATAACACGCACAGACAAATTAAACAGTGGAGCTATATGAGTGAGTGGGTGTGTATTAGTACGATGGGTGAACAGACGCCATCGCAGTAATATTCAGGATATTTAATCATATATAGGCTATCTTGAAAATAATTTACTGTTGACGTCATTCGTATTTGATGACCGAGGTAGCAAGCAGTTTCAATCAAACTTTTTTCAACAAAAAGTAGCTAGATCTTTACCTTCAGACCACAAAGGAAGGGTTAGCAAGAGTTAAATAAAAATATTAGAGACATAGTAGACACGACTCAATAATCGGTAAACCTACCTCATAAATTAACCACGCGTGTCTAGCCTCCGTACATAATAATTGGTAATCAGTTGAAAGCGCATTTGCTAAAACACGTTGCACAGTTATGTCGTTTTGAAAATGTATAGATCTTTCTGCCTAGAGATCCGGGATACATGTGATATTATCTAGAGACGTACATGGGTTTGAGCAGCATAATAATAATAATAATAATAATAATAATAATAATAATAATAATAATAATAATAATAATAATAATAATAATAATAATAATAATAATAATAATAATCTTTATTTAAGGAGGGTATACATCGTGAGTAAACTGATCCTCCCGAGGCCCTCACACGCACACACGCACACACGCACACACGCACGCACGCACGCATATATATATATATATATATATATATATATATATATATATATATATATATATATATATATATATATATATATATATATATATATATATATATATATATATATATATATATATATATAATTATTTACTAATATACAAAATATACAATATTATAACACAAGTCCCCTGTTTAAGACTATATGATCGGCCTCAACGTGGCGCAGGGGTGTAACCCACTGGGTGTCAATCCAGACATTTAGAGGGGCTAGCCAGAGCATTATGCACAACGCAAACAAATGAATGACACATAACACAAGTAAAATGACTGTTAAATTAGATAATTAACTCATTTTCGATAGATATTACTAAAACAGTATTGCAGAATAATTACCTCGTCGAATGTCGATGTTTGAATCACCGTTCACGCATACATACGCGCAGGGTCGTACTCATTCATTCACACATACACACATATATAGCTATTTAGAAATAAACAAAATATGCAATATTAGAACACAAGTAAAAAGGTGAAATCACATTGCCCATATATCACTATAATTTAGTAATATATTCATGTATATTTGATTTGAATGTCAGCAGAGTAGAAGACTGAGTAATCGTTTCAGGCAGAGAATTCCACAGTTGTGCTGCAGTGTATGTGAAGCCTTTTCTGCCATATTCCGTTTTAATCATCGGAAGTTGTAGGTGATTGCGTGTTTTGGAACGTAAATTTCTAGTGCGCGCCACCCCAACGGAAGTGAACATGTCTTTCATGTAACCAGGGGCCAGACCATTTCTAGATTTATATGTCATAATACCCATTTTAATTTGCATTCTTTTAGTTAAATTTGTCCAGTTTAATGTTTCATATAGTTGTGCAGATAGTGTCCTGTAAGGCATGTCTAATATCACCCTAGCAGCCCGTTTTTGTAGTTTTTCTAAACTATCCAATAATGTAGGTGAAGACGGGCAAAATACAAGACTACAATGATCAATGTGTGAAAGGATATACGACTTATAGAAAAGATTTCGTTGCTCAATGCTAAGATAATGTTTATCTTTCCGTAGAATATAAATCAAGGACGAAATCTTTTTACAAAGTTTGCCTATATGTTCTTTCCATGCAAGCGTATTGTCTATGTATACTCCTAAAAGTTTGTCAGATTCCACAACATTTAAGCGTCCACGATTTGTAGGAATTATAACATTATTATTTACTTGTTTCCATTTATGCTTAGTTCCTAACATCATAAACTTAGTTTTGTCCGTATTTAACAACATTTTATTATTTACACACCATTCTTCTACCGACTTCATACCGTTAATTAGATTTTCTTGAATTTCAGCGACATTTGAGCTAGCAGCATGCATAGTTGTATCATCAGCATACATATCCATAAGATTGTTGACACACATGGGTAAATCATTAACAAATAAGATGAATAGAAGTGGCCCTAAAACTGAGCCTTGTGGTACTCCTATATCGATGGGCAGTGGTTTAGAATTCTTTCCAGAAATTGAAACGTATTGTTGTCTGCCATTTAAATATGAAGAAAACTATTTTAATGTATCATAGCTGAATTTGTAAATACTTAATTTTTGTAATAGGATGTCATGATTGACAAAATCAAACGCCTTTTTAAAGTCAATCATAATAGAACCTATAAGGTCGCCATTATCTATCGAAAAGCGCCATCTTTCTACTAGATTTAACAAAGCAGTTTCACATGAATGGTTAGGTCTGAAGCCTGATTGCGACTCCACTAATAAATTATATTTGGTTATAAATTTATAAATATGATCATGTATGTGTCGTTCAATAACCTTAGAGATAATGGGTAATATAGAGATATACCTATAATTGCTAACATTGGTTTTTGAATCAGATTTATGTAGAGGCTTTACTTTTGCACATTTCCACATTTTGGGGAATTCTCACGCATTCAAACATGCTTTTGTTTATAATAAGTGTAATTGAGGGTGCAATTATTGATGCTGCTGCTTTGAGGAAGTGTGCGTTCAATTCATCATAACCAGATGACTCATTTGTTTTTAAGTTGCTACGTTCTCTGGACACATATTCAACGGTTATATATGGAATTCGAAACTCTATGTTTTCTGGAACTTTATTAAAAACATGATCTGATAGCTTATCAAATGTCATTGGCCTTTGTTTTATCGTGGAGTGTGTCAGTTTTGACGCGATTGTACTGAAATATATATTAAAATGTTCAGATTGCATTTGTGGGTTTTGAATTTCACTTCCATTATCATCACATATTATTGAAGGTAATGTGTTTGCCTTGGGATTTATGTCTTTTAGAGTTTTCCATATATTAGCCGGGTTATTTTTGCCTGCTTCATATTTATTTGCAAAATAATCTCGTTTAGATGCTTTAATCAAATACGCAACTCTTGGCTTTAACATTTTAAAATTCAACATGTTTCATACGTTTTTATGATACGCCCTTTCTTTCATTGTTTTCTTTAATTTCTCTGTTCATCCATCCCGGTTGACATACACGTTTAACTCTGCGTTCAATGACAGGAGCGTGTTTATTTATAATGTTGACGAATTTTGCATACCATTGATCAAGCGCTTGATCAGGACTACCTAAATAACCTATGGAACGGCAATCACATACAGACAGGTCACTAAGAAACTTAGCTTCATTAAAGCTTTTGATGCTCCAGTATTTAATAAGTTGGTGCGAATTTTGAGTTTTGAATGGTTTACATTTGCGTGCAGCGAATATTGGATAATGGTCACTTAGTGTCAAAGAGCCGACGATTGAATTTTGTCTTTATCTGTGACATACACGTGGTCAATCAGTTTAGATGTTTTCTCAGTAACTCTGGTTGGATTACGTATAAGTTGCTCTAAATGAAAAAGTTCAATTAAAGACTGCCATTTATGATTATCTGCTTTAATAAGGTCCTACAAGTATAATATCTGAGTTTTCGGAATATACCTTTTCTAACATAGCTTCAAATTCATCAATCCAGATAGCGGGTGAATCAGGAGGTCTATAGACACAGCCCAATAGGAAAGGCTTGGTCTTAAAGGGTCTAATTTCAATCCATAGAGTTTCCAGATCATCGGTTTCAAAATTTAGTTTCCTCACATATGAATAGTTATCAGCTATATATATATATATATATATATATATATATATATATATATATATATATATATATATATATATATATATATATATATATATATATATATATATATATATATATATATATATATATATATATATATATATATATTACAATTCCACCACCTTTCTTTCATTAACATAGCCTTAATAATAGTCGTTATTTAAATTTTAATGGAGTTATTTGGGATTGTTGATGAGAGAAATGTTTCAGTGGTACAGAAAACTTCAAGTTCTTTTTCACACTTCTCCATAATCAGTTTTAACTGGTCAATCTTAGGCACCAGGTGCTGTACATTTAAATGACCAATCCTAATTCCTTTAGAATTAATATTGAAAGACGGCAGATCAATGGATTTATTATTATTATTATTATTATTATTATTATTATTATTATTATTATTATTATTATTATTATTATTATTAATAGTACAATCACCGCCCCCGCCACCACCACCACCAACAACACCATAACAACCACCGCCGCCAAATAATAAGCAAAGTAGGCGTGGCTAATTCATGTCGTTATTGTAGATAATCTGTGATAAACAGGCTATAGATCTGATATCTGGTTAGATCGCTAGTGACAACAACATACATGGCATTAGCCAAGAAATACATAATTACACTCCTTATTCGACAAATATTATTGTAAGCGAATCTTCAAACGTTATTGTATGCATGGTAGCAGTGTAATAATCAATTACGATACGATAGAATAGAATGTCTTGATTGATTTAGCACACTAATCTGCGGGAATATGAGCAGGACACGCATAGAGCTTGTCAACCTGATTATGAATTTAGCGGGTTAGGCAATAGGTTTTGACAAAGTGTGAAACATGTCAGGACAGTCTATATATTACTAATGAGCTGAGCCTGAGTATATAAGGCCGACCTACCGAGTCGTAATGCGTGTCTTTATTAATAATATGCTGTTATCATTTTCAAGATCCTTATTTAGTTGTCTAATCAAAATAGGTCTACGTAACCAGTTAGTCTATAAGAAATAATTTGGGTTTTCAAGAAATATTGATTTGATTTTTGCCATAAATAATTACCGTTGTTTATTTATTGAACGAGTCTCAGTTATAGGCCTATCGATCGCATCATATGTTACGTGTCTTGGACATGCAAAATAATTTTCGCCATTTCTTATCTAAATTGTCTTAGAATTATGAGCTTGCCTGGGAACATTGCCAGTCAAACGCGTATAATCTACGATGAACATTCCAGGAGGTTTTACACAGAAAGCTTGGCAGAAGGAATAACTAGGAAGGCGCTACAGAGGAGACGCATAGCCGATGTGAAGAACCGCGCGCATGCAGTCAGACTGGAGGCCCGGAAGAAACGCGACCAAACTGTTATGCACATGCTCGAGATGAGATGGAGGCGAGAGGAACAGGAGCACAGGAATAATTTGAAACGTCATGTGGCTTATTCTCGCGTCTTGAGGAAACTGACGAGGAATAGGGAGACTGCTGTTAGTGCTGGCAGGGATAATTTCGGTCAGTACGGTCCTGGGGTGTGTCTACCAAACCTAACATCCGCCGTGAGTCGGGAATGTCAGGACTTAACAGCCGCCACGAACAGGCGCGAGGAAGCTAATCGTCTGTTGGCTCATAGACGTCGTGTGTCAATCTTGGACAGGACACTTCCCACTGTGGATTTCTTTCAATACGTCAGAGGGAGGTACACAGGATCAGATCGTAAACGAACAGAGAACATTAGTTTACCGAAGTTGGACTTACACGCCGGTGTGACAAGTAAGCATGCTGCTACGCCTAGTGTATGGGATCGAGCATTTATAACATAGAACATCCACAGTACATAATGGAGGTCACTTCCTCTGTCTGTTGGTCCGTCCGTCCGTCCGTCCGCCCGCCCGCCCGCCCGCCCGCTCGCCCGCCCGCCGGTCCGTCCGTCCGTCCGTCTGTCTCTCTGTCTGCCCACCAGTCCATTCGTCCAACTATCGCCTCCGAAACCGTTTGGCAGAATTGTGGAATCCTAGTGTGCGGGCACACCCTTTCGCGTGTTCAAATTTGAGAAAACTCGGACCAGCAACTCGGACCGGTAGTTCCTGAGATATCCATAGATCTAGAATCTGGTCCGGTTTTTATTCGGATCACGGTCAACGTCTGGAAATTTTCTGTGATAGAATTTCAGCCAAATCGGACCAGCAGTTTTGGGGATACACTTCAGAATAAGCAAACGCACAGACAAGCAGACCAGAATGCATACCTTTAAGACTCACAAGCGCTCTCCGCGGTGGAGATAAGCCAGTGGACGTGCTCGCGAGTCCAACGGTCTTTCCTTTATGGGCGAGAGTAATAAAGTCAGCGCAATGGTGCGGAACCATGACAAAATGGTTGCTGAAGTAGCTAAATTTATTTTAACAATTTGCTAACAGGACGATGCGGTTCGGACTCTAGTCATTCTAATGATATTGTGATTCTTGCGTTAATGGCCGATGTTGATATCGTGAGGAAAGGATGATTAGAATGCAAACGCACGAGACATTGGGAGCGACTAGCCAGTGCCTTATTTCTATGCTAGAACTGGATGAATGCAATACATGGTCCGTAAAACTTATCTCGATTACACTTGTTTGACAAAGTCTCTTGTATTCTCGGATTCTGTTATATTTCACGAATGTAAACTGTCTGGCATCTAAGCACTGTATGGAGGGATCATATCTGCCACTCAAGTATCCGACGGCATAATCAAAATTCGCCACTCAAGTATCGGACATCATAATAAAAATACTCCACTATTTAGCTGACGTTATAATCAAAATACTCCGCAATTTAGCTGACGTCATAATCAAATATGCCACTATTTAGCTGACGTCATAATCAAAATACTCCATTATTTAGCTGACGACTGACGTCATAATCAAAATATACCACTATTTAGCTGACGGCCGACGTCATAATCAAAATACGCCACAATTTAGATGAGGTCATAATAAAAATATGCCACTATTTAGCTGACGTCATAGTCAAAATACTTCACTATTTAGCTGACGTCATAATCAAAATACGTCACTCTTTAGCGGATTTCATAGTCAAAATACTTCACAATTTACCTGACGTTAGATCAAAATATGTCACTATGACGTCATAATAAAAAATACACCACTATTTAGCTGACGTCATAATCACAATACGCCACTATTTACCCGACGGCCGACGTCAAAATCCAAATACGCCACAGTTTAGATGACGTCATAATCAAAATATGCCACTATTTAGCTGACGTCATAATCAAAATACTCCACTATTTAGCTGACGTCATAATCAAAATACGTCACTATTTAGCTGATTTCATAGTTAAAATACTTCACAATTTAGCTGACGTCAAAATAAAATATATCACTATTTTGCTGACGTCATAATAAAAATACACCACTATTTAGCCGGCGTCATTATCACAATACGCCACTATCTAGCTGACGTCATAATCAAAATAAGGCACTATTTAGCTGACGGCAGACGTCATGATCAAAATAAGGCACTATTTAGTTGATGGCTGACATCATAATCAAAATACTCCACTATTTAGCTCGCGTCATAATCAAAATACGTCACTATTTAGCTGACGTCACAATAAAATAGCGTAGGTCCGACAAGAAATGGGCAAACGTCCGACACTAGGTGCATTTATAATTTAATAAACATTGTTGAATATTTTGAAAATAATTTGACTTGGAGTTGGTGCTGTCATAGGCAGCAACATATAGCAACAACAGCTCCCAGTCAAATTAGTTTCAAAATATTTAGATCTTTGGAATTCAAGGTTCAAAATGTTAAAATCGAATTCAATCGCAGGTACAAAGTGGCCGGAACATAGCTAGAATGAGATTCCAGTTTCTCAGTCACTCATATGACGTCATAATCAACTAGGTGACGTGTATGAGGACACCCCAATCACGTACGCTTAATTGATGACGGACTAATATAAGCTTTGTTGTACGAATTGTATATCTTTACTATTTTTGCTGTTGAATAATTTGACTTGGACGCTGATGCTGCCTAACTGTAGGGTGTACGGAACAAATGGCGCGATGGCAGCAGCAGCAGCACACTATACGATTGTGTACCTATTTAAGATCAACTCATCTCGTATTCCATGCTGCAGTTTAACCTGTCGATTGCGGGCACCTGATTATGTAGGACAATTTACATTAACGCTTTAACTCTTAAAATACATTAACTCAGTTTCAAAACACATACAGGAAAGCTGTTGAATATTTTGAAACTAATTTGATTGGGAGCTTTTGCTGCCATAGTTAATTAGTTTCTAAATTTTCAACAGAATATTTCTTAAATCTTCATTCCAGTTTAATTCTTCACTTGCATAGCTAATACAATTCGCTGTGACCAAACCTACAATATTTATTCCACTACGCCCTCGAAGTCGCGGCATAGCAAATCAATAATTAAAGTTATTATGGAACAATAATGGTGTCTATATGTGATATGCGGTATCAGATTTGAAAATCGACACTTCCTGTAAGCTGCCACATTTAATCAAATCCATGTAGAATTTAATTTAAAATCTAATGATTTTTACAATTCCCGACTGATCAATCGATCTCCATCGATCGATAGTTTGATTGCTCGTTCGATTGCTCATTGAGTGATTGTTTGATTGATCATTCGATTTATTGTTCGATTGATCGTTCGATTGCTAGTTCGATTGATCATTTGATTGATCATTCGATTGACCACTTTATTGGTGATTTGAGTGATCATTTGATTGATCATTTGATTGATCATTTGATTGGTCATTTGATTGGTCATTTGATTGAACATTTGATTGATCATTTGAGTGATCATTTTATTGATCATTTGATTGATCATTTGATTGATCATTTGATTGAACATTTGATTGAACATTTGATTGATCATTTGATTGGTCATTTGATTGATCATTTGATTGGTCATTTGATTGATCATTTGATTGATCATTTGATTGAACATTTGATTGAACATTTGATTGAACATTTGAGTGATCATTTGATTGAACATTTGATTGAACATTTGATTGATCATTTGAGTGATCATTTGATTGGTCATTTGATTGATCATTTGATTGAACATTTGATTGAACATTTGATTGAACATTTGATTGAACATTTGATTGAACATTTGATTGAACATTTGATTGAACATTTGATTGATCATTTGAGTGATCATTTGATTGGTTATTTGATTGAACATTTGATTGATCATTTGATTGATCATTTGATTGATCATTTGAGTGATCATTTGATTGATCAATTGATTGGCCATTTGATTGATCATTTAATTGGTCATTTGATTGTTCATTTGATTGCCCATTTGATCGATCATTTGATTGTTATTTGCTTGAACATTTGATTGATCATTTGATATGCTGGCATCTATATGTGATATGTCATTATCCGATTTGAAAATCGACACCTCCTGTAAGGCTAAGATGTCATATTTAAGCAAATCAATAGATATAATTTTATTTAACATCTATTGATTATTGTATCTTTTTTACTGATTAATCATTTGATCACTTGATTGATTGATTGATTGATTGATTGATTGACTCATTGGTTGATAAGTTGATTCACTGACTGACGATCAATTGATTGATGGTTTGGTTGATTGACTGACCATTTGCTTGGTTGATGATTGGTTGATCGACTCATTGATCATTTGATTTATTGATTGATCATTTGATTGAGTGATTGAGTGATTGATCAGTTGATTCATTGACCATTTGATTGATTGGTTATTGATTATTCGATTGATCGATCTATTGATTAATTATTTGATTGATGGATTGAGTGGGCTACTGATTGATTTATTGATTGATTGATCTTTTGATTGATTGATTGATTGATTGGTTGTTAGATTGATTGATTGGTTGACTGGCTGGGTGGGTGGTGCTCGTGGTGTAGTGAGTGAGTGAGTGGGTGAGTGTGTGGGTGGGTGGGTGGGTGGGTGGGTGGGTGGGTACGTGGTTGCTTGCTTGATTGTTTGGTTGGTTGATTGATTGACTGATTGACTGATTGACTGATTGATTGGTTAGTGAGTTGGTTGATTTGTTGGTTGATTCTTTGGTTGATTGATTGGCTGATTGTTGTTTGATTGATTGATTGGTTGATCGGTCATTTGATTGGTTAATTGAACGATTATTTGCTTGGTTAATTGGACGATCATTTGGTTGGTTAACTGAACAAGTATTTGATTGGTTAATTGAACTATCATCGATAGATCGATTGAGTGATCATTTGATGGATTGATTGATCAATTGACTGATCAATGATTGACTGATATTTGATTGATCAATTGATCGATTGATTGATTGATTGATTGATTGATTGATTGATTGATTGATTGATTGATTGATTGATTGATTCATTCATTCATTCATTCATTAGTAGATCATTTACTTGGTTGATTGATTGGTTGTTAGACTGATTTATCATTTGATTTATTGATTGATCATTTGATTGAATGATTGATCAGTTTATTCATTGATCATTGATTGATTGGTTATTTGAGTATTCGATTGATCGATCGATTTATTGATCATTTGATTGATTGGTGATTTGATTGATTTATTGATTGATTAATTAAATGGTCGTTTGATCGACCGATTTTTTGATTGATTGATTGATTGATTGATTGATTAATTGGCCATTGTCTGCTATGAGTGCTCATTTGATCAATTGAGGATTGATTGATCAATTGAGTGATCGATATATTTATTAGCATTTAACAATACGTATGCTTTAACTCGCGCATTAGTTGTTAAGAAAACAACAGCAAACTAGCAAGGACTCCATATACGTCTTTTAATGTTTTAATGACGATTGTCTACATCTACATTCGTAATTGGCATGATTCATAATAAAGCGTAGCATCTTGTTTAATTGTCGATAGGAGGTAGACCAGTACCGTGGTTATAGAAGAATCCCTTTAACACGTGATCAACTCTGACCAATGTTCGGTCGAACGTCTCCAATGGGTGGTCGAGACGGAGGCCGTAATACGATGATGACATTAGAGGTACTGATCTGCGCATCTCCTGGGAAGATAAGAGAGGACACGTTGAAGCATGACACATTTTCAACACGCATGGCTCAGAATGCTAGTTTCAATAAAACATGTATAGGCTGGTGAATAATTGAGCAATGCCGTAATTAGACTCAAAGCTTCCTCTCCCACGAGGCAGGGCTTACTGAAGACTTTTCCAAATGCATTCTCTGAGAAGCAATTTCCTGCATTAAAGGTGATATGTTTCTGTTTCAATTATTTTATAGGGTGTGTGTATGAATCTTTCATAGGGCACTGGTCGCACCTAATTGTCCATCCTATGGGTACGTCTGTGCGTAGATACGCGCGTGCGTGTGTACGCTGTATTTACCTCTGTGTGCACCCTTACACCCAGTGTGTGCATGTGTTTTCTGTCATCCCGATGCAGCTTACAGTTGTAGCCTTGCTGTATGTGAAAGAGTCGGTCATACGTGGAGAGATGCTAGAAGAGAGTGTTAAACATCTTAATGGTTAACATACAAGGTTAGGTAATATGTTACTACAGATACGAAATACGTCTGTTCAATTTCTCTGCAAATTACCAAAATATCGACTTGCTGAACTCACGTCACCGACGGTCACGCCAATTAGTGCCACAACTAGCGCCATAGTAAGCGTATGAGCATGAGCCATCTATAGCCAGTATATTCATATCTATGCTGGCTGACGCAGACGATCGGCTGCACATATAGCCTTCAAAAGATAAATTGAATAGACGCAAATTTACATATTTTTCTCAGAAATAAAATTGTATTGCTATATTAATCTGACACTTTAATCGACTACGTAATAGGTGTAGTAACAAAACCATTATTTTGGAGGTTATACATCCGGTGAGAAAATACTGAACTCTGGAATGCCGCTTTTGAGAGAGTCATGCGTGATCTAACAAGTATATATACTAAATCTATGGTAACGACACAACGATAGTGCCTGATCACCTGGGTTACGTCATATAAGAAATACATGTAGAGTTAAACCTCTCTAGAACAGACACGTGTGATTTGTCGCAACAGGATGGTGGTTCTTGAATGCAAATGGTCATAAAACTACCAAGAAGCCAACGCCATTTGTTCTCCAAACTATTTACAATGGCCAATGAGTTGTACTAAGCGACCACTCTTATTTGTGACCACTTGTTGATGGTCTATACAGTGACCGCAATAGACAGGTATGCTGTATAAGGGGGCCGATGCGTTTAGTGTAGACGACCATTACCTCGAGTGGTTGATTAGCATTGATGCCGTAGTAAGGACGTCTTTCCGTCAATTCGTCCCGAGTCCACTTCTTCAGACCTGGCCAGTGACTGCTGTTATCACCTTTGATGGCAAGATGGTTATCACGGATACGACTCTGACGCTGAAGAAGAAAAGAACTCAATGTTGTGTGTTCATATTTTACATGTCCTGGAGATAAATCGAAATAAATCGTCTGTTGAAAACTTTGCTTATAAAAGTGGATAGACACGTAACTAAAGTATAATGTATACAAACACGAGTTATCTCATCTTTAACTCTTACCACTCTGATGTCAATATTCTATTTTTACCGTGTCAATAGCAAGGACACCGGTGTACATTTTTCAACAATTTTAGTGGACGATGGTCCACCAAATTTGTTGAATAATGAACACCAGTTCATCTTTGTATGAAAATTTAGAATTTTGACATCTGAGTAGTAAGGGTTAATAGTCCTATTAACCATTTCACACCAAAAACGGGCAAAACTGTCCTCTGCAGGTCGTGGCGAATGTCCATCTCATCAATTCCATCGGGACGGAATCACGTGTTGAACTACATTTTGTCGAAAGGTTCGTCCACCTTGTCCAGTTCATTATGATTTGGTCAAATATTGGATATTGTCTGATACATATGGTCAGCTTATTATCAAAGAAACGCAACTTGATATAATACTCCATGAACAATGATATCAAAACAAAGCATGAAAGAGTGTGACGGAATCACACAATTTGGACAGGAGTTCTATATTCCGTGAAGGAATGTTCAGAACTCTGCTAACCATGAAGAGATATAGTTGTGCAATGCGTATGATTAGTTCATAAGACACGGACCTTCTTGTTAAACAGCCAATGTTTAAAGAACTAACATATTTTTATCAAATTCCTGTGATGGTCATGTGTGACGGAATCACACGAGTTGTTGTGACAGAATCACACGTACAATAATTGCATACCAAATCACATCTCACGACTTAGCACATGAAAGTAGAGAGAAAAGTGTATTTAAGCATTAAACCTTTGAATACACCACATTTTGTCATTAATAAGAGCGAATGTCGGCTACCTATCTGATGTCAAAAGATTTGGCATACATGCTGAGAGCCCTATCGACAGACAGACAAATTTCTGGTTCCTATGAGCAAATATAGATATGTGTATGATTATCTTAGAATACAAGAACCTTCTGTAAAACATCAATGTTTAAATAACCAACATAATTATAGCGAATGTCTGTAATGGGATTTTGTGACGGAATCACATGAGTTGTCATGATGGAAGCACACACCGACAGACAAGGTTATCCTTGAATATTGACAATTTGATATCTTAAATCTAACTTAGGTTCCATATGAACTGTAATAATAATAATAATAATAATAATAATAATAATAATAATAATAATAATAATAATAATAATAATAATAATAATAATAATAATAATTTGTCGCTCAACTATCTGACGTCATAATCAAGTATGTCACATATAATCTCCAGTCATAATGACATAAACGTTAAGTCTGTCACTAAGGTGACAATGGTCCATCACAAAGTGTATGAATTGTATAATTTGAAAACTTATATGTTAAATGCAGCAACAACACCCGGATAAATTAGTTTCAAAACATCCAAGAGCTGACCTGCATAGTTACCTTGAAATTTAGATTTGGGGCGTTCACAGTTCAAAGTTTTATGGTGTAGCGTGGATCAGCCGGACTGGTACAGACCGTCCCAGCTCAGCTGGGCATAGGACGACCGCTCCGGGTACGTTCCAAGCACGCCCCCCATGAGTAGGATAGTACGCGTGTATAAAGCCATATAAGAGAGGTTTCTGTAAAATGTCCGTAAGATCACGTAGCGCGCATGCGCGCACGTCAGAGATTCCCTGGCAACACGTGTCAGCGTTGGGAGAGAATGCATACTAAGGTATACCGGGTTGGTGCACGTAACTTCTTTAAATTACACTATTCTCGCCCGCAATCGCAGCATCCGCATCTCAGTTTTTGTAAGCCCTCGGATGGCCATGAACCTTTTCCGTACCGATGACTAATAGGTACTCATTTAGCTATATCTTTGTATTATTGTATGTATTCGTTTCCTTACAGGCACTGATGACTAATAGATACCGACCGGTCGCCTGAGGCCGCATTTTATAATTTTTATCTTTAATGTATATATTATCCTTATATATATATATATATATATATATATATATATATATATATATATATATATATATACATTAAAGATATAAATTATAAAATGCGGCCTCAGGCGACTGGTCGGTATCTATTAGTCATCAGTGCTTGTAAGGAAACGAATAGATACAATAATACAAAGATATAGCTAAATGAGTAGCCATCCTAGTAGCTTGTTTTGTTTATTTTATATAAAATACTAGGACCGCAGTACCCTAGGCTATACTATACAGCAACAATAAAACAGCATCACTTTTCCTCTAGCATCAATTTTACATTGAGGTCATTGCTCATGCTCTCATTGTGCGAATCTGACATGTGATCGACTAAACCTGGCTATTCTAGCTCGATAGGATAGGTTTAAAAGTAGTTAGGGACACCCGCTTCTTAGGAGTCATTTTTGTAAGCCTCTTTTCCGGACGTAGCAGATATGTAACACCGCACGCGGGCTAGATTGTGTAAAATTGGCCAGTTACCTTAGGGCCTCTCATTATTATACGAGTGATTGTCTCTTTCTAAGCTCCTCCAGCCGCAAGGCTTATTAATTGTCTGGAACCACCATCGCCACGTTGGCATGATCCGACTTCGGAAACTATTGGGATTTCCAAGCGGTGAAAACCAGTGTCGATTTTGCATACAACCCCACCCCGCAACCCCCCTCTATCTTCGGATACTAGTTATCGAAGATAATCCTGCCAAAGTAGGAATCACTGCGAAAACATATTTATTTTAACCGGCCAGCAATGTATCTCTGGGCATTTTGGAACTTAATCCTAACGACAGGCAAATGTTAGTCCCCGGGATCAGATCTCACATGGTCCGCAACCTCACCCCACCCCCCGACATATCAGGTGACGGATAGGACGCAGATCTTCATCTAACACTGTACAGTGACTGGGTGGGGTCTTGGAACCCACCATGCCCTCACGGGAAGGTCACTATAGTTGGATATCTGTCTCCTACTCCCCACCATAAACCCTTATGTGCTTTTCAATTGCTTATGTAATAATGACTTGTCCTAGTGATGTTGTATATGGTTGTGGCGTGATATGTAACCGGATCGTTATATGATTCTGAAGCTGTCACTGCGTAACATGTCCACATGCTGCCTTTCTGAGGGAGATGCTCTGTAAAGTGACCATACGGAAACCGAGCATCTTCGCCAGTCAGGCTCATATATTGTAGTTCGGATCGACCGGACAGGTACCGGCCGTACCAGCCCGTCCTGGATTCGTTCCCTGAACACGCCCCCTGGGTAGAGTCATAAGCGTATATGAGCATATGAGAGAGATTGCGCTATAAAAACGACTAAGTTCGTTAAAGCGCATAGTGCGCATGCGCACGCTTAAATGCTATTTTTGACAGAGCGCGTAGTTTACGACCAAGATAGGATGCCTGCTGTCGAGACGGTACAATGTAATCCTTTTTAATTACCTGTTCCCGTCGAATCTGGCATTAATCAAGACTAGAATTCGACGGGCTTTCCAAATCTGTAAACTATTTCAAAATCGGTTAAGAAATGGCTGAGTTATCCACGGAAACCCCCCTTTGATTATCTTCAAAATATTGCCGTGACGTCATACCCACGTGTACGCAGAACTTCTAGAATGTTCTAGAACATTCGACTGCGTTATTATTAGCCATGCGCTGATTGTCTGTTGCTCGACTGATGATTGGGTGGAGCCTGCGCCTGTGACGTCACGAGTAGTATAAAAGGAGACAAGATCCAGAGCTCGAGAGCATCCTCGGCCAGAGGGCCGAATAGGTTGGACCTGTGTTAGCAACGATCAGCACGACAGGCATTACGCAGATCACATCGCGTTCTGTTGGTTTCTCTCCCATAGCCAGCAGTAATCGAACCCACCGCACTAAAGCCATTTTGTAACTCCCATTGCCTGCGGGAGCATTTTTGGAACATTTTAGATATTGTTCACGAATATATCAAGAACTAATTCGGAGCACGAACTTGTGGTGAGGCCTTTCCCGGGCTGAAAATGTGATTCTACAGATGTAGAGGAAGGGATGATCGTTGGTGGATGACTCGCCGGATCTGGCGGCCACGCCAAAAAGTGGTTATTTAACCGTCTCCGCACTGATGTCGTGCAGGTTTATCTAAACCTTTCGACCGCACCAAGTAAACTTTGCCCGGTACGTCTTCCGAGCTGGTTGATGTACCCCGCATCGTTAAGCTTAGTTTTGTATCTTCATCCTCATTTAACAACCCCCGCTTATGATTGGGTTGTTGTCAACTTCCATCCATACCGTCGGTGTATGGGAACTTTCGTCACAGCTGTAATGTTATTGTATCTCTTGCTGACTACTCGTTAGACATTCTATATTGTGATTACAGCCCTGAGTTTTTCCGCTCCCGTCATGAGCTGCTTGTGGGAATTCTGTTTGCGGAAACCAGCCTGCGGGAATTTTCCAGCTCCCAGGGAATGCATCAACTCACGTCAACCTAAGAGTGACATATCAATTTCAGTAACATGATAGCCCAGGTTTAAGAAAGGCTACCGATTATTCAAGTAACTATACTTGACATTTTAATTATTCCGTTAAATTATATTTTTGATAATTATATCGTATCTGTATAAACGGTCCTGATGACTAAAAGGCACCGTAACGGTCGACCGCTAGTTATAATTTCTGTATCTGTTTATAGTTATTCTAATTTCTGTAAGGTGTTTTTGGTAACCGCGTCGTGGTAGGTGCCTTAACCTGTACTATAGATATATTATTCTGATCATTTCACACAGTATCGATTGTTCTGGTTAGTTTATATATGGCCAGTGGCCATCAGTTCATATGTTTTGTTTATTTGTAGAAAATATAGGTCTGTGGAGCACGTAGGCAACACTATACAGCAACATTTATATATGCAGCGCTTTCTCCCGCCACCAACAATTTTTCATTTAGGTCGCTGTCCATGCTATAACTCTGTTTAGCCCGGCATGCTACCGACTAAAATCCTTTTCTATTCAGCTCGATAGGATAGGTTAAAATGATTAGAGACAATTTCTTCGTTAGGAAACACGTAGTGTACGCCTCTTTTCTGGTAGTTGCGATAATTTAGCCCCGCACTCCGGCAAGGTTGTGTAAGATTGGCCAAAAATACCTAAAGGGCCTCATATTTCTAAGTTATTGTCTCTCTTCATGTTCCACTAAGCCTTATGGCTTCTTAATTGTTTGGATGTCCCTATCCACACCATGGACTGATCCGACCCTGGGAAACTATTGGGGTTTCCGAGCGGTGATTGCCAGGATGTGGTGTCACACACATTTCCCATGTATCTTCGGATACTCAGTAGTTAGCACCTTTGCCAATGTAGGAAAGCACTGCGAAAACATGTCTTAATTATTATTTTCTTTAATCTGCTGAACAATCCTCCCGCACCACAGTGCATGGCTGGGCAACTTGTGTTTAAACCTAACGACAGGTTAAAAAGTTAGTTCCATAGGACCTGGTGATGGGCGAGATGCGCATCCCCACCTAATTCCGTAAGAATGCCTGGGCATGATATTCAGATCTGCCATGCCCTCACGGGAAGGACATTTACGGTGGGTATTCATCTCTCTTACCCCCACCATAACGATAGAGCAGTTGCCTAAAACTGCTTTTGTGAAAAGTAACCAATGTTCTGTGACGTTTTATGTGGATACAGAGCAAGATGTCCGGATTCTTATCCAGTTCGGAGATTTTACTAGGTAACATATATGCACGCTTTCTTCGGCATTGATGTCTTAGGGCATCTGTTCTCAATGACAGCCGTATCTAGAAGCTACGTAGATGCCAGCCATTTGCGGCCTAAAATAATTCTTGTCTCTAAAAACTAAATATTAGGTTAAGCATAGAAGAAGGCCCACATAAATAAAAGCGGCAACTACTAATTCAGCATACTGAGAATTACATAAGACGGTGACGTGGGAATCCTTCAGGAATCGTTCGTCCCGTCTTCACGTAAAACAGCACGCAACCTTATAGTCATAATCTCACTAAGTATGGTCTTTTGTTTACAGCATTTTGGTTAAATATTAGAGTGGGCCCCTTTTGACCACTACTCTTCTCCCGCTTTAAGCAATGGCAACATTTTCCCGTGACAGAGGCCTGCGCGAGGCACTTGCCTCTCGCAAGGATTCAGTGATGATGGTCCACGCGAGGATAATACTCCTCACCCAAACTAGCACTAGAAGTAGTGCCCGCATGAGGCACATGATTTTCCATTACTACAAAGATAATTTTCTTTCCTTTCAGCTTAGAGGTATAATAATTTATATTAAGTTAATTAGCTAAGTCTCATGTACGGGAGCCTCCCTTGCAGGAATATCTCTGCAGACCTACGAGTCTGTGTGGTACCTCCGGGAGCCCCACGTTTAAAAGTTCATCAGGCTGTCTCTATGTCTTGTATTTTCGTATGCTCATTGTTTTTATCTAGCATACTTGACGGTCTGTTTAGGTAAAATTTTTGCAGACTTATTTTAATTAGGTCACCAAATCAAATCTTGTAAGTCCATAGATCACGAAATTGCTTTGTACAGACATACTGGTGACACAAACTCTTGGGATGAAACCGTTGTGTTTAATGTTCGCGACGATGGTCGCATGGCCCCAGCGGAACGATTGAGTTCCAGTCTTTGTTACCCATAGGGCAGTATCGTACAGGATCCGTCACCCCGAGACCGGAAGCTAACCAGCGTCATCATTCATCATGCACTTACGGCACGGCGAGTCGACATCAGACACTGGAATGGCCCAACACTACCCCGTGAGCTACAAGTGGCGCCAGATGTGGGGCTTGAAGAACATCATTATTAACGCACAGCGAACTCACGCCCACACCGTATAGTGAGCTTAGTTCTATACCGTCTCCATTTAGCAACGACCGAGAGGGATAGGCTCCTTGAAGGTTGTCACTAACAGGCGGCAGTGGGCCCGTGAGGGTCTGGGGACACGTAAAGAAAAGAAAAATGGAGCATAGTACAGAGGAGATACTGAAGGCCTCCGTGTCTAACGAAGGATGAATTAACATCCTACTGTGGTACCGTCTAGTTGGCGTATTGTTCGGGCTGCTGAGATTTTTGGTTCATCCAATCCCGGTAAGTGGGCATGCGTGATACGTGGATGACAGTCCACACCCAGGGCACTACAGGTCTCTGCAAACTCTTGACGCAGTTTGTCGGAGATGCCCTGCAGGGAAAACGGTCAAAGTTTGTATACTGTTGGCAGATAGATATGGATCAGACCATCGGTTGCCCATGGGCATGAGCTCAGATGGTGATCGCTATCGACTGGGTCGCCGGCCGGTCGTCTTGATCATGTCAGTTCATCTGTGTGATCAAGATGACTCAATGTACAGTCAGGCCATGGCAAGCGTTCGTATTGCGAGTCATGCCTTCTGTGATCAGAAATCATGAAAATTGATTCTTTGGGAAGCAGGAGGGTATGTGTGTGAGACAGTGTAACCTGTCACTTGCCGGACGGGTGGAGCAGTCTGGCGCCCAGGTACCCATGGGGTGGATAACCTGTCTGGTAATATCTGCGCAGGGCCTATCAGCTAAAATGACGTCAACGAACGATCTACGCGAGGGCCTTAGCTGCGATGCGTCTAGTGGGCATCACCTCCATGGTACGGTCTATTCGGGGCTGCAGCCCCTTGCCAAAATGACCCTATTTGTGCCCAGTACTGTGTTGCTCGGCTCGGGAGTCGTCAGTGTGCATCTTGACTCTGTCCCGGATTATGGTCCCATAACATGGACAGGTCTTTATCTCAGGCATATACGGAGAGGTACCTAGCCTAGGCTGCATCTTGTGTGGGGGAACTGGGCGTCCGTCCGGCGTGGCGGGGACAGTGAACCACACCGCAAAGGCCAAAGGGTACAAGTGGACTCCCTCGATCAAGAGGTAGCATCATACGATGGATTCCAAGCTCATATGCTCACCGACTATGTCAGAAATTCACCCGCGGAATCAACAACTCCTACAATATTAAAGATAGGTAGAAATCCCTGCCACTTGTGGCCAAAAGCTCGAACATGGACCTAACAAGTAAATGATAGTTTAGGATCTAGCAGAAGGACCGCATAAATAAAAGCGGCAACTTCCAATACAGTATCTTGGACTTACATAAGATGGCAGTGTTGAATTCTACGGAAATCATCCACCCCATCTTCACGTAATACAGTGTGCATCACATTAATTTTAATTTCACTAGGTTGACTTACACTTAGGTTGACTTACACTACACACTTAGAATATGTTTGAACAAAAGAGTGGCCCTTTTTGCCAACTCTCTTCCTCCACTTCAGCGTTGAAGGCATTTTCCTGTGATGGAGACCCGCGCGAGGCACTTTCCTCTCGCAATAATATTTTGTTACGGGTGTAATGGTTTATATTAAACTACATAAGTAGCCTCGTTAGGACACTCCCTTGCAGGGATACCTTATGGATATATAAGGATCAGTGAGGTACCTCTGACAAATCCAAGCTAACAGGACACCAACTTAGTTCTATGTACTATATATTTTCTCTCTCGTACTAACAATCGAGTACCATTGTTTGTATAGTTTTATTGTAATTATTTTGTCTAGGCTTCTAAATTGAGCTATGGAGCATCATACCATTGACACAAATAGTTGGGACGAGACGGTGAGGTTTAATCTCGGCGGCAATGGTCGCATGGCCCCAGTGGAACATTATTGTTCCACCCGCTCTAGAAGTCGGTCTTTGTACTTTTCGGAGAATCGCGAAACGGGATCCATAACCCCGAGAAACGCAGCTAACCAGCCCTCCTGCAAATCCTGTACATGTTGAAGATTTACGATTTCTTCCTTCAAAGGGATCATGTCGGGAACTTCTTACTGCTCACTATATATACGATAACGGATCCCGCTTCACTACCGGTAACTGGAAGGTGTTGCTGCGACAACAGTCAACGGTGGTGATGAAGGATAACTGCAGTCGGCTCGCCTCGTCTGACTGATGGTGGATAGACGATATTTATCTTGAGACTGCTGGTCCTATCTGACTATTCTAAGTTCCAAGTAAGGACTGGATGTTACTCCCAGCTCGACTAGATTCCTAATTCTAATTGACTAACAAAGGCGGGTCTTACATATACGTAAGATTAATACTTTATTTACAAATATAACAAGTTCGTGATCTAGAACAAAATCGTTCACAATGAATACTTGGTACAAATTCGTTGTACAATCTAACCATAGCTAATTATCTTCTAAGTCCTAATCCTGTTCTACTACTATCAAAGCTTCGTTAGGCATACACGCCACAGCTCAAAACTAAGCACGCACGAGGTACTTAGTGAATCACAGATGGTGATGGATTAAATTATCTAAGTGAAATATCGCCTTATATACTCTTAATCCATGCCTATACACATTTCGCAGAAACATACAACTTCTCTCAGAATCTATTCCTATCTATTCCTACAACTCTTCTAGGTATTCCATAAGCACACTTTGACTGGACGAACAATCAGTCCACCAATCAACCTCTGCTTATTTCTTCCTAGAAGGCCTGACCTGATAACTAATTGGTCCTCTCAGCCAATCAGTGATTCCTCCATCGTTTGCCTGGCGCACAAGTCTATTCTCTATAAGTTTTTACTGCAGAGTCTGATCGATGCTGGTTGGTTATGACGTCATTCTAACCAATCATGCTCTGCCCAATTCTTCCATGAAGATTGCGCCCCATATAGACAAAGCGGTGGAGACCGGTTCTGGTTTGATGTGATCTGTCAGCTAACTAACAACATTACGGAATGTGTTGTTGTTGCATGCCATCAAATGAGTGACATATAGTTTATCAATAAATTTCAATTCTGTTATTAATTCCTAAAGGACGCTACAATGTCCATGTGCTGTCCATTGCCTACTAATGGAGAAGCCTCGGGAATGCTAGAGTGCTAGGCACATGTGCTGGATGATCTCATTACCAGGTGGTACTGTTCTAGCCTAGTGTGAGAAACTAGATTGATTACGTCATCAACTAAGTCCGTTTGTCACGTTCAGTTTCACTCATCCCAACACTGATTACTATACATTGATTATTTCCAAAACTACTATTACCAACAACGGCTGAATATTATAAAAGTGAATGCCGACTGAACAGCAACAACTTTTATCTAAACTATTTTCAAATACACATCAACTCAGAACCATAGAATCTTTTCCAATCAATTCGTCCATTTCAAATATTATTCTGTTAATTTCATCTGCCGGTTATGTAACTCTATAAAACAGCATCCCATTCATTTAGCATTAGTACGCTTCTACTACATACAAAGAGATGACCCGGCTTGCTCGACTTTCCACCATCCCAATGATTGACATATTTAGTAAACAACAGGTGGTCGACACAGCCATAGTATACTTCGTCATCCTAACTGAATTGTATGTCGCAATACCATTGATGCACCTCTATGGCATCCATCTTTTGCTCACCTGGACTTTTAGCTCACCTGGTATTTTCAAAACATAATTCTTTTGGGACTTAAGTGAATTATAAGACGTCCTGCGGGGTCATGACTTCCCACAAAACAATCCCATATTTACAATATGGTGCAATGGAGCGCGGCAGCCAAACGGACCAGCGCGTACCCCCCCCCCCCCTGCCCCCAAGCTACAGGATCTAGAAATGGGCAGTTGTACCAGCTTGTAAATACAGAAATCTGTAATTTTGATAACAACATTGATATAAATTGTTGCTGCAATTACAGCAACGCTGTTTTCAAAATTACTGATTATAATAAGGACGTGGATATGGAATGCTGAGTTCTCGTGCAGATTACTGAGTTACTATTACTATCTCTATCGACATTCTTCATGTTGTTCCTAACTGGCATGGTAATATTCTCACGCTTCTGGAACAACAACAAGAATGACCGATTTGGCATCAACAGGTTCACAAAATACAATCATTCATTTTAGTTGATTTAGAATTTATTTAGCTAAGAACAATAACAATCGTGCTAGGACTAAGATTTTTTCGTAGCGATTGAAATCGACTTATGAATGAGTTTAGTCTCCAGTTCAAGGTAAGGTAAGCATAGATTTTGAAAGAAACGGAACCTGTTGCCAGAATCAATTTTGTAAATAATGAAGCATAGTATATTCACATTATTATAATAATTCTGTACCGTGGCTATGTACAGAATAGTTAATAGGATTAGCCACACTTTTAGCCAACTAATTTCTTTGCTAAGCAGTTATACTTAATTGCTTAGTTTGGCTAATAGGCTAATGGGTAGCTCGGGATCGATTAAACCTGTCTGTCTAAGCTAACTCATGCGTATTATTGTGAAAGGAATTTGCTTCAGTTTCAAATCAATAATTCATACGGTTCTGGCTTAGACAGGTAGTTTATAGGGCTACCATAGGCATTTCGGATTAAGGCAGAGAAGAGTCAGTCAAATTATTCGCAAAATATTCATTGTGTTTTATAGTCTGCTTGTGGTATGTTATAGCAGTCCATTATTTCATGATGCTTTATCCATAGACAGCTAAAATAGTTTCCATGACAAGACATCAATTAAATGACCATTAATCCCTACACAGTATACAAAATACGAGAATTTCAAGTAATCCCGTGAGAAAAATATATGATATTTTTTCCATGCAATAAATGGATTACGCAACCACCTTGCCAATATAGATCTATTTCATTGCATTGTTTTATGTCCACATCTGTATAATATATACATTATGCTCGCCACATTGTTGAACTAATGCCATGCTATTATCCATCTGTCTACCACTCTTGTTATTCCATCACACATCTGTGACGGGATCGCATGGTTACGTGTTGTTGTGGAATGGTTTTTTTTTTATCAAGGGGAAGTATAATCTATTTATTTATTTAATATTTATCAGGTATACACAATATTTAGCTATGCGAAAGGTGCAGCCATTCCAAATCAAAATGATGAATAACAAGAGGCCCAAGGGTCCTGTGTCGCTCACCTGGAGCACCATCAATTTTTGTCAAAATTGTTGGTGGGTGGTTTAGCAGTCTTTTAAATGAGTTGGGGGACATTTTTGCAAGTGCAATATGGCCGCCAAACACACTACATTTTGATTGGCCCACGGCGCCCATGTTTTTTTGATGGATCAAATTCCCTTGCACAAATTTTAATGGCCCAAATTTTGGCGTGATCCCTTCAGCGGTTCTGAAGGAGTAATTTTCATGAAAGCCAGGTCATCCAAGATGGTCGTCGAACCATTTGGTAAATCAAGTCCTCTTGAACAAACTTGGCTTACCTCGTGGCCTAGATGAAGATTCTGCAAGTGGTTTCGGAGAAGATTTATAAAGACATTTAAAGAAATTGGCCGAAATCCAAAATGGCCGCTGGGCAAATTGGCCGATCGGGTTCATTTGAACAAACTTGGATCCTTATGCACTAAGGATGCTTCCTGCCAAATATAATTGAAATCGGCCTGGTAGTTCTCGAGAAAACATTTTAAATTTCCGATTGCTTAAGCATGGGAGCTTTTGACGAGAAGATTATGCAAGATGGCCGCCAAACCGTTTATCCGACAGTTACGAAAATTGCAAATTTGAGCTCAGAATACCCAAAAACATTATTAGAACCAATTTTGGCCTCAAAATCCATCAAATAAAAAAATCCAATATGTCCGCCAAACACGCTACGACTTTGATTGGCCCACGGCGGACATGTTTTTTGACGGAGCAACTTCCCTTGAACAAACTTTAATGGCCCTTAGTCCCAAATCATATCTCCCAAATTGTGTCCTGATCCATTCAGCGGTTCTGGAGAAGTCGGAAAACTAGGTCATCCAAGATGGCTGCTGAACCATTCGGTCAATCAAGTGGTCTTGAACAAACTTGGCTTACCTCTTTGCCTAGATGAGGTTTCATAAGGTTTGAATCGATTCCCCTAGCCGTTTCGGAGAACACGATTTTTAAAGACATTTCTAAAAATCAGCCAAAATCAAAGATGACCACCGGCCAAACTGGCCGATCGGCTTCGTTTGAACAAAATGAAATTTCTATGCCATAAGGATGCTTCCTGCCAATTATAATTCAAATCGGCCCAGTAGTTCTCGAGAAGACATTTTAAATTTCCCTTGCTTTAGCATGTGAGCTTTTGGCGGCGAAAATGATCCAAGATGGCTGCCAAACCGTATATCCGACAGTTTCGAAAATTGCAAATTTGAGATCAGAATACCCAAAAACCTATATAAAACGAATTTCGGCCTCAAAATCCATCAAATAAAACAATTCAAAATGGCTGCCAAACAGACTATATTTGATTGGTCCACCGCGGCCATGTTTTTCTATGAATCAACTACTATTGAACAAATCTTAATCCTCCTTAGTTGCTAATTATATATCACAAATTTCGGCCTGATCGCTTCTGCGGTTCTGGGAAGAAGTCTTTTTTGTGAAAATTACGTCATCCAAGATGGCCGCTGAACCATTTCGTCAATCAAGTTCCTTGAACAACCTCGATTCAGCGCTTACCCTGGATCATATTTCGTCAGTTTTGAATCGGTCCCTCAAATGGTTTCTAAAAATCGCCCAAAATCCAAGATGGTCACCGGCCAAATTGGCCGATCAGGTTCATTTGAACAAACTTGGATCCCTATACCTTAAGGATGCTTCATGCCAAATATAATTGAAATCGGCCCAGCAGTTCTCGAGAAGATATTAAAAATTTCCCATTGCTTTAGTATGGGAGCTTTTGGCGGGAAAATGATCCAAGATGGCCAACAACCCGTTTATCCGACAGTTTCGAAAATTACAAATTTGAGATCAGAATACCCAAAAACCTGTATAAACCCAATTTCGGCCTCAAAATCCATCAAATAAAAAAATCCAATATGGCCGCCAAACATGCTATATTTTGATTGGCCCACGGCGGCCATGTTTTCTGCCGGATCAACATCTCTTGAACAAACTTTAGTGGCCCTTAGTCCCTAATCATATCTGCCAAATTTTGGCCTGATCCCTTCAGTGGTTCTGGAGAAGTTATTTTCGCTAAAACTATGTCAACCAAGATGGCCACCAAATTATTTGACGAATTAAGTTCCCTTGAACAAATTTGGTTGAGCTCTTGGCCTAGATCATATTTCATCAGGTTTCCTTCAATCCATCAAGCAGTTTCAGAGAAGAAGATTTTTAAAGACGTTTCTAAAAATTGGCCAAAATCCAAGATGGCTATCGGCCTAATTGGCTGATTGGCTTCATTTGATCAAACTTGGATCCCTATGCTCTAAGGATGCATCCTGCCAAATATAATTGAAATTGTCCCAGCGGTTCTTGAGAAGAAGTCGTTTAAAGTTGACGGATGGACGACGGACGGATGACGGACACGCAACGGACCATCGCCACAACATAAGCTCACTTGGCTTTTCAGGCCAGGTGAGCCAATAATGTTTCCCAAATTTGGGCCCAATCCATTCAGTGGTTCTTGAGAAGTCGATTTCACGAAAAGTAGGTCATCCAAGATGGCTGCCGGACCATATGGAGTATCAAGCTCCCTTGAACAAACTTGGTTCAGCTACACACCTAGATGATATTCCATGAATTTTGAATCGATCCCCTGAGCGGTTTCGGAGAAGATTTTCAAAGACATTTCTCACAATCGGCCGATTTGGCAGACGGCTATCTTGGATTTTGGCCGACCAGCCCCCTTTGCACAAACTTGAATCCCTATACCCTAAGGATGCTTTCAGCCAAATATAATTAAAATCGGCTCAGTGGTTCTTGAGAAGAAGTTGGTTAAAGGAAAGGTTGACAGACGCCAGACGACGGACGGACGCCATTGCATATGTAACACTAGAATGCTCTTTATCAACAAGATGGCCACCAAACCATTTATCCGACAGTTTCGAAAATTACAAATTTGGGATCAGAATGCCCAAAACACATATAAAAACAATTTCGGCCTCAAAATCCATCAAATAAAAAAATACAATATGGCCACCAAACATGCTATATTTTGATTGGCCCTTGGCGGCCATGTTTTTTTACGGATCAACTTCGCTTGAACGAACTTTAATGGCGGTTAGGCCCTAAGTCATTTTCACTACAACTGGGTCAACCAAGATGGCTGCCGAACCATTTGACCAATCAAGTTCCCTTGCCATAAATCATATTTCATGAGGTTTGCATCAATCCCCCAAGCTGTTTCGGAGAAGATTTTTAAAGACGTTTCCTAAGATCGGTGTAAATCCAAATTGGCCGATCGGGTTCATTTGAACAAACTTAGATCTCTATCCCCTATGAATGCTTCCTCCCAAATACAATTGAAATCGGCCCAGTGGTTCTTGAGAAGAAGTCATTTAAAGAATTCCCCATTGCTTTCCTATGGGCCCATTGCGTTACTATGGGGGCCTTTGGCGGGAAAACAAACCAAGATGGCAGCCAAAACGTTTATCCGAAAGTAGCATATTTGGACTCGCCACACGGATAAGCATACATAAAGCAATTTTCGCCATCAAAATACAGCAAATACAAAAAAGCCAATATGACCTAGAAACGCTGAATTTTGATTGGTTGATGGCGGCCATGTTTTTAACGAACAAACTTCCCTTGAACAAACTTGAAAGGCGCTTGTTCCCTAAGCATATTTACAAAATTTCAGCGCTATCCATTCAGCGGTTCGGGAGAAGAAGTCGTTTTCGCGAAGACTAGGTCATCCAAGATGGCCGCCAAGCAAATCGGCCAATCAGGTTGCCTTGAACAAACTTGGGTCTACCACTGCCACAGATGATGTGTTATGAGGTTTGAATCAATTCCTCCAGCGGTTTCGGAGAAGAAGATTTTTTAAAGTGTTTCTAAAAATCAGCAATTTTGGCCGACGGCCATCTTGGATTTTGACTGATCCGCTTCGTTTGAACAAACTTAGATATATATGCCTTATGAATGCTTTCTCCAAAATATAATTGAAATTGACCATCAGGCCAGGTGAGCTAATAACCATATATACTCGTCTAACTCGTCTCGTGGAATTCATGATCAGCACGTCAAGTGGATGCCTGTTTTGAATTGTTAAATTATTTGTCTATATGGAAATAAAAAATCTTGAAGATGCTATTTTTGAAAATGCACCACTAGAATGGCTGGCTCGATAATCAAGCCAGTCATTCCAGAGGTAACTTTTCAAAGATAGTATTCTCTTGGCCTGCAAACAGACATTCATTAAATAAATATTTGATTTTCTTGACCAAACTTAGATATTAACGGATTACCAGAGGCCGATCCAGGATTGTGGGAAGGTGTATCGAAAGAGGCGGGGTCGGGGGAGGGGGGGGGGGAGTAATAATCCCATTAACGCCACGCAATTTTGATGACATATTCTCCGCACCGTCATACCCTTGGCCCCTACAATCCTTTATATCTAAGCCCCATTCGCGAATTTTGGCCAGAATTATATTAGCAAGAGCCTCGTCTGTAAGTCTGTCCGTCGTCTCAAACCCTAAGAACTCTTCTCTAATATTAGACCGTCGATCAACAAATCTTAGAACTATCGATAATTGTTCCAAATTAGAAAGATCTGTTACCTCATCTGTTAATATAGAAAAGAATTTTGCGTTCTTTATTTCGCCCAGAATCTTTGACCTAATATAATCACCGATAATAGAAATCAGTTCATTCTGTACCGTTTTGCTGAGATATGTAGCATTGCGTTTGCTGCTCTTGAAATCGTCTGCTAATATGGAATCACTCGACATTGCTCGGAACCTGACTAGTTTAGCAAAGTTGTCTTTGTTAGCAACATCAGTACATGTAGCATCGTCTCTATGGCCCCTCAGTGAGATACCTTGTTCACCACAAAACAAAACACAGTCCACGACGGAACCAACTATTCGGCGATTATTTTCAACCCTTTCTTGTCGTTTTTTGTCCATCTGACAATCAATGGGACAACGTGGATCCTTCGTGGCCCTAATGAAGTGTTCATACTTAACCATGCTATCGCGATGATAAGTCATTGTGCCATGTTGTCCACAGAAACGGGTTACTTTATGCCACAGTGTAAATGGTCTATTAACTAAAACGCAGACATTATCATTGTTACAAAAAAGTACACATGGCAAACAATAACCTGCATTTTGTACTTTGCTATAAACTAACCATGGCCTGTTCTTTGTTAATCATTCTGCACGAAAGCTCCGATTACAACCAGCAAAGGGAGGTGGGATCGTCCGATCCCTACGATCCCCCTCTGGAGTTGCCATTGAGAGCGTTGCTGTACTACTATGCCCAGCTGCCCATCGTTCGCCCACCATGCCATCCGTTGATATACTTCTTTACCAGACTACTTCCGACTAGTGAAACATACTCTATGTCATTTGTAATATAAAATATACATGTACATGTAGACCTATATACATGTTATATGTATAAACATAATATACTGAGCCAAAAAAGTTTAGCAACAGTGAAGTTTGGTTTGCTGTATTAAAACTATGCGTCCATTTATAACCAAATTTGCAGGCATGTTTCGTCAATATAATGTCTCGCTGATCATGAAGAAATGCAAATCATTTCTTGCATTTCTCGGCCGCACACTTACTGCATGTGAAAATGCACATTGGCGGGTCACGAAGGCAAAAATTCACCATATTGCAAAAGCAGATAACGAACGTTAACAGAAAACGCTTAAAAGTTTACCCTACCGAACATGGGCCGCCGCTCAGGGCTACCCGAAAACCAGCGCCATGAAGCAATGGGAAGAATCGCTGCTGGGCAGAGCGTTAGCGCTGTTGCTCGACATTTTAATGTGCATGCCTCAACCATTTCCCGTCTCCGCCAACGTGAGCAGGAAACTGGACATGTTAATGACCGACCACGATCTGGCAGACCGAGAGCAACAACACCACGAGAAGGCCACTACTTAGTGGCGTCATCACCACGTCACAGGTTTGAGACTGCGCCGCGGCTGTCCCGTAATTTGCACACCGCTACCGGCACTACAGTGCATGCACAAACTGTGCGAAACAGACTCCATGATGCTGGACTGCATGCCCGTCGTCCACTTGTTGCTGTTCCGCTTACAGAGCGTCACATCGAGAATCGGTTTGCATGTGCAAGAACTCATCAGTGATGGCGTGCTCAGCCATGGAGCCACGTTGTGTTCAGTGATGAGTCGAGGTTTTGTGTGGATGTGGCGGATGGTAGGCAACGGGTTTGGCGACGTTTAGGAGAACGGTATGATGCAGCCAACATACTTCAGCACGACATATTCGATGGCGGCAGTGTCATGGTGTGGGCTGGAATCCATGAAAATGGCAAAACAGATCTTATTGTGATTCGCGGAAATTTAACGGCTCAACGTTACTGTGAAGAAGTTGTCGCCCCTGTTGTCATCCCTTTTATGCAGCAACATGCAGACTTTATGTTCCAGCAAGACAACGCCCGCCCTCATTCAGCTAGGGTCATCAGTGATTTCCTGGAGGCTAACAACGTTCCGGTGTTGGACTGGCCAGCGCGATCACTGGACCTGTCTCCTATCGAACACGTGTGGGACATTCTTGGCCGTATGGTGCGTGAGAACCATCCACATCTTCACAACGTGCGGGAGCTGGAAGCCGCACTGCTCCAGAAATAGGATGCGATTCCTCTTCGTGACATCAGGTGCTTAATTCGAAGCATGAGAAAGCGATGTACGGCGGCGGTTAATGCGCGCGGAGGTCACAACCGGTACTGACAGCTCAGTGTCATTATTTAAATTGGACCCTTCCGTGAATGATGCCGTGTTAAAGGCGCGATGCTAGCATTACAGTAACAAGAGACTGTTGTTCAAATTGGAAAATGACCTATCAATTAAATAATATATTTGAATCAATTTATTGTTTTTGTTAAATAACATTTATACAGTAATATTCTCAGTGTTGCTAGACTTTTTTGGTTCAGTATATTATAAATGTTATATGCCAAGTGTCCGCTGCATCATAGGCCTTGCCTTTGGTGGATGCCTGTAATTGAAGCGTTAAATTATTTATTTATAGGCTATGGAAATAAAGAATCTTGAATCTTGTATCTTGAATATTAAAAGCGCGATATGATACCAGGCTCGCGAAATGCACGGATATCTGATTGGTCAATCTTTTCCGCGGCCGTTTTGGATTTTCCTAAAGAGGCTAGGAAGTAGGAAACCATTTAAAGGAAATTGGATTTCAACCAAATTTGTCTGGAAGGACAATTACTGATATATTTTGGTACATAAATACGATTGGGCAATTTCTCAAGCAACCATCTTGGAATCTTATATATTACGATAGTTATTTCTATTCATTACTAATCGTTGATATAGGTTTAAAACACACTTGGCTTTGAGAAGGTTGTTATGACGAACTGATTATTCACATGGCTATGATGGTGTGACCAGGCGGGCGGGATTAGGGCCTGACGCATTATACCATTCCTTATATTTGTTAGTATTGTTTGACACAAGTTGACACAAAGTCTTTGACATGGAATGCATGTTACCATGAGAACGTTCTTCCACAGTCCCGCTTCCTCTACTGGGTTAGCTTTCTGCCTGCCATACAGTGACATCTTCATCTCGCCACCTGCCAGGTCCTTAACACTGAGACCCGCCATCACACAGCTTAGACTCTAGCCTTATTACACGTGCACGCCGAGTTGTTTAATAAAATTACAATTTACATTAAGCTATTTATGTGTTTTCATGACTAGTTACAGTCAATGGTTACCACGTATGACGTCAAAATAGAATATGACGTCACTATCAAGTGCAATGACATCATATCTAATTATCTCTTTATATTTTGTAAGGTCAGTCGGCATCGACACATTCATTTGATTTGATTTGATTTGATTTTATTCTCTTGGTAAATATTACAAATTACAAATATGATAACAGGGAGTCCACTGGAGGCTGGAGCTTGTGGACCCCTTAGATAGAATAACATACAAATTACACATGATTTGACATAAGTGCTGGTCCAATTTGACTCAGATTTTAACACAGAAGCTGCACACTCGCTGAATATTCAGAAAAGCCACCTGACCGAGAGTTGTTGGTGGCTTAGCCACCCACAGACCCCAGTCAAGTCCTCTTCAAAACACCCAGCAAGAGGAGCTATGTCCCTTGGGATGTGTTGTCTGTAAGACCCAGGAGCCAGTCATTCACATAAAATATAACATAATAAAATAAATTAAATTAAATATGATTATGGTTAATGATACAGTAAAGATAACAATGGCCAACATGATTCTAGCAACAAACTGATTTGGTTATGACGTAAGTAATCTTCTGCACACATTTGGAATAGAAGACATTGCTGCCTTATGCAGAAAATTCTCCCACACATTCCACTAGGTCCACTCCAGAATATTCAGAAGTACCTTTTATTTTATGTAGACGATATGTCAAACTGGAGTGTAGAGGCAAGGCAAGAGCAGCAATATCAATATTGTTAACAAGTGGTTCTTCATGATGAATTGCTGGTAATTGCTGTGGTGTCCGGGCGCATCAGGGTGCGGTAACTAATGTATGAGTGAGGTCCAATTACTCGATTTAGTACTTATTAATGAACATTTGTTTAATAATATGTTTGTAGGAATTTTGACTAATAATCTGTGTACGTTTATTCATTCATTCATTAATTCATTCATTCATTCATTCATTCATTCATTCATTCATCATTCAGTTGATTTAATTGGCCGCTCACACATAGGTGTATTTGAGCCATGACTCTGTGAGGCGCTTCCCCGAAGGGTTGCGTAAATGAAAGTAAAACTAATAATCAAAAGTGAAGAATGTTGCTAGGGGTGTGCGCGTTGCCTGTTGTTGCCTAATGAGCTGTTGTTGCCTAATGAGCTGTTGTTGCCTAATGAGCTGTTGTTGCCTAATGAGCTGTTGTTGCCTAATGGGCTGTTGTTGGCTCGTGTAAGTGTTGTATGCCGTGTAATGGAGGGGTGGTGGGATGGGGTGGCGCGCAGTCTATGAAATTAAATCTTAAAAGACGGATATTATGAAACATTTTTTGAAATAAAGAATATCAAGAGACGAAACTGAAAGATAATGCTATCAAATAAACGTAACAATTGCATGTCATTAAATAAACGAGAAACGGGAAAGACTAAACTTAAAATCTAGTGTTTGTAAACATAAAATTATGACCTAATGCAGTTAGAAATAAGAAGTTGAATGCAAATGGCGCTATTTCTGGAGTAATGGACCTAACGGTCACGTGGTCAGTCACGTGGTCAGTCACTATAGGTGCGAAGCACCCTTTTCATATGTATGCTAAAACGTTGATCATGCGCTGAAGAAAGGAGAACCACGGACAGTAGCATCCACATCGCACATGAGCGACTTCTACTGGCATTCATAAAAATGTCTTCAATTGATGAATCCGGTCTCCCAGTCAATCACATGACGTCATAATCAACTACGTCACATGTACTGATGTAGGCTGACGTCATAATCAATTACGTCATGAATGGCGAGATTTAATCCATCATATGCGTGCGTGCGTGCGTGCGTGCGTGCGTGCGTGCGTGCGTGCGTGCGTGCGTGCGTGCGTGTGAATAACGGTGTACGACCTTGCGCGTGTATATGTATGTATGTATTTATTCATGTTAGCGTGCGTGCGTGCGGCCGGGCCTTGGGAAGATCAGTTTACTGACGATGTATTCCTTAAATTATTATTATTATTATTATTATTATTATTATTATTATTATTATTATTATTATTATTATTATTATTATTATTATTATTATTATAAATGCTTAGCGGAAGGCGGAGGCAAAACGGGACGCGGGACAAAAAGGGATAGGGCCCTCTCTCACACACAACGTATGCACAACGCGATATACGAAGTCACGTTATGAATGCATTATCTCCCTTTATTTTTTAAACTATATGGGTGGAATTCAATAAGGTTTAAACCCCGGTTATCCTAAACCTGATAACAAATCACTTCTTAAAGTTCTCATCTATTCTTAGAAGATACATATCCTAGCTAAATTTATGACTATTTGTTAATTTATGGGCACTTTAACTAACTAGAACCGTAGCCGCCATTTTAGATTTATATTTGCTGGCGCCATTATTTCAGACTCCTGAATTGTCTTCGCCGTGAGCAATTGTTCGTATAAAAGCATTCTCGTAACGCTAATGCTAGTCATTCTTTTGGTGGCTTTCAAGGCGAGTTCATAGATGTGCATAGCATAGTTCAATATCAGTTGTGTAAGTTCACTACCAGTTGTGTATATTTCCTGTGGTGCAAGTGATAACAAATATATTTATAACCTGGTTTACTGAAAACTGCTGCTGCCTATAGCAGCAACAACTTTCCGTTATTTGTTTGGCGGAAAATCGTTGACGCAACAACTTTCAATCAAATTGTTCTCAAAATAATCAGCAGTGTAGTCAACGTTGCATGACTTGCTGAAGATATTTCACGCAACTTTATTGACAATCATTTCTTACTCAGGCACCAACAGCGTTGTCAAATTGTTCTCAGAATAATCAGCATCATTGGAAAGATAAGCCAATTTTCCATACGTTTCTGTATTCGTTTTTAAGTCCCTATTGTCCCCTTGATTTAATGAATCTAGCTATAATGGTGTATTTTATATATTTAATGAATAGGTAATTGAATGCGCTTTCCAATAATGTATGACTTAAAAATAATATAGTGATTTTAGTTTATTATTGGAACGGTTTAAATTGCGGTGTATTTTAGTGCAATAGTAATTCAATTCGGGTCAGTTGCTTGTTTGCCAAAACTAGACAGTAGTTTTGCTCTGAGCGTTGATATAGGGGAATCCCGGCGTAATGACGCCAATGTGAGAAAGTTGTATTTGAATAAAATTCTGTAATTTATCGGCAAAACACAGAAATATAGGACAGTGAATGTGGTTATTTATCTTTAAAATATTTGAAAATCAGATCAATGGTTTCTGAGAAACAACCACGAACAGACAGACATGTGGGAGGGCAGGCATGCAGGCAGAGAGACAGACAGGACCCACATGAGATACCCTCGCGCATCAACTGGCTGAGAGCAAGTGTATATGTACTTACTTAAGCCCCCTTCACTGGAATGAACTAACCTATAAGTCTTAGATTACGCTATGGGAAAGGTTCAACACGTAATGAGATCGAGACATTAGCCAAATCAACAGTTTTCTCTGAGAAATCTATCATAAGAAATAGTTCAGACTTCAATATTTTCGCTCCAAGCTAGAGATTATCCTTAGCGCTAACCAGCAATTTTTCGCAATTTTCCAAGAAAATATTCTGTGGATGTCACCTGAAAGCTAGTATTAGAGTATAATGAATGAGACAGATTCTGCGTAATTTGTGTTATATAATGTAATGCAGTGAAACCTGCTTTAGATATCACGTGACTATATAATAAAAGTCACGTGATTACTGATCTTAACGCTTTAACACTCATATCAGCCAAAAGGGCTTCTGCAGAGGTCTTGAGAAATATCCATTTGCAGACCAAGAGAAGACTATTTTTGAAAATGGACATTTATACGAGAAAATCTTGATTTTTTTTAACAAATTTGAGTTTGAAAGGGTTAAGTCAGGTTATGTTGAGACCACCTATCTTAAGAACCAGTTTGTGGACTCTAAAGGTATATATGCATAATTAGTGTGCCACCTGTATTAAGAGCCCGCCTGGCTTTAGTGACCACTTATTGGTAATCTATAAGATCTATATAGCTGATTTTGATTAGGCCTACGTTGAAAATGAATCGAGCAGCATACAATTATGGGGCGATAGAGAAATCTGATCCGTCACTCAATTATTTGACATAATCAAAAGACGTCTATTGTTCCACGAACCTGACATAATAATCAAAAGTATGTAAATCTGTAACGAAGTCGAAACATCCGTCACAAAATTTATTTTGAAATATTTTGAAATGAATTTGACTGGAATTTTAAACTTGTTTAAAAGTATTTAACAGCTTACCTGTATAGAATTGTTTACTCTGGGATTAAACCGGTTTCAAAGTTTCAATATTAATTCCAACATGCGTAAAAAGTGTGCGGAGTTTAGTTAGAAATGGGTGTGGCCTAGCTAGAAATTAATCTCCCTATTTAATCTCCGAGATAATGCGGGTACTCATGGATTATTTATGCATGTGTTTGATGTGTGTGAGTACGCTGTACATATAGTAGATCTTAGGCGGTGTTCTCACCGGAGTTATTCGGGAATAACGCCATACTCTCGTGACAACACGACCTTGCAGTGTTTCCAAAACAAAAACAGAAATTTATAAGTGTTTATAAGTTAGTACAATTTTGAACACGATGTAAGAAATGTTCTGTTGAATATTGAAAAAATTAAATATACGGTTGAATATTTTGAACATAATTGGATTGGAAGGCATTGCTGCCTTAGGCAGCAATGACTTCCAATCCGATTATGTTCAAAATATTTAACAGTATATTTTATTTTTTTTAGAAACACATTTTAAAGTTATTAACTCACCTGGCCAGGATGGCCAAGTGAGCTTATTCCATGGCGACTGTCCGTCGTCCGTCATCCGCCTGTCCATCAGTCTGTCAACTTTTGCTTTAAAACGCTACTCCTCATTAACCGCTCGGCAGATTTCAACCTAATTTGGCCGGAAGGACCCTATGGGGGTAGGCTTCAGAACTTGTATACAGAATCTTGATTGGCCAATTTTTCCAGCAGAATGATCTTGGATTTTATGAATATTTTGGGAAATCAGTTAAATGGCTACTTCTCATTAACCGCTTGGCGGATTTCTGAAAAACCCTAGGCCGGTACATTTCAGAACATGCATACCAAATTTTTACGGCTTGATTTTGATGGTGCCCATCTTGAATTTTCCGAAAAGCCACAGGCCCTTGGGCCTCTTGTTCCGTTAAATGTATTTTTGATAATTATATCATACCCGTATCAACGGTCCCGATGACTAAAAGGCACCGTAACGGTCTTAGGACCACTAGTTATAATTTCTGTATTTGTTTATAGTTATTCTTATTTTCTGTAAGGTGTTATATAATATTTCTATTTGAAAAGGATATTTGTATGTTAAACGAGCATGCCACAAGATCCTTTTGTCTAAAATACATTTATTACAATAAAAATATGTTTTATAAAAAAGAAAGAAAAAAAAGAGAACCTTAAACATACAATGAAAGGGCATTCGCGGCCTAGGAGAGGAGTGTTTCCGACAATGGAGCACTGGAATGACTGGCTCGGTAACCGAGTCAATCATTCATGTGTCCAATTGTCGTAAACACTCATCCGGACCAGAAAATGACCATTTCACATATCGCCAATCCAAAGGTTAGAGTTTCAAGATAGTCATATAGTACATGCATGGAAAATACTTCTCCTAATGTAAATAGTTTTGTGTATGCATTGTGAAATTGTATTATACTATTGTCCGTCACATTATTATGTGATTGTGCACACTTACGGGCCAAATGCTTACTTTGTGATGAATATATCTATCGTATATTTTTAACTTCCCCGATCCTTTATCATTAGAGCACGAAATGTAGACACAAAATATGTTCCCTTGCTGTATAATTTTGATACTAATTTGACGGGGTAGTGTTGCTGTCGAAGGTATGAAGACTTTTCGTTCAAATTATGCTTAAGATATGCAACAGCTTAATAGCATGACTTGAGTTCTAATACTAGTGTTGAAATGGTTAGATGTTGGCGTAGACCTACTATATTGGATGTAAACCCACGGGAGTGTATGTACATGAGTTCATGTGCGTGTGGAAGTGAGTGTGTGTGATTGGGAGTGCATGTGCTTTGGTGAGATCTTAATTTCAGTAAACTATATATGCCTAATTAATCTTTAAGATACAAACCTTCGATTGAACCTTCTGATTTTATCCTACATTATGAAGTACTATGTCAAATTTGGTGATTCTTACGATCTTTGACACATAAATGCACAAGCCTAGAAACAAGTCCATAAAATTGGCTAGAGAAATGACCATTTGCAGTCCAGAGGACTATTTTTGAAATTTTTTGACAGGAATGACAGGCGCGATAATCGAGCCAGTCTTTCCGGTGGTAAATTTCCAGGAATGGCATTGTCTTGTTCTGGAAACGGACATTTCACAATAGATAGACCTAATCGAGGTTTTCCTGTCAAATTTAGTCACTAAAGGGTTAAGACATTCGACGGCGTGGGTAATGATAATAATTCAACTAAATCTATTGTTTCTGTATGTATGTATAATCCCATGTTATAATGTTGTATTTGTCTACGAAATTGTGAATTAGTTTCTATATTTTAGCACATAAAAATATCGTTATTTCTATTTCTTGCATTGTTTCCAAAGCATTTCAGCAGAAAAGAAAGGAATTTACTTTACAATGCTGAATATATCAATTCTAATTTGACTGGAAGTTTGCTGCCGTTGAAAGCATCAGTAGCTTTTGTTCAAATTACTCTTAATACATTCATAATATTATATGATTATAAGAAATACATTCCCTAAGTTCCTTGTCTGTACATAGATGTATAAATTTGTACAAATTATATTAAAAAATAAATAAATACATTTGTATATATGTTAATGAGGGCCTCTGCTAGATCAGGCCGTGTACTTGAAGTGCTACCCTCAATAAATAACGATTATTATTATTATTATTATTATTATTATTATTATTATTATTATTATTATTATTATTATTATTATTATTATTATTGTTTTCGCTAACCGCACCGTAGTAGGTTTCTTAACCTGTACTATAGAGATATTATTCTGATTTCATACTGTATTGATTGTTCTGGTTAGTTTATGTATATGGCCAGTGGCCATCTGTTCATATGTTTTGTTTATTTGTAGAAAATATAGGACTGCAGTGCACGTAGGAAACACTATACAGCAACATTTATATATGCAGCACTTTCTCCCGCCACCAACAATTTTTCACCGAGGTCGCTGTCCGTGCTATAACTCTGTTCATCCCGGCATGCTACCGACTAAAACCTTTTCTATTCAGCTCGATAGGATAGGTTTAATATGATTAGAGACAATCTCTTCGTTAGGAAACCCATAGTGTACGCCTCTTTCCTGGTAGTTACGATAATTTAGCCCCGCACTCCGGCAAGGTTGTGTAAAATTGGCCAAAAACACCTAAAGGGCCTCATATTCCTAAGTTATTGTCTCTCTTCATGCTCCATTAAGCCTTATGGCTTCTTAATTGTTTGGATGTCCCTATCCGCACCATGGACTGATCCGACCCTGGGAAACTATTGGGGTTTCCGAGCGGTGATGGCCAAGGTGTGGTATTACACACATTCCCTTGTATCCTCGGATACTTAGTAGTTAGCACCTTTGCCAAAGTAGGAAAGCACTGTGCAAACATATCTTAATTATTATTTTCTTTAATTTGCTGAACAATCCTCCCGCACCGCAGTGCAAAGCTGGGAAACTTGTATTTAAACCTAATGACAGGTTAAAGCGGTTAGTTCCATAGGACCTGGTGACGGGCGAGATGCGCATCCCCACCGAATTCCGCAAGAATGTCTGGGCATGCTATTCAGATCTGCCACGCCCTCACGGGAAGGACATTTACGGTGGGTATTCGTCTCTCTTACCCCACCGTAACGATAGACCAGTTGCCTAAAAATACTTTTGTGAAACGTAACCAGTGTCTTGTGACGTTTTATGTGGTTACGGAGCGAGATGTCCGGATTCTTATCCAGTTCGGAGATCTTACGAAGTAACATGTATGCACGCTGTCTTCAGTATTGATGCCTTAGGGCATCTGTTCTCAATGACAGCCGTATCTAAAAGCTAGGTAGACGCCCGCCATTTGCGGCCTAAAATAATTCTTGTCACTAAAAACTAAATATTGGTAAGCATAGAAGAAGGCCCGCATAAATAAAAGCGGCAACTACTAATTCGACATACTGAGAATTACATAAGACGGTGACGTGGGAATCCTTCGGGAATCGTTCGTCCCGTCTTCACGTAAAACAGCACGCAACCTATTGTCATAATCTCACTAGGTATGGTCTTTTCTTTACAGCATTTTGGTTAAATATTAGAGTAGGCCCCTTTTTGCCTACTACTCTTCTCCCGCTTTAAGTAGTGGTGACATTTTCCCGTGACGGAGGCCCGCGCGAAGCACTTGCCTCTCGTATGGATTCAGCGACGACGGTCCACGCGAGGATAATACTCCTCACCCAAACTAGCACTAGAAGCAGTGCCCGCGTGAGGCACATAATTTTCCGTCACTACAAAGACAATTTTCTTTCCTTTCAGCTTAGAGGTATAATAACTTATATTAAGTTAAATAGTTAAGTCTTGTGTATGGGAGCCTCCCTTGCGGGGATACCTCTGCGGACCTACGAGTCTGTGTGGTACCTCCGGGAGCCCCACGTTTAAAAGTTCATCTGGCTGTCTCTATGTCTTGTATTTTCGTATGCTCATTATTTTTATCTAGCATACTTGACAGTCTGTTTAGGTAAAATTATTGCATAGACTTATCTTTAATTAGGTCACCAAAATCAAATCTTGTAAGTCCATAGATCACGAAATTGCTATGGACAGGCATACTGGTGACACACACTTTTGGGATGAGACCGTTGTGTTTAATGTTCGCGACGATGGTCGCACGGCCCCACCGGAAAGATTGAGTTCCACCGGCCTTAGGAGCCGGTCTTTAGCGCGATTCCGAACAGCCAACCACAAATTGCCAAATGAAACTGGGAGGTGGGAGGGCTTAATCAAAGAAGATCGGACATGTAAATTGTGTGACCAACATGACACAGGTGATGAATATCATTACCTATTTCTCTGTAAGTTTTTTGAAAAGGACAGAATGACACTACTACCAAAATATTTTCGGGTAAAACCAAACTACTACAAATTTTGTGAACTTTTATCAAGTAATAAAATCTCAATTTTAAGTAAGCTATGTACATTTATAAGAAGAGTATTGAAACATTTTAAATAGCAAGACAACGACAACAGTGATGATGATGACAACAACGACTACGACTAGGAGGAGGACCATGGCGACGACGACGAAAACGACGACTACAACATCGACGCCCACGACGACGTTGATGACAATAGCAGCAGCAGCAGCTGCAACTACTACTGCTACCTCTACTGCTACTACCGCTGCCGCTGCTATTATCACTACCACAGCCTGCTTACAGCACATCATTCCTGTCGAAAATCAATGCTCCTATAATAATACCTATGTACAAGGTGTATACATTTATTACCTTTAAAATTGTACATCTTGCAAATTAGAAATATGTTCTGGGAGTGGAGACCTCCAAATTCCTCCATACTTTTTCGAATTTCGTCTGGAGGAATTGGAGCACTTCACTCCTGGTCTGTCCGGCCCGTCGTTGCACTTAGTATTCTGTCCAAAACCAACAACAACAGTAAATGACAGTGGCAGCAGCAGCAGCAACTACTACTACTACTACTACTACTACTACTACTACTACTACTACTACTACTACTACTACTACTACTACTACTACTACTACTACTACTACTACTACTGCCTCTACTGTTACATCTACTGCTACTGCTACTGTTGCTGCTCCTGCCATTGCCACTATCACTGCGACTACTGCTGCCACTACTACTACTACTACTACTACTACTACTACTACTACTACTACTACTACTACTACTACTACTACTGCCTCTTCTGTTGCATCTACTGCTACTGCTACTGTTGCTGCTCCTGCCATTGCCACTATCACTGCGACTACTGCTGCCACTACTACTACTACCACAGTCTGTCCTGCAGCTCATTGTTACCGTTGTAAACCAAATTTAATGGAATTTACTATGTTTAATGTGTACAGACTACAAATTCTAAATATGTTCTGGGAGTGGGGACCTCCAATTTCCTCCATACCTTTCGAATTTCGTCTGGAGGAATTTGAGCGCTTCGCTACTGGACTGACCGGCCGGTCGCACTCATCATATTTGCCATAAACAAACCTTTCTTTTCATAACACCTATATGTACATCACGGGTATATGCAAATCACGGGTATATGTACATCACGTGTATATGTACATCACGGGTATATGCAAATCACTATTTAATTGCATTACTCAGATTGGCTAACGGGAGGGAGTTTTGATTACCTAGGTACTTATATTATGTTGAAATAATAATAATAATAATAATAATAATAATAATAATAATAATAATAATAATAATAATAATAATAATAATAATAATAATTATAACGGATAATATCTACGACGGATGGATGAATATAATTGTCTATTACCGGCGATGATTGGTGGACAGAATAGCGGACAGTGTTGTATGTTCAAGGACAGGTCGGTTCACTAACTAACAAATTGAGAGACTGACTTAATGACTACTTAAGGACTGAGTGTGCAATAGTCTTCATTACTAGCTTGACTTTAACTTTTAATATAATACCAAGTTGACAACACTGTATGGTTTTCTATCATATATCTTTCTTCTTCATATAAATTTAACAACGGTATACGGCAGCCCAGGCAGACAGTACTCTCGAGGGAATCTCCCACCAATGATCTATCTCCACGACTCAGTGTAAAAGCATCATTTTAATACAATTTTCCACAATGATGACGACAATAATTAAATATAGTTTATATAAGTGACGTGTAACATTTAATAACACATTATCAGGATGTGTCCAAAACCCCAATTATATAACAAACTACGAGAAACATTGAAATCGCTTTATGTACATTAAGACACCCCATAGTGGCCCTTTAACGACAGTCATTTTCACATAGGACACTTCAACAAGCTTCTCACCCGTAGATATTAAGGCCTCTTAAGTAAATGCTAATGATTTATGATACAGATTAAGATATCGTTTATTTTGATATTATTTCGGCATGTATTGTCTCGCTAAGATTGTTCTAGAGTTTCTGACTGTCACTAATATCAGTGACAGTATTAATATAATTAATTAAGCTATCTATCAATCAGAATGGCTGTTCTGATCTTTTATGCATGTCTTGATTGCGTCACAGAGTGTTTGATCCATGGTTGATACTCATTGTTGACCTATGACCTTGGAATTGGATGGGCATGGCTTACAGATTTACTCCTGAATGTTATTATTTAATATGTATCAAAATCCCGACTGCCATAGTATTAAGTTTAGTAAATTATCCTTCTTGTTTGCGAATGGTTATTTTCCAAAACAAAGACAGAGGGAATATTTGTTTGCAATATGGCCAGTTAACCCATTCATGACGATGCGGGCCTGTACACTCTAATTCTCCTTAGATCAATACTCACCATTCTATTACTTCTGATACAAGCTATCCTGGATAGCTGGCCCTAGGACTATAGACGTAGTAAGTTTTATCGACTCCTGGAACCGGATACTCGGCGCCCAACTACCGAGTACCCGTTTGCCATGAAGCTCATTCTTGTTTGCATAGCAACAAGAGCTACATGTTTTTTTGTGCAGTTGGAGTCTTAGGTTTCTACGTCTTTTTCTGTGTATTGTGATAGCTTTGTGCGCTCTCTAAGTATTATATTGGATTACCATGGATGGAGCCAATGATAACCAGGTTGTATAATTCCATGTTGTTCCATAGTTAAAAGACTTAGGTCTTCAAAATTTCGTCTATGTCGCATGTTCCAATTTCTGACCGCGAATCTGGGACGTGTGTTAACAACGAAATATGCCAGATTGATCGACTTCCTTTAAAACCCAACAGGCGATCGGCAGATATGAAATAAGGTGTTGGCTTTACGGTGTTTTAACACGAAAATCGCCTGACGTCGTTCTCCGTGAGATCCGAGCGGGTGACGTCACATTTTTATGTGAAGAAAATGTTTCATTAATTCGCGCATCTGATTCTGGGTGCTGCGTACTTTATTGGTACCAGAAAAACTTTGGAATTTTCAAGTTGTTCGTGTTATCACGAGCTGTTTGCAATGATCGGTGGTTTCAAAATTCTTGATTTAAATGTGTGGTCTGCGGTTTTACCGTGTGCTACAGCAGTTTGTTTACATTTTGTTGTTTCTTAACATTTCGTTTTGGCCTTCGTTAGGAGTATAATTTTTATTGATTGGTAAATATACCCCGAATGCTATGCGATATGATTCCTGGTTCCGTTATACATCCTTGAGGATCAGTTTATGAGTGTATTATTGCCCGCTTCTTTCTTGTCGTCATAATCAATACGATCTTTGCTGTAACGTTGCGGGGTGGGGTGCTGGAGGGTTAACATTTAATCTATGATCAAATTATTTGAAAATTAATTGCCTGCCTTCCATTCCTGTTTCGTTCCGCTAGCTTATTGTAGGTTTATGCTTATTTATAGGCCAAGCCAGCTCCGCCATCATGTGACGAGTGCCATAAATTCGTGAGGGTTCTATTCAAGGACCATGTCTGTTTCCGTTGTACCAAATGTAATCTTGACAGTAGGTGTAACGTTTGTGCAGTGTGGTCGTCCGACATGATGGTCAAGTCAGAAGGACTTGGCATGGTCTGGCGCGGGGTCAGGCAGTCCGAAAGCAAATCGTGGAGCACCCGTTTCAGCCCCTGGGGGGGGGGGGGAGCGTTCCACGTCTGCAACCGGAGGTGGCGGAGATGGCACCACCGGCGTGGTTTGGTCCTGCTATGCAAGGCTTCTTGCATAGCGTTCTGCCTACGCTGGTGTCGTCGCTGCTCTTCCCGTGCTTGGTTCGGACACTGTCCTTGGACAGGGTTCTGGACTGGCCACTGAGGGAGCCGTCTCGTATGGTTCCCTGGCAGTTCTGTCGGTCTCCGGCCTGATGGACTCTGTCTCTCTGCGGCCACCTCCGGGTGGTCCAGTAGTGGAGCCCGGTCCGTCAGGCATGGGAGCCATCCGCTGGGACGGCTCTATGGTTTCTTCGTCTAGTGACGAATCTTCGGGGTCTGAAGACGAGGAGGCCGAGGAGGAAAGATTGCTGCGGTCAGAGATGCCGTGGGTGGAGAGCAGCGAGGTCGATTCCATCCTGGACGGAACCGTCCTCCATCTGTCAGGCTTGGCACAAGCCAGGCAGGCAGCTCCGCCCGTGGTTGAGGCCACTCCGGTACCGGGCACCGGTCCCCTGATGGTTGGTTTGCCACCAACCGACACGGTGACGGGTGTGGCTGGCTAGGCGTGGTACTCACCTATCTCGCCTGGTCCGACGGTCAGGTATGGGGTGCCGTTGGCGCCCGTGTTTGGCCATGGTTCCTCAACCATTATGGGTCCGCATGGTTTTCCGTGCAGGCCTACTCCATGGACTGGTGTTTTTCATGGGGTGGCGGCGGAACCGTATGGTACTGGAGTTCCTGGCATATCAGCAATGGCTCTTAGCTATTCACGGGAGTGTCCTCCTCGGAGACAGACTGGTCAGAGGCCCTGGCTTGGTTAGCCAGGGTAGACCCATCTGTGGTTTCGACCACGGCCGAGGAGGATGAACCCCGTCCATCGGTGGCATCGATTAGGATTGGGATCTTGCCTGCAGCCCGGATCCAGTCTATTGGACTGGATCCAAGGTTTATGGAGTTGTTGAATGCTATTTATAGCTAACAACTCCTGACCAAGGGCCAGCTTCCTGCGGCCTCAAGGGAGGTGCGGGCGAGGTGTCATATTCCACGGGGGGAATATGACAGATATGGTGTTGTCCCAATGGTCACCGAGGATGACCGCTGGGTGCTGGGTGCTGGGTGCTGGGTGTCCAGAGTGCTGGAGTGGGTGGCGCCACTCCGGCGCTGGTGGACAAGTCTCAGGTACACCATGATGAAATCCTGTCCCTATGCGATGGGGGGGGGGTGAGGGCAGCAATGAGTGCTGTCAATCATTCTTATCGCCTTCTTCAGTCGGTGTGGGCTGAAGCGGGGGCAGGCCACCCTGTGCCACCTGTGGCGCTTTCATGTGTCAATGGCGACCTGGTGCTGTCTATGGATGCATTGGCAAGGGTTCAAGCACGTGTCACGAAGTGTAGGAGGCAGATGGTCCTTGACCATATGCGTCCAGCTACTGCCGTTGGGGAGCGTCTTCTTGGGATGCCACTTACTGGCCCTAGCATCTTTGGTGGCCAAGCGTGGGCCATCTTAGAAGACACGGCCAACATCGTGCAGAGTCGGTTGACAGTTAATCTACAGCTGGAGCTAGTGCGTCCGGCACACGCACTAGGGGCTGTACCCAACCAGCTTGTTCTTCTTTTCGTTCGCTGATCATACCGCCAGTCCTGTAAGTGACTATCGACATGATTATATGCGCTAAGTGCGTGGATCCATGGTTTATTAGAGTGCGCCGTGCGGCCTGGAACCTCCGTCTTCAGCACACGAGGTTTCTGTCAGGGTTACCTCACCCGTACCTCCTTTAGTCGCCTCTTACGACACGCAGAGCATACGGAAGGTGTATTCTAAGCCCCACCTACAGGGTGGACAACTGCCTTCATCTTCTTCTTCTTCTTCTTCTTCTTCTTCTTCTTCTTTTCGTTCGCTGATCATACCGCCAGTCCTGTAAATGACTATCGACATGATCATAAGCGTTAAGTGCGTGGATCCATGGTTTATTAGAGTGCGCCGTGCGGCCTGGAACCTCCGTCTTCAGCACTCGAGGTTTCTGTCAGGGTTACCTTACCCTTACCTCCTTTAGTCGCCTCTTACGACACGCAGAGGATACGGAAGGTGTATTCTAAGCCCCACCTACAGGGCCTATCGCGCAATGATAATATATAGTATTCAGAGTTCCGAGTCCAGAATATTTTATCTGAGTACTCACTAATTAAAAACAATCTTTTGCGTTTGGAGGCGAATCACATGATTTATATCTTTTCTGGATGCCATTCTATGTCAAATTCAGGATTAATTTTGATGTAATAAACGATATTTATCAATGGATACGCAATATTTAGGCGCTCCAATTCAATAATTTCACTTCCGCGATGATGTTTTGAGGTATATGTCAAACATAGTCGTAAAGCGGCGAGAACTTGTACCATTGAATTTCCGTGGTATCATTAATTTTTATTATAAAAGTTGACAAAAAAAATGTGCTCAAAGACTGTACTCGATTATAGGATGCACCCCTTTCCTAGAAGATGTAATATGACAAAAAAACTGCGTCCTTTAGTGAAATTTTAACGGTAATTTGACTGGGCGCTGTTGTTGTCAGTCAAATTAGTTACAAAATATTCAACGGCTTACCTGTATAGTTTTCAGGAAATTGATAGTCAGGTTATTTGGGGATCGATGAATCCCAACATGGCGAAGTGTGGGTAGAGCTTAGCTAGAGGTGGGCGGGGTATAGCTAAAACTGGAATGGTGAATTGGCCATTAAGCAAATAATATAACTTTCTACACAAATTTTGACAATCAAAGGGTTAATTTATTTCTAAGCTGCTCAATGTCTTTTGCATCACTATATGCAACTCTTATTATGATATGAAATGAATGCAATCAATGTAAGGAATAAAGTTAGAGTTTCATTGAAAATGATGGATCAGTCACTCAAGTATCATAATTAAATAGTCATATGCCAGTTGATTCAAAATGACGTAGCTCCATCATGTAAATCGAAAAGGCTGTCATGAAAGTGTACGAATTGTATGTCTTTACTGAATTTAAAATGTAATACCTATTCTGTTGAATATTTTGAAACTAATTTGACTGGGAGCCGTTTCTGCCACAGGCATCAACAGCTCCCAGTCAAATTAGTTTCAAAATATTCAGCAGTTTACCTGACGTATATAGTTATCATGAAATTGGGATTCTGCGAATTCAGGTTTCAAAGTCTTAACCCTTACCAATCTGATGTCAAAGTTTTAAATTTTCAAATTAAATCAAAAGATGAACTGGTGTTAATTTTTCAAGAAATTTGGTGGGAGATGGTGCTGTCATAGACAGCAACATCGTACACCAAAATTGTTGAAAAATGTACATCCAGTTTCTGTGATATTGACACAGTAAAATGGTGACATCAGAGTGTTAAGGGTTAAAATCGGTTCCAACACGCATATAAAATATGTGTTGCTTAGCTAGAAATGTATCACTCCATTCCTTATAGGGCTTGAACACGTCATAAACTTTCGTATTTCTTGAATGGACCTCTGACAAGCAGCTAACCGGGCAGCCTTCTAAGAAGTAGAAGAAGCACAACAGCAGGGCGAACGCTAAGCTTAGTGCTGCTTCTGCTTCTACTGGGTCTTTTCAGCCACCTCCAGCGAAGAAGGCCAAGAAGGTTGTGGAGGCCCTACCATCCCCAATGTTGCTCCTGATCGCCCGAGAGGCGGGAAGGGCAAGAGGAAGGGGAAGGGTAAGTCCTCTAAGGGTGGAAAGAAGGGAGCGGATCGTACATGAGGGTACGAGAGCTCCCTTCGTATCTGCCTAGACCGCACCTGCGCGACAGGAACAGCGGTGCCAGTTAGATCGGCCAAGCCAAGACCAAAATGGTTCTCACTCTCTCTCGTCAAGAGAGGGGGAGCGGATCGTGAGCCAGACACCCGCATTAGGCGTCGATGCATCTATAGTGGGTGGAATGATCATGCGTTTCGTCGAGGCTTGGTTTCCACCACATAATCTGTCTTTGGCACCTGTCTGGACGCCCGTACCGGGGGAACCAAAGAAGTTAGAAGCCATTCAAAACGAAGTGTCAGGTTTGCTTCTGAAGGGAGCAATAAAACCAGCAAACCGGAACACTCCAGGCTTCTATTCAAACATATTCCTTGTCCCCAAGAGCACAGGGGGTGGAGACCCATACTCAATTTCAGGCCATTAAATTCGTTTATCCATACGCCTCGGTTTCAGATTGGAAATTCCGAGGTCGGTAATGGCAGGATTGAGGAAGGGAATGTGGTGTGTATCGATCGATCTGAAAGATACATATTTCCACATTCCAATGAACAGGAGTTGTCACAGGTTTCTGAGATTTGCGTTTCAGAATCAAGTGTGGGAGTTTGTAGTCCTCCCATTTGGCCTGTCAACAGCTCCACGGGTTTTCACCAGAGTGGTCCTTGCGGTGACAGCGTTTCTCAGAAAAGAGAACGTGGCGCTTCACTCCTACATAGACGATTGGCTGATCAAAGCAGACACAGGTTTGAGGTGGATACTGCTCTGACTGAAGTTACTTTCAGATCTAGGCTGGATAGTCAACAAGGAGAAATCCGAGTTGACACCCACTCAACAGTTCATTTATTTAGGGATGCGATTCGATCTCGAGGAGGGCAGGGTTTACCTGTCAGAGCCCAGAGTGGTGTCTCTGTTGGCCATCCTCAAGAGTTTTCGATTGGGAAACCACATTCAGTCGATGCGGTTTCTTCAGATGCTGGGCATGATGGTCTCCATGGAGCAGGTAATCCCGTACGCTGCTCTGATGCGAAGACCTATTCAGTTGTAGCTGATGTCTCTGTGGAAACAGAGAACAGAACCCCTGTCAAAGATGGTGCCAGTTTTGGAGCCGATAATGTCGCATCTTGTATGGTGAAAAAAGCGTCAGAATCTCCTAGATGGGGTTTTGCTGCCCATACCCCACCCCCAGCTGTACGTGTACACGGATGCATCGCTGGAGGGGTGGGGTGCCTGCCTGGGAGAACACCAGGTCTCGGGCACATGGACTCTCCCGGAGAGTCAGCTGCATATCAATATGTTGGAAATGATAGCAGTGGAACTGGCATCGGAAAGGTTTCTTCCAAAAGTCAGGGGCAAGGTGATATTGATACGGTCGGACAACTCGACAGTAGTATCATACATAAATCGCCAAGGTCGGACCAAGTCATCCACACTATGTATTAAGGTGTGGCACTTGATCCAATGGTGCAGGAATTACTCGGTTGTTTTGAAAGCAGCTCATATTCCTGGGCGATTGAACATTCTTGCGGATGCTTTGTCTTGGAGACAGAGAATTCTGCCAACAGAATGGTCTCTCAACCCTCCAGTTCTTCACAGGATCTTCGAGCATTGGAGCAAACCCAATGTGGACTTGTTGACCACAAAGGAAAATGCTCAAATCATGACTTATGTCTCGCCGATTCCAGATCCAAATGCCGTCGATACAGATGCTCTGGCGATAAGCTGGAGAGGGATGCACGCTTATGCGTACCCACCCACCATTCTTTTACCGAAGATATTGGTGAAGATCAGGGAGGAACCGTGCCTGGTCCTGCTAATAGCGCCATTTTGGCCCAGCAGGGTGTGGTTCACGGATCTTCTACATCTGCTGGTGGACAATCCAGTGCAATGTTCAAATTATCAAACCACGTTCCACGTCGAAAGGCTTTTCTCGACAAGCTGCGAATTTCATCGCAGCTGCGAGAAGGAGGTCAACCTTCAAGTCATATAACAACAAGGTTAACAGATTTGCAGACTGGTGTGAAGGAAAGGGTATTGATACCTTTCAATCCACTATTCAGCAAATAGCAGACTTTCTCTGTGAGCTGTTCTTTTCAAGACTAGCGCCTGTGACAATTGCTGGATACAAGTCAGCTTTGGCATCAGTTATCCCTTGTCTAGCCAACAGGGATAGTCCAGAGGTGGCCCAGTTGAATGTGATGGTGAAGGGAATGAGCAGTCTCTGACCGAGACAACCGGTAGTCATTCCAGCCTGGAGTCTATCTGTAGTGCTTAATGTACTGGCCAAGCACCCTTTCGAACCGTTACGTTCGGCTAGTCTAAAGCATTTGACTCTAAAGGCGGTTTTTCTATTGGCAGCTTCCTCAGCTAGAAGGTGCAGTGAGATCCATGCATCTTCAGCAGAGAGGGACCGATTTATTGTCTCCGGAGAGGGTCTGCGTCTACTGCCAAGAGCAGAGTTTATGTCAAAGCATCAATCTTTGAGATATCCCGGCAAATCGATCATTATACCGAAACTAACTAGGCTTGATCGTGATGCCAGTGTCTGGTGCCCAGTCCGTGCTTTGACTAAGTACAAAAAACGGACAGACTAATTACGGTCGAATGATAGACATCTGTGGATCTGTCATAAGAAGCCATATGGCGCCGCATCCATGGATTCTATCTCTCGTTGGGTAGTCGAATGCATTCAGACTACCCATGAGATTGCGACTGGGCACCAGCTGCAATGCACAAGGGCACCCGATGTTAGAGGAATAGCCGCCTCGACCACCCTTTACAATGGTGTTCCGTTAGAGGACATCATGGCTGTTGCACAATGGCACTGTGAGTCCTCTTTCACGGATTACTATATGATGGATGTGTCAGACTCCGCCAATCCACTCACTTTAGCTGTTTTGAAACGATAGTTATACGACCACACTGCTCTTCTCCCTTTTTTGGCATTTGTAAGAAAGAATTAAGAAGCAGACATGGTCGACCGAGAGGATGTCAACCAGATTGTGTCACTGATGGTCGGACAAGTGAATGGTTGGAGGCTCCACGTCTGAAATCCAAATATCATGAGGTAATTCAAGATTGAGAGTTTTTTGTATTATGTCTATATATCATGTTCATTCATCTTATATATTCATGCTCATTCCCAGGCTAATATATGCAAAGAGCAGTTAACCCTCTTGGCATATTTGTGCTTCAGGCGAGATGCATGTTCGTGAGTTCTCTCCCTTTTCTTAGGAGAAAAAGGGGGGGGGGGGGTTGGGTGGCAGTGATGCGAATGTGATTCGGTTCCGTTAACTTGATGCTCCTTTTAAGTCTCCATTAATCAAGTTTAAGTCTAGCTCTTTCTCCAAGGGGCAAAAGTAGCAATTGATGGCTTGCCCCTTCCCACCAGGTTACTGTTTAAATCTGGTGTATATCAGAAGTAATAGAATGGTGAGTATTGATCGAAGGAGAATGAAGGAAATTTCAATTTCCCTTTCTCCGAGATCTAACAATACCCACCATTCTATTACGGACCCAGCATCCCAGCCCCACGGAGGCAAGCCATGGGTACCTCTTGTTTGGTGGCTATGCAAACAATATGAGCTTCATGGCAAACAAGTACGCGGCGGTTGGGAGCCGAATACCCGGTTCCAGGAGTCGGTAAAGCTTACTAAGTCTATAGTCCTAGGGCCAGCTATCCAGGATAGCTCGTATCAGAACTAATAGAGTGGTGAGTATTGTTAGATCTCGGAGAAAGGGAAATTGAAATTTCCTTCAGTCTTGCGGAATGTCTGTTTGCAAGCCATTCAAAGAAGAAATTTTTTGAAAATTTGCCACTGGAATGAGTCCCTGATTTGCTTTTGATCATGATGTCATGGTCAACCATGGTTGTTCATCGTTGACCATAGTGTTGTTCCAATTAATTGATTTGATCGATGATTGATTGGTTTGCATGTCCAACCAACAGATCGATCATGATTTTAGAAATCGATTTTGACTGTTTTTAAATTTAGGATATTCAAACTGCAGATGATTCTTTTTTTTTTTGCAGTACCATTTTAATTTAATTTTTGCAACTATATAACATAGTATTACTCCATACGTGTCCATAGTCTAAGACATTAACCTTCACAACACTGAAATAGTATGCTAATGTCAAAACCACCATACCAATAAGGCAGGCAACAGCTTCCAATCAAATTAGTTTCAAAATATTCAACAGGTTATTTCTTAAATTATTAAGGTTAAGTATCCACGAACATGCAATAATTATTGCATTCAAAATTTCAGAATGGGTAAAAATGATAAAATGTTATGATCGATCATTAATTGATCGTCGGTTTGTATGTAAAACCAATCATCGATCACAAAAATAGTACCAATTCTCAACACTAGTTGACCATGATTTTTTTGCTCAGCTGACCATGGTCCCATTAACATGGTCAGTACATCATGGCCAGATGTTCATGATAAACCATGTGTGACCATGGACGACCGTGGTTAATGGAGAATTTCAATGATGTTCTTATTGAAAGTGTTATCATGTTCAGCTCATGCTCAGATATGTCACCAATATTTTTAGCAATTAGAAGTCATTCAATGACCATGATATATCATGGTTGATCATGGTTACCAGAGAATTTCAATGTTATTCCTATATTGACAGTGATAGCAAGGTCGGAGATGTCATCCAATATCTAAAAAACATGCTTCTGAAGAACAATTCTTGAGCATAAGGTCTTAAAATGTCCCTAAATTGTTCTTGAAGATTTTCAGGAGCAGCTGAAGAACAGTTCTTAAACTTTAAAGTTGTTAAAATGCCCTTTTAAAACCTTTCTTGAACATTTTCAGAAACAATTATTTGACAATGTTTTGATCATGGCTGGTGTCGTTTAATAAGGGAGGCAAGTCTTTCACTGAAAACATGTCTTTTTGCATTTAAAGTTTCAATTATTCTATTGCACATAAATTATGTGATCATCATTAATTATGACATTTGAACAGTAAATGCCATGTAGATACAAACATACCGGTAATAATACACACTGAATTTGTGTATAAACTTTATTTCAAACAATGTAAATGTGGGTTAACCATTCCAAAATGTTCATAGTCATATCTAGAAATTTGATCAATATTTTATATCAAGTAACAATCCCACACACCCTATGGCATGGATGCAAACACACACCCTCCCATCCTACCGTATCCCATCTAAATCCCACTTGGGAGATTTGGGGTGAAATCGGAAAATTCTGAAAAAAACTACAATCCTGGAGAGAGCATTTGGATTGCAATGGGAGAAAGGGTGTATGAGGGCTTGGTTCCTGGGTTAATACTCTGGAAAAGCAGGCAGCCCAGCGATTCTACCCTGGGAAAATTATGAAAAGTCAACTCTGAGGAGCCATTTTAGATAATACTTCTAATGAATTGGCCTAATAATGTGTGGGTGGTTGGCGGGGGCGACTGGTGGGGTGGATGGTTTGGTTCCAACACTCTTGTTTGGATGGGCGGGTTTTTTATTTGGGGTGGGGGTGGTGGGGAGATGGTGGGTGGGGTGGGGTGGGGGGTTTGTTTGGTGGAATTGATTTTCCCCCTGATTTGATGAGGATGCAAACTTCATCTCTTACCCCTACAGTAGAAGCCCCAGAGTCCCCCCATCCTACCCCCAAGTGAAATAAAGTGATCCTCCTCCTACCCCCTTTTACACTGCATCCAGCACTTACACCCGCCAACAACAGTTCATTAGGTAACAACAGGCAATGCATACACCCTAGCAACATCTTAATTTTTTATTATTTCAATTTTGACTTATTTACGCAACCCTTCGGGGAAGCAACGCAAACCTTCGGGGAAGCACCTCAAAGAATGCCATGGCGCGAATACATCTATGTGTGCCAATAAAACCAAACCAACAACAACAATAACAACAACAACAACAACAACAACAACAACAACAACAAAAACAGTATCAAGTACCTTTCCCTCCCACCCCTCCTTACACAGCATACACCACTTACACCTGCCAACAACCCCTCATTGGGCAGCAACAGGCAATGCATACACCTCTAGCAACATCTTAACTTTTTATTGTTTCTGTTTTAACTTTCATTTTTGCATTTTTCGGTGGAGCTACGCAACCCTTCAGGGAAGCACATCTATTGCGAGTTAAATGGCTCAGATACACCCAGGTATGAGTGACCAATAAAACCAATTGAACGAATGCACGAACAATTTGACATCTTCATGACTATTGCTGTACCTCATTAAAATTCTTACAATGTTGTAACCGCTTCTCAGCCTCTTGGGACAATGTTTGTAGGCTGTACAGTTTGGCACATGTACACTCTGTTACAAAAGTGGAGCTGGATCGCTGACTAACGGTCAACCATGCACGTTTAAAAATGGCACCACAGTCAGACCATGACCAACCATGGTGAAGCAGCAACCGTCCAACCATAGTCTGACCATGTAGGTTAAATGCACCCCAGTCAGACCATGGTTGGCCATGTCACCATGGTTGACTGTGGTCTAAGGTCAACCGACACAATGGTTAAACCATCGTTGACCATGTTCTGGTTGGTCATGGTCTGACTATGTTCTGTTTCACCATGTTCTGAACATGTTCTATCGCCGCCCATCAAACATGATTTTATCATGGTCAGGAGAAATTTGTTTATCATGGTTGACCATGGTTGGACTGTTTTGCCATGGTCAATGATGGTTTTTCATGGTCATTTAATGGCCAAACCATGGTCAGTGTCAAACCATTTTGACAATGGTTAGGAAAGTAGAGGTGGTTTGATGACCGGGCCAGTCATTCCAGTGGTAAATTGTCAAAAATAGTCATCTTTTTACCTGCAAATATACATTCAATAAGCCAATATTTTGAAATTCTTAACCAAATTTAGCCATGAAAGGGTTGCTGGTTAATTTAGCCTCTGTGGATAGGGAGTCATTGATCCGTCTGCACGCTGGCAGATAACATCTTGCCGGTGAATAAATGGAAATAATGGCGATAGATAGACAAATTGGATGTCATTATGTCTTGTGTTCTTCAGTTTTCATGTTTAAGGAGCATTTATTAAATGTCTTACAGAGAAAGTCTAATGTCAGTCATTAATGAAAAGATCATGGTAATGTTTCATGATTATTTTCTTATTTTTACACATACCTCCCAGGCGCGCAAGCTCATTCTCACAATAGCACACAGGTATGCATGCACTCTATCACTTATGCATGTACACACGCTCCCTCTCACTCAAATGCACACTTTCTGCTGCTATATTTTAACCATTCTTGTATCACCAGCAGCTCAAAGCACTAAAATATTACTTGTATCCCTGAAGCCTTTAACCCTTTAACACTCATATCGTCTAAAACGGATTCTGTAGTGGTCTTGAGAATATCCATTTGCAGACCAAGAGAGGACTATTTTTGAAAATTTACCAATGGAATGACTGGTTCGATAACCGAGCCAGTCATTCCAGTGGTAAATTTTAAAAATAGTATTCTCTTGGTCTGCAAATGGGCATTTTCTATGAGAAAACTGAAAATTGTTTTTAACAAATTCGAGGTTTAGAGGGTTAATGTTGAAGATTTTTCTAGAAGATTTTCATTTTTGTAGGCTAAAAAGACTTACTTTTAAAAATAGATTTACCACTGAGCTTTACAAAAACAGATTTCTCTTATCCTAGAATTGGATATTCCTTAACGAAACTCCAGAGGCTGTTAGTTGCCTGCCTTGAACGATAATGGATAAATGGTCATGAAAGTCAAAATATTTGCTTGGCCAGTGCCCATTTTCAGGCACAGAGAAAAGTATCTTTTTAAATTTACCACTGGAATGACTGGCTCGATTATTAAGCCAGTCAATCCAGTGGTAAAATTTTATAAATGGTCTTCTCTTTGCCTGCAAATGCACATAGCTCAAGACGACTGTAGTCTAAGGGCAGTTTAATTTATCCAATCCCCCCCCCCACCCCTCGGCTGCATGAGGTCAAAAGTGTCTATTTTAAAAGCAGTGTTGCTGAAAGCTGTTGTGTTGCGTTTTAACTTTTGATCTGACAATATGCATACGTTTTCAGGCAAGCTTCCACTTAAGTCTGGAAATGGATCCTTCCATTAGAACCACTGTGTTTTGAAAAATGCATCAAGTGTTCATTTTGAAAATAATGACTCCAAAATTCGCACACGTCTTCGGGAGCCAGCGGGGAAGTTTCCACTCAAGGTTAGAGACGATCCATCCAGTAGAACCAGAGTTATTAAACGACATTTTTACAAGAATAACCTAGCAGTAACCCTTGCATCTAGTGACGCGGGTAAAAAGGTGTCGTCTTTCAGCTGCATTGAATTTATAGTTTAACAGTGCAGACCGTTTACAATATTTGCAGAAAGCTACGCTGCTCCAACTCAGCATTCCGAGAGAGGTATGAGTCATTTAATGCTCAAGTTGGCATTTGCAAGCCAAGAAATGATTATTATTATTATTATTATTATTATTATTATTATTATTATTATTATTATTATTATTATTATTATTGTTGTTGTTGAAACTATACCACTGGAGTGATTGACTGGGTTATCGAACCAATTATTCGAGTGGTAAGTTTTCAAAATACTCTTCTCTTGGTCTGCAAATGAACATTTCTTAAGACTACTCTAGTTCAAGCCATTAGAGATTGCACTAGCTACTTGACCGTTAACTGACTGCGTGATAAATTTCTGCAGACTATATTTTCCATGTGGTTTAGCTCTAGATACATTGTATGCTGAATATTTTGAAAACAATTTGACTGAAAGTTGTTGGTGGCTAAGCCACCAACAATTTTCAGTCAAATTGTTTTCAAAATATTTAGCAAATCCAGAGTTATTGTCCATTAAGATTATTGTGTTGTGTCTTGTAGCAGCCAGATCTATAGTTAACTAGGATTAATTATCAAGCCTTCTTGACGCAGTATTTTGTAGGAAGGCCTATTCGTAGGCCTGGAGGAGAATATATCTTTGAAATTTTACCGCTGGAATAACTGTCTCGGGAAATCTTTCAAATGTTTTCTCATATCAACTGGACATTCGCTAAGAGAAGCCTTTTACTGAGGGATCCATGTATAACTATGCCCTGCCTATTTTTGGCCAAGCTCCGCCCACTTTTTTGCGTGTGTTGTAATCAATTTATGTATCTTGATTCCTGAATTCCCAGAATCTTAATTTCGAGGTATTTTACAGGTAAGCTGTTGAATATTTTAAAATTAATTTGACTGGGGACTGTTGTGGCATATGGCTGAAATTGATCCCAGTCAAATTAGTTTCAAAATATTCAACAGAAAGTTTATTAAATTATAAGTCCATCAACGGTGAAAGACAACATTTTTACACTTCATGACCAACAGAGAGTTATATATGTAATATATAGTGATTGCGCCGTCAGCTCAATAGTGAAGTATATGTAATTGATTACGACGCTAGGAACTTGAGTAACAGACCAGATCCCTCCAGTCTCTGCAAATCTTGACCATTAAAGGGTTAATTTATTGTCATGCAGATTAACCCTTTCACAGACAAATCCCAGAGAAAAGGTATATTCTTTATGATATAAAGCTTACTCTGTTGAATATTTTGACATTAATTTGACTGGAAGCCCTTGCTGCTAAGGTGCCAAAATGCCAACAATCCCCTTAAAGGCGGTTAAATGCTTTATTTCTTTAATATTCAATATTAAATTGTCACATAAATTATTTTTCAATGAGTTTGCTATGCTTTAGACATTGACAGATTTATGTGGTCAATATTGTTTTTAAATTAATAATATTTAAAACAATTGCATGCGTATAAAGATTTTTATTTTTCATTTTATCTGCGTTTGCTTGAACTTTAACTCTGCGCCTGCTGAATCTCTACACTTTCCATGGGAATTAACTCTGCGCCTGCTGAATCTCTACACTTTCCATGGGAATTAACTCTGCGCCTGCTGAATCTCTACACTTTCGATGGGAATTAACTCTGCTGGTATAATTTGATACCAATTTGACTGAAAGTTGATGGTGGCTTGACTGAAAGTTGATGGTGGCTTACAGACAGAAACAACTTTCAGGCAAATTGTTTTCAAAATACTAAGCATATCCAGGGTTATTTCCCATTAAAATTGTTAGCTGGTGCCTTGCACGAGTCAGACAATGAAACGAAAGGAATAGGGAACCGGCAGATCTCGTTGATATTACATAGTACCTAATAAATCTAATACCGACATTAAAATACCGGAGATGAATCAGAATAACTTAAAACAGAGTTACCAAACATTATTTGTTTAAGTAATCGGAGCGGACATTTTAACCGTATTGGGATCAATCAGTGATGTCATTAGATCTAAGCGATTGTAAGTGTGGGTTTATGGCTCCACTAATGACGGAGAGTATCTACTGCTCGTTGGTGGTGAAACTCTGCTGATTCGACTAAAAGCAATTTGATTGAACTCATTGATTCCAGTGGAAACAATGGTAATCAGCCCCAATTCAAATTGTTTTCAGAAAGATTTGTTGTATGTTACATTTCTACTTGTAGAGGGTAGAATAGACTGTTGTTATAACAGTATGACAGTGATTACAGGACATATGTATATACGTATATATGTATATATGTGTATAATAGGCTAGCATTTGTGTCTGTCTCCTTAAGCATGGTCGTCTGGTAAACAACCGGGCAGGGTTCAAATCCTGGTCAACTGTCAGATGATCAGGTGGCTGATGGCTGATTGGCAATCGGTGGAAACACAGGCAATCTCCTTCACTCCTCGTTGCCTCTCTCCAGCCAGGAGTATAAATGAGTACTGGTGTAAAAGCTGAATACACGACCCTAAAACAAATAGGAAAATTATCAACAAACCTACAGCTGAAACGCAGGAAATTCCAACACAAGTCCGATTAGAGGATTTAGTTACACACTTCAGCAAGCTAAACGAGGCACCTGATGGCGATGACCCTATAGACTTTCATCTATTAGCAACTCTAAATAGCACCGAATCGCTAAACAATCCGTTTACTGAAGAAGAAGTTACAATTGCAATTAATCGACTGAAAAATAATAAAGCATGCGGTATAGATCAAATTATAAATGAATTCTTAAAGCATTCACGCGTATGTATGTTGCAAATTTACATAAAAGCTTTCAATATTATCTTAAAATCCGGTCACATCCCAGCAGAATGGGCGAAAGGCATTATATTGCCATTATATAAAAACAAGGGCTCATTATCGGATCCTGATAATTACAGGGGGATTACTCTTCTCAGTTGCTTCTGCAAGCTTTCCACCACTGTTATAAACAATCGACTAACTAAATATGTAGATGATATCCAGTTAATTGGAGAATAGCAGGCGGGTTTTCGTGCTGGATATTCCACTGTCGATCACATTGTTGTACTAAAGGCCTTAATTGATTTAAACCTATCGAAACGAAAGCGTCTATACTGTACTTTTGTAGACTATAAAAAAGCATTTGATACGGTAAACAGAACCTTCCTATGGATGAAGTTGTTGGACAATAATAATAATGGAAAACTGTTTTTACTAGTGTATAACTTGTACAATCAAGCCAAATCATGTATCAGAAATCCTGGAAATAACAAATTATCTGATTTCTTTCGATGTGACACAGGTGTAAGACAAGGTGAAAACCTGTCTCCGCTACATTTTTTCCTTGTTCCTAAATGATTAGAGAAAACGATCACCACATCTTATAATGGCCTGCGCTACGTTTCCAACGTATCCGATACTACATTCCCGGCCGATCCTGAATTCTATTTAAAGCTATTTATTCTCCTGTATGCGGACAACACGCTCATAATGGCAGAAACGCCACAAAAATTACAGAGCGCCTTATACGCTCTAAGTGAGTACTGCAATACCTGGAAACTGTCTGTAAATGTTTCAAAAACCAAATGCATCATTTTTTCTAGGGGCAAGGTTCGAAAGGTGCCTAAATTCACACTTGGTAATGAGGATGTAGAGATCGGACTAGCTAGCTGAAACTGATGATGCCAGCACATATTTTGCCCTGGAGTTTTTGCTAAATTTAAGCAGTTTACAGCCTAGTAAATTTAATATGTAGATGTAGCTAAGGACAGTCTGCTCACAACTATGTGTTTTATTTTCAAAAATTATAAGTGTGGAAAAAGGTATCAGTAAATTAAAACTTTGAATTTCAAAATATATTATCAAATCTTTTGTTAAATTCAGTGAAAAGTTAATGCTATTGTTATGCTTCAGTGACTTCAAATAGGAGAGCCAGCAGTGTAGTTGTTTTAATGGAGACCTCTGACCTGGGCTGTCTAAGCCTATTGACCTCTACAACTAATGCTGACCTATTCAATGGATATGCAGGTGTTGATTTACAGGCACTTAGCTGTACAGAACATACGCATTTCACTGTGAAGTATAACTGTTATTCTGTGTCTATTCAGTTGAAAGATGAAAATTCAATTTCTAAATGGATCACTAAACTAGAAGACCTGTATGGAGCTAGAACTGATACAGGGGAGAACGGTGCATTAGTTCACATTGAATAATTCATTTCCTGTGACAAATGCAATGTTACCATAACATTGTATGAATCTACAGGACTTATTCATGTTCAGGGCTCAGACTACTATGAGTGGGTGAGAGGAGACCTTATTTATTTCTCTGCTACCATTTATGATGATAACAGATTAGTGAGTGTAGGTAGCATGGAGGCCACCACTAGTGTATGCTGTGCCCATTCAGTGGGGGCAGTTAATATACAGGTAAATGCCAGGTAAATGCCAGCCAAGATCACTATAGCAAGGACACACCACCTAAGATGTGTTTATGTAGCCCAGCAGCTGGAGAGACCATTCCTAAACAATTATTTACACCTAAGCATACAAGCACACCAGTGATCAGCCAGCTTAGACAACCTAGCAAACAGGATTTAATTAATCAGATGTTTTTCCTTGGCCAACTGCTTCTAGAAAAAGAAAACACTATTAAAGAGCTTTGTGCGGAAAACAGAAAATTATTGACTCAAATAAATGTCACTAAAACAACAACAGATGTAGGTGTTATGACAGAAGTCATTGGTGAATCTAAAGTAGCTGTTCCTGAAACAGTTGCTATGTCAGAAACAGTTACTAAAGTAGAACCTGTTGCTAATTGTAAATCTGCTTCTAGGAAATCACCAAAAGATTGTGTCGTAGACAAACCAGTCCTAGCACCAAGGCTCTCAAAACAATTTCAGAAACAACAAGCTACAATAAATGTGTATGAACCACCTACACAGACACAACCGTCATACCATATGCGTAAACCACAATATAGCAGAAATGTGGCTAAGAATGCTACACAGCCACCATTAGTAAGCAATGACAACTCCAAAGAGACTCTGATTATAGGGAGCTCCATAATAAAACATGTAAATTCCAAGGGATTACAGGATACAGTGGAAGTGATATGCCTCAGAGGAGCAAAAATTGAAGATGTTCATTCAACTCTTCTGAGCATTGACTTGCACACATATAAGGATATTGTTATAGTGTCCGGCACTAACAATTGTGATGGCGCATTAAGTGATGCGCTTAATGCGATGGAGAACTTGATTAGCGACGTTCAGTCTCTCGTCCATAAGTGTACGATACATGTATGCCAGCTCTGCCCACGTGATGATGTTCGAGGTCGACAGGATTTCATTCGAAATTTTAACAAGCATATTGAGGTTCGACAGCATTTCCGTAACCTTTCAATGATTCAGTCTAGTGGATATTTCTATGCCTTATATAAACCTGGTTTAATAGACAGCTCCTTATACTATGCGGACAAACTCCACTTAAATAAATATGGGACATCTGTTCTAGTAAAGCGCATTAATGACTATGTAGCGATCATCAGAAATCCAGCATGAAAATTTTGTGGTGAACCAAACCACAAACATTCGCAGTGTCGCCATGGTCAGCCTGTACACTGCTGGAGATGCAACAAATATGGCCATAAGTCAAACCGGTGTACAGTACATTAGCAATGTGGTCAGTAGCTGTGCCAACCAACAATCCTGAATATTACGCCAGCCACATTGCTTGTGCTATAGATGTATTCACGCCTGTCAACCCTAATAGAACTATAACTGTGAACAATTACCATGCTAGCAGCATAAATAACAGCGACGGTAATGTACAGATTAACACAGATTTAAATGTTGCCACTGACTGTACCACAAATGTAAACACTGATACTCTATTATGTATGAAACAACACAATGTAGATCTTCCTGATGTAAGCCCCTCTAATAGTATTTTCAATATTAATTCAGTATCTATCATATGTAATGATGAGTCTACTTTGTGTATTGTACATCCAAATGGTTCCAATATAATACTCAGTAATCGATATCAATCACTCAAAACCAATGTATGTGAATGCCATAGTAAACAATGATAATGATGGTGGTGGTGGGTATGGGAGTAGTGGTAATGGTGGTGGTGGTGGTGGTAATGATGATGATGATAATAATAATAATAATAATAATAATAATAATGCTAATTCATATTTGAACTATATAAATATCCTTGATTATATGCATGTAGGCTATAGCTTTGTAAACCATATTAATGTCTTCTCCTACTGCATAACCAGTGGAGAAATTGGTCAACTAGACAATAATTCTAATAATGCACTGGAATCAATTCTACTGACGAGATGCAATGACAAATCTATAGAAACAGTTATGTCCCTTGACTTTCCATCCTTCAATATTAATAGTAAGGGTCTTCGTATTGGCCACCTAAATGTTCAACACTTAGTTCCCAAAATTTCACAAATAAAAATTATAATGGAGAAAAGTAGGAAAGAATTAGAAATATTTTGTGTCACAGAGGCTTGCTTAAGTAATACAGTCCCCCGGACACAGTAATTGAAATACAGGGCTATAATACAGAGCGCAGAGACAGAATTAAGCGTGATGGTGGGGGTATTGTTGTGTATATAGCTGACAACCTGTCATATATTAGACGAGCTGACTTAGAAACACACAACATAGAAGTTGCCTGGTTAGAAATTAGACCATACAAAATGAAATCATTTCTAATTAGCTGTGTCTACAGACCACCAAACAGTCCAGCTAGTTGGATAGATGAATTTGAATCACTGCTAGAAGCTGCTTATTCAGAAAACTCTGATATTACACTCATAGGAGATTTTAATTTTAATCTTTTGAAGCAGGCAAACACTAAATGGCAATCAGTGACAGAAATTTATCACCTTGAGCAGCTTGTAAATATACCTACTAGGGTTACTGGCAAAACAGCAACACTGATAGATCATGTTTATGTAACAAACAAGGACAAATATCATTCAACACAATTAGGGACACTAGCATTTAATGACCACTATCCAGTCTTCACAGTACGCAACAGTAAAGTTTCCAAGAATCAAAATGTACATCAAATTATTAAGTATCGCAGAATTAAGCACTTTGACGAGATTAAGCTTGTCGAACATCTTCGAGCATATGACTGGAGTTTTGTGGATGAATTAAATAACCATGATCAGGCTCTTGAAAAATGGCAGAAAATATTCACAAATATACTAAACAAGCACGCACCCATCATTGAACGGAGAGTTAAAAGATTTTATCAACCAGGATGGATAAATAAAGATATTTTGAATACAATGAAAGAAAGAGATCGCCAGAAAGTATCAGGAAACATTACAAACTACAAAGATTTAAAGAATAAAGTTATGGCACAGATAGAAAAATCTAAAAAGGACTATTTTAGTGCAAAGCTAGATGAAGGTAAACACAATCCTGCCAATATATGGAAAGTCTTGAAGAGTATAAACCCAAAGGCTAACAAATGTCCTACCTTTCTACGCGATAATGACGGTAATGAAGTTATGGTCCCGCAGATGCAATCTGAACTATTCAACACATATTTTTTGTACAGTAGCATCTAATTTAGCTGAATCCATACCACAAGCCGATACAGAATTTAGTGAACTAAGAAAACATGTAAATAGTAAAGTGCCAGCATGCATCAAATTTCAAATACCATGTATTTCAGTAGATTACGTACATAATGAACTAAAAAATCTAAAGACAAATAAATCATCTGGAAATGATGATCTTAATGCTTATTCTCTTAAAATCGCAGCAAATGTCATAGCCCCACCTATCACAAGCATCATTAACAAGAGTATATATTCTGGAGTCTTTCCAGCCGTGTGGAGACATGCTAAAGTTATACCCCTACACAAATCCGACTCCAAAGACAATGTATGCAATTATAGGCCAATATCAATCGTACCAGCTATATCTAAAATTATTGAACGTCATGTACATGATCATGTTTATAAATTTCTCTGTCAATATGGGTTACTGAATGAGTCACAGTCAGGCTTTAGACAAAACACTCATGCGAAACCACTTTATTAAAACTTGTTGAAAAGTGGTGATTTTCAATAGACAATGGTGATCTCATAGGAGCTACCATGATAGATTTAAGAAAAGCCTTTGATCTTTTAAATCATAATATTCTCTTGCAAAAGCTTGCCATATATAAATTTGAAACAGGATCACTAAAATGGTTTTCGTCATATTTAACCGATAGGCAGCAATATGTCTCAATTGCTGGAAAGATCTCTAAACATGTATCAACCCACATCGGAGTCCCGCAAGGATCTGTATTAGGTCCACTCTTATTTATCTTATATATTAACGACCTTCCACTCTGTACATCTAGTAATATAGATATGTATGCTGATGATACTACTTTGCATGTTAACAGCCGAAGCACCTCTGAAATACAAGAACAGTTAACAAAAGATATGAAATCTGTACAGAAATGGTGTTTAAATAACAAAATGTTGCTTAATGAGGATAAATCTAAACTGATGATGCTTGGCACTAATCACAAATTGAAGAGCATAACAACAGATATTGTAATACCTACTGAAAATGGAAACTTAAATACTGCAAAATCGGATAAACTCCATGGCCTACACATTGATAGTACACTCTCATGGCAAGAACACATAAGTAAAATCTGTAAAAAAAAATATACATGTTGAAAAAGAACAAGAATTATATGAATGTTGAACAAAGGAATCTATTCTATAAAGCTTACATACTTTCACATATAGATTACTGCTCTCTCATGTACTATCATTCAACTGATACATTAGTATACAAGCTGGAAAAACTACAAAAGAGAGCAGCTCGTATAATACTAGATGCCCCTTTTAGAGAACCAACTGAACAACTGTATACACAATTGAATTGGACTACATTGGCTAAGAGAATAAACCTCAAAACAAATAGCATGACTTATAAAGCCTTAAATGACCTTATTCCAAGTTATATTAAGAACTTGTTCAAATATGTAGAAGATACACATTCCCTTAATTTACGTTCAAAAACCGTTGGTCATCTACATCTTCCAAAATTTAAATCTTCCTATGGAAAAAAGAGTTACACATATAAAGCAGATCAACTCTGGAATGCATTACCTCAAAGCATTACACAATCTCCGACTCTATCATCATTCTATCATAATATGCAGAAGTATATGAATTCACATTAACCCTTTAATGAAAATTTTGTCAAAATAAATCGGGACTGTCTATTTGCAGGTCGGGTGAAGACTGTTTCTGAAAATTGACTCCTGGAATGGCTGGTTCGTTACCGAGTCAGTTATTCCAGCGGTAAATTTTCGGAAATAGTCTGCACATTTCTCAAGACCACTGCAGGGATCGGTTTGGGTTGGCTTCGTCATAAAATGGTTAATATACTAAATAACTGAATACTCAGTATTATTGATTCAAGGGAGATAACTGTTGAAAATTATATTTTGAGTCATTTCTTCCATGGACATATCCAGTGAGTTAATTGAAACTTGTTCATATTAATGTATATATGTAATATAAAATGTGTGAGTGAGTGAGTCATGAGTGAGTGAGTGAGTGAAGGAGTGAGTGACTGACTGAGTCAGTGTGTGCGTATATGTATAAGTGCATTTATGAGTGTGTTTGTTTGTATGTATGTGTTTGCTGCTTATTTAACTGTATATAGTGTATTGTGTTTGGGAGGGCCTCAGGAAGATCAGTTTACTGATGATATACCCTCGATAAATAAAGATTATTATTATTATTATTATTATTATTATTAATATCGTCTCTGAATACATTTATTTGGGAGTTAAATTCGCATACAACGGTACATTTACCAGAGCTATTAAGCACTTATACGATAAGGCCAGCAGAGCAATGTTTGCATTGCTCACAAAGGCTAAAGCTCTCCATTTACCAATTGACCTACAATTTAACCTTTTTGAACATATGATCACACCGATTTTAATATATGGTTCTGAAGTATGGGGTTTCGAGAATATCGCATTGATTGAAAAATTACATAAAAGATTTTGCAAAATTCTTCTAGGCGTAAAAAAAAGTCAACACATACGGCAATGGTCTATGGGGAGCTTGGACAATTGCCCCTCAGTATAAAAATTAATATAAGAATGATAACATACTGGGGGAAAATTGTTAGTGGAAATGACGGCAAAATAGCTACAAGACTGTATAAGCTATTGTATAATCTTTTCAGCAATGATACCTTTAAATGGCCCTGGATTAGTCATACAAAAACACTGCTGGATAATGCAGGTCTTTCATTTGTATGGCGTAGCCAAAATCCGGGTCAGTTAGACTGGCTAAAATTAAGCATAAAACAGCAGCTCTCCGACGAATATATCCAGAGCTGGAGAGGGGAAATTTTCCATAGCACCACATGTACCAGCTACAGGATTTTCAAGGAAAATTTCCAATTTGAAAATTATTTAATATCGCTACCTCAGAAATTCTCAAGATTACTTTGTAAAATCAGAATGAATAACCACAGGCTATTTGTAGAACGTGGAAAATATGAACATCCACTACCTCGAAACGAGCGAGTGCGCACAATATGTGCTCAGAACGTCCTAGGTGACGAATTTCACTATCTGTTTGAATGCCCAGCCCTTGATAGTGAAAGAAAAGAATATATCGATAAATATTATAGACTACGCTCAAATACCCTAAAGATGAACCAACTTGTCAATGTTCGGAACAGATCAAAATTAATATCACTCTGCAAATTTGTAGATGTTATTTTTAAACGGGTGAACTGAAAAAAATAAATTATATACGTTCTCTCACCCTCCGCCCCACCCCACCCAACTTCCCTCTCAACAAAATCGTAATCAGAGTGCCGAATCAAAAGTTATGTTTATGAATCGGTGGCACTGGCTGATTTGTTGGCAAAATTCGTCAGAGTAAAAGCGCAAATTCACTACAATCCAAAACACTGTTGTATGCAGCACGTGTAACTCAACAATTGCCAACCAATCGGGTGCGAAATCGACTCCTCGTTGCGTGTAAATGTACACAGGCTCAGCACAAATTCCCAAATTCTTGATAATAATAATAATAATAATAATAATAATAATAATAATAATAATCTTATGTAGGCCAAACCGCCATTTAGACAAGTAAAAGTTTGTACTTCTGTTTCCCCTTGTGCCACGTTGTGACTTGGGTGTAAATAAAGAAATTGAAAAATTGAAATTGGGGAAGTTACCAATGATAGACTGAAATATAAATATAAATATATATATATATATATATATATATATATATATATATATATATATATATATATATATATATATATATATATATATATATATATATATATATATATATATATATATATATATAGATATGGCGTGAATGGCACGAGAGACGCAAATCAAACCAAAAACTTCTTGTTGTGTCTCCTCACTCAGAAGAGCATCTAGGCCCACTGGTGTCACTATATGGCCACGGTACGGGCAAAATGCTGGCCCTTGGTCATCAGAGTTTGTGGGCATTTAGATGTATTTTCTTAACTGTCTGCCTGCTGAATTTCTGCAGACTACATTTTCCATAGGGTTTAACTTTGGATATGCTGAATTTTTTAAAACAATTTGACTGAAAGTTGTTGGTGACAAAGCCACCAACAACTTTCAGTCAAATCTTTTTCAAAATGTTCCGCAGTTCCAGAGTTATTGCTTATGTAAGTTATTGTCTGGTGGTGATTCATTTTATCTTCTTTACTGGTGATATTGCAGGTTTCATTACTGAGTCCCCCCACCCCCTCTTTAACAATCGTGATTCACAATTAGTACAAATTGACCTGTCAGTAATTTTGATTTATCGGTTTGTCAGTCAATTTAAGTCCGTCAGTCAATCGGTCCGTCCATCCGTCCACCCGCCCGCTCAACGGTCGCTCGCCAGCTCAAATATAACTTATCCCTGTCTTATGTTTACACAATTTCTCTGTATTCTCTAAGAAGCTACCATGAAAGGTTTACAGAGAATTTCAAGAGCATGAAAGAAAGCATTGACTAATAAATGGAGCACTGTGACCTAGGGGGTACCTCATTAGTTACTTCCTTTCTGGAATACATGAAAGAACAATCAATGCCTTTAGGCATTGTGCCCTAGAGAAAATATAGTTTGGAGATAATGATTTTCATATTGTTTAAAAGACTGATCCGATCTGTCACTCAAGTATCTGACATCGTAATAAAATACGTCACGTGGTAGCTGACGTCGCAATCAGAATGATGCAGCTTCATCATAAAAATTAAGCCAGTCATTCCAGTGATACATTTTCAGAAATAGTCTTCTCTTCGCCTGCAAATGGACATTCACTGAGCTAAATTAAAAAGTAAGTAAATATGTTATGCAGTAGAAATTATGCACGATTATTCGATTATTAGCTCATCTGGCCTGAAAGGCCAAGTGAGCTTATGTTGTGGCGACCGTCCGTCGGGTGTCCGTAGTCCATCCGTCCGTCAACTTTTCCTTTAAACGACTTCTTCTCAAGAACCGCAGGGCCAATTTCAATTATATGTGGCAGGAAGCATCCTTGGGACATAGGAATCCAAGTTTGTTCAAAGGAAGCCGATCGGCCAATTAGGCCGGCGGCCATCTTGGATTTCGGCCGATTTTTAGAAACGTCTTTAAAAATCTTGTTCTCCGAAACCGCTTCAGGGATTGAAGGAAACCGCATGAAATATGATCTAGGGCAAGACCTCAACCAAACTTGTTCAAGGGAACTTAATTGGTCAAATAGTTCGGCGGCCATCTTGGTTGACCTAGTTTTAGCGAAAATAACTTCTCCAGAACCGCTGAAGGGATCAGGCGGAAATTTGGCAGATATGATTATGGATTAAGGGCCAGTAAACTTTGTTCAAGAGAAGTTGATCCGTAAAAAACATGGCCGCCGTGGGCCAATCAAAATATAGCATGTTTGGCGGCCATATTGGGGTTTTTTATTTGATGGATTTTGAGGCCGAAACTGGTTTTATGTAGGTTTTTGGGTATTCTGATCTCAAATTTGCAATTTTCGAAACTGTCAGATAAACAGTTTGGTGGCCATCTTGGATCATTTTCCCGCCAAAAACTCTCATACTAAAGCAATGGAAAATTAAAAATATCTTCTTCTCGAGACCTACTGGGCAGATTTCAATTATATTTGGCATGAAGCATCCTTAAGGCATAGAGATTCAAGTTTGTTCAAACGAACCCGATTGGCCAATTTGGCCGGCGACCATCTTGGATTCTGGCCGATTTTTAGAAATGTTTATAAAAATCTTCTCCTCCCAAACCATTTAAGAGATCGATTCAAAACTCACGAAATATGATCTAGGGTAAGGGCTGAATCAAGTTCGTTCAAGGGAACTTGATTGACCAAATGGTTCAACGGCCATCTTGGATGACCTAGTTTTCACAAAACAACTTCTTCCCCAGAACCGCTGAAGCGATCAGGCCGAAATTTGGATATATAATTAGCAACTAAGGGCGATTAATGTTTGTTCAAGAAAAGTTGATTCGTCAAAAAACATGGCCGCGGTGGACCAATCAAAATATAGTGTGTTTGGCAGCCAATTTGGATTTTTTTTATTTGATGTATTTTGAGGCCAAAATTGGTTCTATATATGTTTTTGGGTATTCTTAGCTCAAATTTGCAATTTTTGAAACTGTAGAATAAACGGTTTGGCGGCCATCTTGGATAATTTTCTCGTCAAATGTTCCCATGCTAAAGCAATGGGAAATTTAAAATGTCTTCTCGAGAACTACCAGGCCAATTTCAATTATATTTGGCAGGAAGCATCCTTAGGGCATACGGATCCATGTTTGTTCAAATGAACCCGATCGGCCATTTTTCCAGCGGCCATTTTGGATTTCGGGCAATTTCAGGAAATGTCTTTAAAAATCTTCTCCGAAACCACTTGGGGAATCTTCATCTAGGCCAATACGTAAGCCAAGTTTGTTCAAGAGGACTTGATTGACCAAATGATTCGGCGACCATCTTGGATGACATGGTTTTCACGAAAATTACTCCTCCAGAACCGCTGAAAGGATCAGGCCGAAATTTGGACCATTAGAATTTGTTCAAGAGAAGTTGACCCATCAAAAAGACATGGGCGCCGTGGGGCAATCAAAATGTAATGTGTTTGGCGACCATATTGCACTTGCAAAAATGTCCACAAACTCATTTAAAAGACCGCTGAACCACCCACCAACAATTTTGACAAGAATTGATGGTGCTTCAGGTGAGCGACACAGGCCCCTTGGGCCTCTTGTTTAATTTTTAATCATATAATTTCATGATTTCAAAAATAATCGCGATTTTCGATTAAATCATGTAATCGCGTAAGTCTACATTCTGTTGAGCATTATAAATCTAATCTAACTCAGGTAGCTGTTGCACCAATAGGCTTAAACTTAGTGTCTGCATTTTGTGAATCATTGATCCAGAGGCGGACAGGCGACATACTTAATTCCTTAGAATTCCGATTCTTTATATTTTAATTAATTAATTCAAGTTACTTTGAAATAATCAGCCATGTCTAGCTATGCTATGCCTATTTCTAACGAGACTCCACACACTGTGTGCACATTTCTGAATCTATCATAACAATTTGAACGCTGAATGGAGGACTCCAGTTTTAGCCATGTCACGCTCCATCTTTAACTAAGCTCTACCCCCACTTTACCCGTGTTGGGAGAGATCGATCCGTGAACTCCTTCACTATCAATTTCCAGAAAACTATACAAGGTAAGCTGTTGAATATTTTGAAAGGAATTACGTGCTGTTGCTGCCATAGTCATACAATTCGTACAACAATGCTTAGTCCATCATCAATTAAGCATTTGTGATGAACTTATATACAGCATTCCTGTAATTGACGTTTACATTGATTATGGTGTCTTCCTACATGTCATGTAGCTGATTATGATGTCATATGATTGATGGATAAACTGGAATCCTCCATTGCTAGAATCCGAATTTCAAGCTGCATGTACTACAGGTATACAGATAAGCTGTTGAATATTTTGAAACCAATTTAACTGAATGGGGCAATAAAGCCATACAATTCATATACTTTTATGATGGTCTATTGCCATGTTCTTAGTACCGTACCTATGTCATATCAATAATGGTGATGAAAGCTAACAAGTGGCGTATATAATTATGACGTCAGGAGCTTGAGTGATAGATTAGATCCTTCCATTATTATCTTGCGACTTCAGTTTATAAGCGTACCGTATCTCACTTTTATAACATGTATTCCGCTATTATACTTTAGGATATGGTAATGGAAAGTAAAGTTCCTCTGACGTGATGCGCTAAAATGGATAGAGTGCCATCGCATTCCAATCATGTTGTAGTTCCCCCGGTGTAAAACCATGTGACATCAGAATATGATATCTATAATTACATGCTCCATATTTTTGTCTAAAATATGAGAATCCTGCGAGGTATACAGGCAGGACGCCAATCTTTTCCAAACAAAACGCAAGGTAGACATCTTCGAGGTAAAAGTATGGAATGTTTTTGGCAGTGGCTACAATCTTTTGTGCGAGATCACCGCTCATAATGTACCCAGGTCCCGAGCACATGGGAGGGAAGTTTGGTTCCGGGTATAAATGATATGGTACGTGCCATTTTGAGTTTATATAACGATGCGGCGTCGAAATTCTCCAGCAATGACCGCCGATGAAGTTACTTTGTGGCGCAGCTTTAAGCATAATATGAATCTGTGCTGTGTTTACAAAAACATCTCCATCAGTTTTCATGACATACTCTGCATTTGAGCAGAATCTGTGTACCCACTTCAGTCCCATAAGAGTTTTATATGTCAAATTTGTGTAGCTGTCAATAAAATCTATTAATACAATATCTTTATATTCACGACTTTCCTCTCTTATAAATGAATACATCTGTTTCGTACTCGACGGTTGTTTTGCGAGCAGAAATACACATCTAACATTCATTGTCGTATTGATTCTGCCTTGCTGTCTGCTGTTACATAACGACCCCCGGGTTTTCCGGATAGCTTGACGGTTTGAAGAACTGTACAATGACACAGAAACGAGAATAACACGCTCTATCGTCTGATCGGATTCACAAAGTCCTTCTTCATTGATGATAAACGGGAAGTTGAGATCCATACAATTCATACATTTAGTAGCTCGGACCTCTCTGCTGGTGTTGGAGTGATCAAATAATTTATGATAATGACCCTCGTGGTTATCATTGATGATATTTTCGTTTGTTAGATTTAGCATTTTTATCACCAGTCAAGGTAATTGATTTTAATTTATCATGTACACCATCACCAATATGTTGTAATTCTATTACTTCTCTATGGCCTACTGTAAACTTGTTTCTTATCCGTTCTTGTTCAAAATTATCCAAATACTCTAAATTTCTTAATGGCGATTGGTTGATTTTCTGCTGAAATCATACAATGAATTCCTCAAATTGTTTCCTGTGATCCGCTAACTGATTTTCTAATTCTTTTATTTCAGAGTCCTTCTCTGATCGTAATTGTTCAATTAGTCCAGGAGCTAAAGCTAGGTCAGAATCGTGACGTAGCACACCCAGTATTCGGAAGGTCTGACACATGCCGTGGCTTGGGGGACATGTCCCACACATTTTAAGCCCTGTTGTACAAACAAATTGTGGTAGCACTAATTAGTTATCCTGATTTCTTTGCATAGGGGGTCTAGGCTTTGGCTGTATCCACAGTGCACAACGATATAAGCATGATCGTGTCATAACTCTGGCTTAGAAGATCTCCTCATAGAGGCCAACACATATGGTAGCAGCACGGCTGCTGCTCTACTTAAAGGGAAGTCATATAATCGAGGAGTGAGGGCTCACAAATTGGTTATGGAAGCGCTGCTGCGATTACAATGGCAGTCTTTTTCCAAATGGGTTCAACAAAATGGACAACATGAAGACCACATTACTCCAACAGAATTGGAGAGTCTGGATGAGAAAATTAAGATGTGCCGAAGCAGCATTGATGACATACACGCACTGCAAGAAAATTTCAAAGAGGTGTGTATGTACGTGAATAAATTGCAACAGCTGTTCAAATCCTTTAAAGTTGAGTCAAGCTCGAAATCACACCTGTTCGCATTTTGGAACTCATATATTCATATGGTAGAGCTGCTGCTTGGATTCATAAGAGCTGAGAGAACTGGAGATTGGCAGGCACACCTATCTGCTACTGCTGCTATGGCGCCATATTTCTACAGCATGGACAGAACCAATTATGCAAGATGGCTGCCAATATATCTTGCGGACATGAAGATGCTTCCAAGTACACATCCCCATGTACATGAACAATTCTTGAATGGAAATCATTCCGTAAGTCGCTCAGACCATCCATTCAATCAAGTGTGGACAGATATGGCCTTAGAGCAATCGATTAGTTTGGATTCCAAAAAGCGAGGTGGTATTATTGGAATAACACAAAAGCCAGGAGCTCTGGAGAGGTGGTTTTTAACTAGCCACGAGAGGGCAGCCATAACAACGGTCACAAAGCAAATGTGTGGGTTACAAGATAGTCACATGTTTGGAGTACATAAGGAAATGGGGACTAATCGAAGGAACAGGGATGAAACCGATGTGCAGAAGATACTTTCGATGCTCTCATCAGATATAATGACCAATCCCTTTAATATTGCGGAAAACGACGACAGCGAGTGTCTTCCGCTTGTAAACATTGCAACTGGCGTGGTATTGCCTAGTGAAATCGCCAAGAGACTTGTTTCCGCCTGTGACATTGGTAAGGAGATTATGGAAAATTTTGTTTAGGAGCGGCTGGACACTAACACGAGAAGCTTTTGGGACACGTTGCCACACTTAAAACATTTGCCAGCCTAGCACAGAAGAAAAAACTCAAAACAAATGATGAAAAAATTCACAATGTGAGATCTGACCGCGAACTAGTTGGTCGATTAATTATTGCCGCAAGGTCCAGAGATGTTGATTTAAAACTAGTGATGACGTATGAACTGTCTGCTGTTCCACTATCATTGTCACATATGGATGGGACTCTAAGAAAGAATGTGAAAAGTGTTTTGTTAAGTGAACTAGAAAAGGAAGTAAATGTTGATGGACGGCTTCCACCTGTTGACAAGACAGGCGCAACAGCTTATGTAGTAGATGGCATGGCAATTGTGCAAATGGTTAAAACTGGAGGTACGTCTACATTTGGAGAATTGGCTGATAAATACTGGCACATCTTTACAGTTCCACTGAATCAAGAAGACTGCAACAGAGTAGATATAGTTTTTGACAGATATGATAGACTGGAATCTCTCAAAGCGGAAGAGCGGCTAAAACGTGGGTCATCAACAGCATTGGAAGTAAAGATTGCTGGAGAAAATACTCCCGTTCCAAAGCAATGGGCCAAGTACATCAGCAATCCAAGCAATAAAAGTAACCTGGTTGCATTTCTCAGCAAGCGGTGGCGTGATACTGGTCCAAATATGCTATCTGCCGACAATTGCGTCATTCTTGCTGGTGGCTTTAACGATGGAATGGACGTTGTTGTCATTTCAGCGAACAATTCGTCGTATTTGGAAGAACTTCGATCAGATCACGAGGAAGCAGATACGCGTATGATGTTGCACGCGCTACACGCTTCAAAAGACCACATGCGTGTTGTTATACAGTCTCCTGATACAGACGTGGCAGTACTTAGTATATATACGTATCGTTCGCTTCACTGTTCTGAACTATGGTTCCGTACGGGCACAAAGGACAAATTGCGATACATACCAATACATACAGTTGCTCAAGTACTGGGCCAAGCTATCTGTCTGTCTTTGCCGGGGTTTCATTCTCTTACAGGTTGTGATAGCACTAGTGCATTATTTGGAGTCGCTAAGAGAAAAGCATTCAATCTCTTAAAGTCATCTGAATGTCATCAGCTTAGCTTAGCCCAACTCGGTGAACATGTTGACTTATCACCGAACACTGCAATTCTATGTGAGAAATTTGTCTGTGAGTTGTATACCACCAGGGATGTGGGAAAGACAGCTGATGAAACCCGTTATTGGCTCTTTTGTCAAAAGAGACAAAGAAATGAAAATCTTCCACTTACATCGAATAGTCTAAAGCATCACACCGAAAGGGCCAATTTTCAAGCTCTTGTTTGGAGACGTTCATTGCAAGCTGTTCAGAATCTTCCATCTCCAAATGGACATTGCTGGAGTATAGTGGATGGTCTACTCAAGCCTGTTCTAATGTCAAAGGATCCTGCTCCATTTGGATTAATTGAACTCACATCATGTAGATGTCAAAAGTCTGCCTGCAAAAGAACAGATCTCTGTCAATGCAAGGCTAACAATCTACTCTGCACTGAAGCATGCCTTTGTATGGGAGGTGAAATGTGTGACAATGTTCAGCATACAATTGTCGAAGATGACGCTGACACGGATGAGTAACATTCTCTCATTTGCTCACGTGATAAATATGTCCTGCCAGCTTGTGTAGACATACACTGCATGTCAGTTAAAAGTTTAATTATGAAAAATGTAGAAAACATGGGCATTGTTGTAGCTAAGGTATTGCTACTCACAAGAAGACCTAAGTGCCCCAATATGTACAAAGCAACATACGGGTGTCTTAAACGAGGTTGATTATGTATAAATCTGCGATATACGATCACTCCTTTCCATTTTGGTTAAGATTGTATTGATATAACATGCCCTTAAGTTTGTGAAAAATTTACCATTGTGAAAATTGTTTGAGAGCTACATTCAACACCTATTGTAAATGGGCTTCTCACGGGTTAGTGATACAACAATTTTCTTGTACAACACGGCTCAGAATATACCCAAGACATCGGTCTAGCATAATATAGAGACAAACCTTCTGAATACTGGGTGTGCTACGAAACCATTCTTCTAGACCCCTTTTGAAAATTGGCTCCCGGACTAAATGTACACTTTTTATTCCTGTTTAATGGATCAGATTTTCCATTCAATTGATCTGGTGCACCAGAATCTTTTAAGATGAAATCTCTCTTATTGTTCTGATTCATTTCTATCGTCCCTCTAAAGAGTGCATTATTCAATGGCAGCATCTGAAGTTTCTGTACGTCACTTACGCTGCCGGGGTTTGAGTTTAAGTTATAGTATGCGAGTCAGAATAAGATGAATGATATAATGAAAGATTCCAGGAAAAAATGTTTCACAGCTTTATACTTAATCAGTGAAAGGCAGGCCATTATGATATATTACTTAATAAACAGACACCTCTAAATGTTTTCAAAATACAGCGAGGTGTATAGAGCCCAAGGTATCTTTAATCCAGGCTGATATACTCGGTACTTCATGCTCTTGTACGTCACATAGAATTAAGAAACTAGGTCTCATCTAGAATACTTCGAGTTGTGAGTATAATCAGTGAATTATCATCGATTATATGACAAATTTATCAACCTCTTTCCGATTTCATAATCAGCTTTGCATTGTTAATTAATATAAAAAAATTTAAGAAATAAGTGAGATGAAATTTATTACTGAACTCGAATTAAATCTAATCAACTGAACCTAGTCTGCGTCAGGTTTAACGAAGATCGAGGCCTTTAGAAGTAAATAAAAGAATTCCAAGCATAATCTGCTTTCAGTTTTTCCATTAAATTTGGAGATAAAGAGCAAATTCTCCAATGTTGTCAAGAGCTGTTGTCATATCATTACTGTCTTTCCAGTTACTTGAGTTAATTAACATTCATTGGTACTTTCTATAGATCCCATAATTGTTCTTTAGAGAGCTGTCTTGAGATCTTTGTCATCTTAATGGAATCAATCTGACACTATTTGGTGTCTTTCACGCCCTTGATATTGCTTCCACATATACAAACAACCTCATGATGTAATCGTGGACTGTACAAAATGGCAGCTTGTTTAACGTGCGCCGATTTTAGATAAGCTCCATTTGACGGAAGTGGATCAGTTCCAGGACAGTAAGATCTGTATCAGCTGAGGTCTCGTGATATTTCCGCACTTGGTAAAGTAGTCGGAATAATTCACATCTGTTTTGTAGTGAAGTCACTTAAGTAATGTCGCATTTGGAAGACTCAGTTCTAGTGGATAAGTCAGAGTTAGAGCTATATAGGTTCTGACTAGGTGGATTGTCGTTACATGATCCAAACCATTATGACCGTGGACTCATTTAGGAAAGAGGCTATATGATACCTAGATCTGGTAGATTTTGATTAAGCAGTGGATTAACGTACAGCTTATACAGATATGTACTAAGGGTACCACCTTGGCGCATTCTTTGAGCAACTAAAAAAGGGCTTGTACTTGCAACCAGCCAATTTAACCATACTGGATCCTGATCTGTGTATGCTATTCATCAATAGCCAGAACAGTCGCCTCATCAAGTGATCATGGTCCACGACGTCGAATATTGATTTTGCATCTAGTAGAATGAGATGAGCCACTAAATTGGTGTCTTTACACTCTATAGAATGGACCTTTCCATTTTTAGCTATTCCCCGCCCATATCTAGCTAAGATCCGCCCACATCTCGCTCGTGTTGGGATCGATCGATCTCTGAACTCCCTGACTATCAATTTCCAGAAAACTATACATGTAAGTTGTTGAATATGTTGAACATGGCGGCAACAGTGCCCAGTCAAATTAGTTTCAAAATATTCAACAGCATGTTTATTAAATAGTAGAGACATACAATTCATACAACGTGTCGGACTATTAAAGGTGCATATTCACAGCAGAATGTTTCAAAATAAAATTGTTAAAGTTACATACATTTAGAGGCTTAAATTATGTACCTAGATGTAATGAAACAAAATAAATCTTAGCATATGATGATTTCATTGCGTATAAATTTATATAATTTTTGTTGTCAAATTGAAATAGAGGCACGAGTCCCTAATTCAAATTCACAACTAAACCTACGCAATTTATTTACATAGAATGACATAATCATATGTTAAGATTTATTTTGTTTCAACTACATTGAGGTACACAATTTAAGCATCTAAAAGTATATAATTTCAACAATTTTATTTTCAAGCATTTTGGTGTGAACATGCACCTTTAAGAGTTAAAGACGGGCTTAATAGAATCATTTATGACGTAATGATTATGACGTCATCCTACACCCAGTTAGCTGATTATGACGTCATATGATGGATACTCTGGAACGGTGAATTCTTCCACAGTCAAGGCTGCATTCATTGGGGGAAGTACAAAAGGATACCCCTCTCTGGGATACCTTCTGAGTATGTTCTATGTTGTTCTTTAATCACCGATATTTCAGGATGGCTTCAATGATTTTTGTGAACGTAGGTACTACAGCGATGCCTCTCTAGACGCCCACATCATTTGGGGGCCCTTTGTTTTTTAACATGGAGACAAGAGGCCAAGCTCCAATATGTCGGGAACAGTGCCACTTGAACATATTAGGTTAACAATGCTTAGGAGCATGAGCATGAGTTCCTAGCCTGCAAATATTATATTTTCAATCATCATGTTAGAGCTCTATGGACTTAAAACAGCCACTCCATTTGCACAAGGGGTAAAGCCGTAAGGGATGCTTCATAATCGACCCCTTTCCCCGTCTGTGGAAACGTCAGCCAACATATCGAGTTGTGCATGGAATAGCCGATGTTCTGGTAGCAAGATGATCTGACTCTCTTCAAGCAATTTGCTGATTGCGTGAGCAGAGGTTTTAACATTTTTGCCATTAAATGATGCAATATTTAGTTGCTGTCTCTGGGCTGTATCCTCTTCTAGTGCTGCATTAGGATGCTTGTCTGAGCAGCCTGTCCTAAAAAGGGGGTTATAAGATGTATTCTGACTGCCAGACCCTGGCAAGCTAGGATGGGTGACCTTTCCAGGTTCTAGCAGTAAGAAGAGATGATGACGCCACCGCCAGCCAGCCCAGCCCAGCCCAGCCCAGCCCAGCCAGATTTGATCACAATTTAAATTTTCTCACAGAAAATATCCATTTGCAGACCAGGAAAACACTACTTTTGAAAACTGCCCACTGTAATAACAGGCTCGATTATCGAGCCAGTCATTCCAGTGGTAAATCTTCAAAAATAGCCTTCTTGGTCTGCAAATAGGCATTTTTCCAGACCACTGCAGAGGCCATTTTGGCTCGCTCAACAATTAATGCTTTGAAATATCAAATTGTTACGAGGCCACCGGGCTAGTTAGTCACAAATTGTTGTTACTAGCCCACCTGGCTGGTCAATCACATATTGTTACTAGTCTACCAGGCTAGTCAGTCACAAATCATTACTAGTCCACTGGGCTAGTCAGTCACAAATCATTACTAGTCCACCGGGCTAGTCAGTCACAAATCATTACTAGTCCACTGGGCTAGTCAGTCACAAATCATACTAGTCCACCGGGCTGCTCAGTCACAAATCATTACTAGCCCACCGGGTTGGTCAGTCACAAATCATTACTAGTCCACCGGGCTGCTCAGTCACAAATCATTACTAGCCCACCGGGCTGCTCAGTCACAAATCATTACTAGTCCACCGGACTGCTCAGTCACAAATCATTACTAGCCCACCGGGTTGGTCAGTCACAAATCATTACTAGTCCACCGGGCTAGTCAGTCACAAATCATTACTAGCCCACCAGGTTGGTCAGTCACAAATCATTAATAGCCCCCCCCCCGGGTTGGTCAGTCACAAATCATTACTAACCCACCGGGCTGCTCAGTCGAAAATGATTACTGGTCCACCGGGTTGGTCAGTTACAAATCATTACTAGTCCACCGGGCTGCTCAGTCACAAATCATTATTAACCCACCGGGCTGCTCAGTCACAAATCATTACTAGTCCACTGGGTTGGTCAGTCACAAATCATTACTAGTCCACCGGACTGGTCAGTCACAAATCATTACTAACCCACCGGGTTGGTCAGTCACAAATCATTAGTAGTCCACTGGACTGGTCAGTCACAAATCATTACTAGCCTACCGGGCTGGTCACTCACAAAGTGTTGCTCGTCATGATAAGTTTCTACTAGCCTCGGGCTAGTATTAAAGGACAATTCCGGGATTGGAAAACGTGTACTTCATTTGAAAGACTAGTATATGACTAATATATTGGATCCTAAATAAAAACAACAGACAAATAATACGAGCAATTATACTATCGTAAACATGGAATTATTTTATCTCCCGGGTGGCGCCATTTTTTTGCAACGAGAGCGAGATTTCACGAGATTCTGACGTCATCCCCGCACCAACGCTATCTTTGCCGAGCACGAAGGCTGTGCAGTAAATATGTATATGCATGGAGGCCTAACATGTGCTAATTTGTAATCGTTAGGACAGTTAAGCTAGTACGTTTTTCAAGTAATTCTAGTTTCCTAAGTCGGTGGGGAATCGTTAACCCCTAGACCGCTGAAGCATAGATTCCATTTTCTCTATCCTATCAGAATGTGTGCATTTTGGTAACAATGCGGCTGTAAGTCAGTGCTGTGCACGACAGCAGCACGTTTCCGCAACATTTCCCCCCCCCCCAAAATGTACCCCGCCCTATCTCTGTAAGTTGACTATTATGCATTTTACACCATGCGATAAGGGTTAAATGAAGTGGCACACTTGACACGTGCGTATTATTAAATTACTCAGCCGACTCAAGATACCATCAAGCTAAAATTTCACTATGCGATCTATCCATCATCCCATATTAGAATGAGTATTACAGCTACAATGGCAGAATTGGCTGTGCCGAAGCTTTACAATGTTATCACATAAAGGGGGAAATTCCATCAAAATATTTTAATTATTGAAATTACTACAGCTTGCCGGGCAATATTGATCAGCGATGAAAATTCCCAATTTTATTTCAAAATGTTAATTCATTTGGTGATATCCCTGGCAATATTCACGTGGGCAAAATTATAATTGGTCAGGCAAATAGCCATTTCTTTCAGCTTTAAGCACACTCCGATTTAATGACAAAGACAACAAATTTTACCAAAAATGGATAACATATTCTCAGATCGTATCTTAGATTAATTTTGTTTATGTATTCCAGTCTTTTGAACCTCTTGTCCGATATTAACATCCATTATATCATATTAATCCCGAGGTCGGCACCTATTTAGAGATCCTAGAATCATTGGAATCGCTTCAGCGATTCGTTTGCTATTATCGTTTACGTATACTTCCTTAAAATATATACCCGTATCCCTAGGCCTCGCGGTTCCAGTCATAGAAATAGCGGTGGTGCAGGACTGACGTCCCTAGACGCTATAAAATGGCAACGCCCTAATGTGCGAAAGATTGTCAATTTTACCGACTTTATCTAGCGATAGTTGGTTACGCTATTTCTATTTGGTTATTATTCTGGCGCAATTTCATTAAACATGTAATAATCTTTCAAATAAAGCACACTTTTTATCATCCCGGAATTGTCCTTTAAGTGTAATTTCTAACCCTGTACTGACTCAGAACCGTCCCCTAGGATGTTAGAATATGAATTTTTTAAGCAATGTAACATTTTCTGTTTGAGGTGACGAAACTATGTACAAGTAGATACACACGGGGGCGGGGTATATATATATATCACGATGCCCTGGTACACCCAGACGAACAGCTTGTATAGGGATCGGACAGGTAAGCGTTTACACATCAGTACGCGACGGTACGTAGAAAAGAGCATGCCTTATACACAGAGCGCACATGTAGTAGACAGTATAGTTGATGGCAAGTTGGGAAAGAAAGCTATGTAAAAATAAATCATTGTTCACACTATTTTCCTGCTAACTTTTTGCGGAATACATGCTGCCCGTGTATATCATTATTAAGTCATAGGAATTACGCACTGCCTAATAGCTGCACATTCATTGATGTAAACGGACTGCTTAATGCGTCGTGTAACTAATAAAGCACACATGCCTAACGGCATAATTAACAATCATAAGCACGGACCTTCACTGCTGTATTCTACCAGAGTTCTACGTAAATTAATGATGACCTAGTGTAACGAAAATATAACCCAATTTCTCATACATACAGATGATGGCTGTTGGTGGAAGTTGGACGTATATATGTGTCTTTGTAAACAGTCTGACAGCTTTAGCTCCTTCCTGTTTTAGAAATAACAATTTAAATCTTTAACTTAATTGAGAGAGATCGTTGAGAGATTTGTCATAATTTGACACGGAGATTTTGCCAATAAATATAATTGGCAATTACCCCAGTCTTCCTTAACATAGGAGAAAAACTTGAAGGCATTTTAAATTATTGTCTTCAAAAGTTGGTAGCGAGCCAAACATCGCCTATGTTATTGAAGCTGATAGCGTGAAAGTGAATCCTTTAATAATAATAATCCCAGGGTATAACCCTGAAATCCAATTATCATAACTCCAGTGCAAACAATACAAGACAGATGTTTTATAACCGTAGTATGACGGGATGTTAATTGTCGCTGCCTTATGGTAAAATCATATAGGCCTATCATTCAGATAATACATCGTACTGTATTCTAAGCAGATGGAATACCGTACGCGCAGTAATATCATGGTTATATATATTATTGACAAGGGTTATCTGTCATAGAATACAATTTAGTGTTATGTAACCGTTCCAGATATTCCTGATTATAACGATAACGAGTGGCAACGCCGATACACTTACTAATCATGCATCACGTTCCCTAACACCACCACACCCCACCCCCACACCCCATATACACTCCCTCCCCCTCTCTCTCTCTCTCTCTCTCATATTACGCACGCCAATACGTACGCACGCACGCACATATCCACGTACACTTACAGCGTGCGAACTATCTAGAAGAATTGTAATCAATGGTTGATATAGATTATCAATTACTTAGTTATACATACGTTACTATTTAATTGTGTTATTATACCCCATCTTGATGTATTTATTATTGTATTGCATTTATATGTATGGGAGACACGTGTATAAGACATATGTCTTAATGTGCTCCCATTGAACAAAATAAATTTTGTTTAAAACAATCATGCAAAAACCATCTCGACGCGGAAAGCTCAATATCTCAATGTTAACACACCAAATCGAAATTTCTGATAAAACTACTGAATATAGGCGTATGTTAGAAACTAATAATTTAAATGAAATGCGAAATCGTGCATGATAAAAAATTCAGTGAATGTATGGCTACAATGACTTAAAAGTACTCCGCCCGCCACCAAACCGACCCCAAACCAACACCCCCCCCCCACCCCGCTCCAGGACAGATACAAGCCAGTTAAAATTAGTTTCTAAATTCTAGATATTCGACAGAATATTTTTTAAATTGTAACTGAGCCTAATTGTGCCAGTCGTGTTCCAAGTGTTAAATGCATCACTCGCATTGCCGTGCTATCCTGGAAGCAATACGTATATATGAATGTGCACAAGATACTTAAGACTCTATCAACACGAGGATTACATTGGACCCGTGCTGCCTACCTTATCCACAAGTTTATCAGTGTCGTAATGGATTGGTTTGTCTGTGTACCCATAACATGTCAAACATTTGACTGCTGCCATTGATAACAGTTCATAGACACCATTTTTATCCGGGTTATTCAGTATAGTGCGAATACAGACAAACGGAATAATACCTTAATATATGGTGGAGCCTGTGTATAACGGACACCTGCGCTTGACGCTAACAGATGGTGGTTCTTCGAGTGGTCATATGTCCAGTGATTTCTCCACCAGTCTCAAGACTCAATATAATCTGGTCATAAACGCTATTCAGCATTGCAGGTTTAATTGGAGAAAGACACGCACACGCCAGCAAATATGTTATTGTAAACTAGAACCCTTATAGCCGATTATAACAAATAAGTTTTATTCATTTTATTCAAGGTTTTGTTAAATGTGTCGATTATTTGACTATTTCATTTGTTGTATTGAAAATATGATGTATCAATGATTATGCTCAATGGTTTCAAATAATGCTGCCAATAGCGAATTGTTTGTGATATCAGCTGACAGGCCATGCTATGACGTCATTAGTTGGCGCTTGTAGCCGGTAGTTTTTGTGATGTAATGACTGAAATTGGTAACAACAGAAGTGGTAACATCCACTCAGGCTTATCTGCATAATTCACGCGTCGGTTCTTGCTTTTCAAGTGTATGAGAAACTTTACTACAAGAAAGAAAGGATTGGTAGCTATAGGACTGGAATGATGATGTTATAGTTTGCGACAGTTTGGCTATATGTTTATTGTTATAACTGTTCTGTGCATGACGTCATAATGCCACAGATGCACAATCGGTCACTGATACAGGCCCAGGAGGGCAATGCTCTGGGCAAACATTCACATGTCATGTCATTAGTGAACTATTCTGATAGAACTCTTAAACTGCTTCGAATCCGGAATGAACTACTCAAGAATCTACAGAAACAGAGGCATGGAATACAAACACACACTACACATTGGGCCTATATAGTAGGCCTATAGACGTTACTTTCTCAAACACGCACGCACGCACACACACACACACACCCACACACTGGCATGTGCACTACAGCACCACAACCATAACCATCATCACCGTCGCCAACAACCACCACCACCATCATCACCGTCACCAACAACCACCACCACCACCATCATCACCAACAACCACTACCATCATCATCACCAACAACCATCATCATCATCATCATCATCATCATCATCATCATCATCATCATCATCATCACCGTCAACAACAACCACCACCACCACCACCATCATCACCACCGTCACCAACAACCACCATCATCATCATCACCGTCACCAACAACCACCATCATCACCTTCACCAACAACCACCACCACCACCATCATCACCGTCACCAACAACCACTACCATCATCATCACCGTCACCAACAACCACCATCATCATCATCACCGTCAACAACAACCACCACCACCACCACCATCATCACCACCGTCACCAACAACCACCATCATCACCGTCACCAACAACCACAACCATCATCATCACCTTCACCAACAACCACCAGCATCATCATCACCGTCACCAACAACCACCACCATCATCATCACCGTCACCAACAACCACCACCATCATCATCACCGTCCCCAACAACCACCATCATCATGACCATCACCAACCGCCAGTACCATCATCTGCACCGTCACCAACAACCACCACTATCATCATCACCGTCACCAACAACCACCACCATCATCACCATCACCAACAGCCAGCACCACCATCTGCACCGTCACCAACAACCACCACTATCATCATCACCGTCACCAACAACCACCATCATCATAACCATCACCAACAGCCAGCACCACCATCTGGACCGTCACCAACAACCACCACCATCATCACCGTCACCAACAACCACCATCACCAACAACGACCACCACCATCACCACCACCATCATCACCGTCACCATCAACCACCATCATCATCACCGTCAGCAACAACCACTACCATCATCATCACCTTCACCAACAATAAGCACCACCATCATCACCGTCACCAACAACCACTACCATCATCATCACCTTCACCAACAACCAGCACCATCACCAACAACCACTACCATCATCATCATCACCACCGTCACCAACAACCACCATCATCACCGTCACCAACAACCACCACCATCATCATCGCCGTCACCAACAACCACCATATCATCATAACCGTGACCAACAACCACTACCATCATCATCACCTTCACCACCAACCAGCACCATCACCAACAACCACCATCATCACCGTCACCAACAACCACCACCATCATCATCGCCGTCACCAACAACCACCACATCATCATAACCGTGACCAACAACCGCTACCATCATCATCACCTTCACCACCAACCAGCACCATCATCACCGTCACCAACAACCACTACCATTATCATCACCGTCACCAACCACAACCATCATCATCACCAACACCACCAACCACAACCATCATCATCACCGTCATCAACAACCACCACCATCATCATCACCGTCACCAACAACAACCACCATCATCAGCTTCACCAACAACCAGTACCACCATTATCACCGTCACCAACAACCACTACCATCATCATCACCTTCACCAACAACCAGCACCCCCGTCAGCAACAACCACCACCATCATCATCACCGTCACAAACAACCACCACCATCATCATCACCAACCACCACCACCATCATCACCAACAGCCACAATCATCACCGTCACCAACAACCACGACCATCATAACCGTCACCAACAACCACCACCATCATCACCGTCACCAACAACCACCCCCATCATCATCACCACCACCAACAACCACCATCATCATCGCCACCACCAACAACCATCATCATCACCACCACCAACAACCACCATCACAAACAACCACCACCATCATCATCACCGTCACCAACAACCACCACCATCATCATCACCAACAACCAACACCACCATCATCATCACCAACAACCAACACCTACATCATCACCGTCACTAACAACCAACACCATCACCGTTATGGCACCGTTACGCCTATGGCAGCAACAACACCTATAGTCATATTAGTTTCAAAATATTCACCACAATTTTATTAAATAGTAGACACAATTCGTACAACTTGACGGAGTATTAACCTTTTATGACGGCCTACGCGTCATTCACGACGTAATTGATTATGACGACAGTCGACATGTGACGTAGATGATTATGACGTCATATGATTGAATGAGAAACTAGATTCCTTCAAATTATTTTAACTTAGTTAGATTAGTGAACTAAAGATGTTGATAAAATCCAACTGTTTGAAGCACACACAAATTTTCTGCAAGGAATATCTGCATGTTAGTCTCCTGTCCCATCATGCATGCGTGTATGCATGCCGTCTGAGGTGTGGTTCTCTTTGTAGTTCTTATTACCCATTCACCATGCCAGAATCGGACCAATAACACAGCTGATATGTTGCTTGGAGTATGTTTTTGCGCTAATATGAAATCTGTGCAACGCAATAAATAATGTACAGACCCTTTTCCTAGAGCATTTGGTGAACATGCTAGGCAGAAATAAAGTACTGGAATTTGAGACATCCAAGAAACATACTCCGAGCAGATCTGGTAACAGGTTAATTCTCCTCAAGCAGAATCAAGCCAGTGAGAACATGTATTGATCCGCTGAGAAATTAAGCCGAGACCCTTCACTACTCAAATTCCTCTCCTACCATCAACATCACAGCCATATGACAAATATTCATGTGACGACTTTGATTCGAAGCTTGGAAAACTGAAAAAAAAACCCTCCAGGCTCAAAGTCACTTGTGTACCGGCCTGCATTGGCTAGCTCATCATGTATGTGTACACGTGACTTATATGCAACTAATAGGCATACTGTCTTTAAGCATCCGTCCCGCCATCGGATTACCTGTTCAGGACACATGATAAAGCTATTAAACACTCTAAAACCATAAAGCAGTCTTCAATCAGATCAACTAGGCGCATATAGGGTCTAGGCCTACCGCACAAAGCAAAATCAAAGCCATTACTTTTTTAGGGAAATATTTTGCGCAAATAAATATTTGTCCAGATTATTTAGCCGAGATTATATCACCCAGAGTGCAAGAAATGGCCTCTGAGGCCATCAGATTTTTCCTAAAGATAACCATTTCCCTTAAATTTACCCGAATTAGGACACGCCTACATTTACCCAAAATTGGGGAATTTCCCCAAGGTTTGCCCGTGCATTTAACAAAATTGGGGACATTTTCCACAGTTTGCCAGCCTTTAAAAATCCAAGAATCGTCACCGCCTGTGGTTGTACGAACCTCAATTCCGATCATAAACCCAACAAAACGTTGATTGAATGCGTCTCACCTACAAGCAATCTGCGAAGCTAAAATCAAAGACCAATCACGATCTCAAGGGTGGCCACAACCGCGGAATACAATCTGCCACTCAAATATTTGACGTCCCAATGAATTACGTCAGATGTAATTTGACGTCACAATCATGAACGTTTAATAGTCCGTCAGTGTACAAATTGTATGTCTACTATTTAATAATCATTCCGTTGATGGGCAGCAACAGCATTCAGTCACAAACGTTTCTAAATATGCAACAGCTTACCTGTATAGTTTTCTGAGATTGAGATTCAGGGAGTTCAGGGTTCGATTCATCCCAACACGGGCAAAGCATGGGTGGAGCTTAGACAGGAATGGGCGGGGCAAAGCTAAGAGGATCCATCCATTCATGTACAAACAACAGATTCCTCATACTCCTGACAAGTTAGTTCTTCCGACTATAACTAATTGTTCTTAACTGTTTATCTATCATAGCTTATATATCTACATCTGGAGCCTCTCTCCTCTGTACTGTGTCTACCAAATAATCTTATCCAGGTTGCTTTTTACGATAAGAGTCAAAACGTTCAGGATACACCAAAGGACGCTCCAGCTTTTCTCTACTTCCCTAAAGCCAAAGTTGCTCACGCCTGTAGTTCCAGCCAGTGTACTACATCTGTTCCGTTCTTTCCTAGTAATCTGCTCCATCTTATTTCTGGTTGTTCTGTCTGATAGGACGGAATCTCACTCTGTTAGAGTCTCAACCCCTTTGTTACAAAGGCAGAAATCTGCCTGCTTAGGGTCCGGAGATAAGCTCTGGAACACCGCTGATGCTGGAAGTTAAGTGTATTGCTCTTTCTTCCATCACACCCACCACTGGGATATAAAAATAAGTACAGGATTCCTTCTTCTTCTTTTCGTTCGCTGATCATACCGCCAGTCCTGTAAGTGACTATCGACATGATCATAAGCGTTAAGTGCGTGGATCCATGGTTTATTAGAGTGCGCCGTGCGGGCTGGAACCTCCGTCTTCAGTACTCAAGGTCTCTGTCAGGGTTACCTCGCCCGTACCTCCTTTAGTCGCCTCTTACGACACGCAGAGGATACGGAAGGTGTATTCTAAGCCCCACCTACAGGGCAGGTTATGGTTAATGAACAGGCATTACTTAATTATTCTACACACAAAAATAGATTCCTTCTATTATGTATTTTTATAAGTAATACACGGTGGGGATTACTCACTGATGTGGTCACGTCTCTGATGCTGATGTCGTGTTATTTTACTTTATTATCAAGATCGAATGACCCACGTCCAAATTCTAAATTTTGTATGCGCTCAGAATCTTTCCCTTTTTTCTGACCTCCCTATGACCGCAGTTGCTCACACCTGTATTCCTCTCTCTTCTCTATATGGAATTTCACTCGAGTCTGACCTACTTACAAGGGCAATTGATCACACCTAACGCACGTAGATCGACCTGTTCTCTCTCCGGAATCTCTGGGTATTTCACGACCTTCTTAATTTTATTAATATGGTTCCCTTAACTCTAGGACCCCTAGATTTAGGACGTTTGCTCAATTCGTATTCTTATTTAATTTAAACGAATGCGTCTCAATGAAGAGAGCAGTCACCAGAGTCAGGGAAGCGAACGTTGCTAAACCGAACTGCTAACATGAACTGTAAAGATTATCTGTTTAATTAACATGAAATTGGTTTGCCTACTAAAGTAATCTGATTATTTTCGTATTCTATCTAATAGATTTCACTTCTGTACACATATACTTGATAGTACAATTTTCAATGATGTTAACTTCTACAAAACAAAAGGATATAACATACACAACTAATGTGGCCTGTGGCTGACTCACTTTCACTTGAACATAACAAATTCCACTGCTTAAGAGAACTGTAAATGTCACTTTAGCTAGAACTGATAAGTTTACAAGTTTTCTGATAGCTCATCAATGTGGATAACATGAGCATTCAAAGATTACAACCCTCATACAGATGTTCAGATTCTTTTTTTCCAGATCAGGACCAGAATAGAAGGTTCCTACTTCATATGTGCCCTCGTGTTCGAAAAATTTGAGCAAAATTGTAACAGTAGTTTCCGAGTTATAAACACAAAGACAGAGACAAGTAAACAGGCAGATATAAATTCAATACACACGCTCTCTGGCCAACAGTAAAAATGTGAAACATGACTTTATATCAAATGCCTCAGACAGTTTGGACAAACGGCTGGGCCGGGCCGACTACCCAGGCCAGCCGCCTCTCCACATATATGTCATAGGGCCAGTTGAGAGATAGAGCAGACTAGGCCTATGTCATATCTTAACTTCAGATCCCTCAGCTTCTTTTAGTACTCATGTCGTCAGAGGCCAGTGCCCAGTGCCATTTCTCCCTTTGTCCACGCGGATGCAAGAAAGTAGAATAAACAAACTTGGTATGATCTTTCAGGTTGTGGCTTTAAGTTTCAGGTCAAAATCTGAAATATTTAGGTTAGTGGGTCACTAAGTGCATACCAGAATACATAAAATGGCCAGAAATTTGGAATGAAAGGGGGGGGGGGGGGGCGACTCACAAAATTTGGTACATCCGTTCACAATGTGGCTGTGTTTTAGCACATCCTATGAGCGCATCTTAATACCATTGCATTTTCTAAGATAATAATTCAGGAATCCAGATTTAGCTATGCCCAGCCCATCTCTAGATAAGCCCCATCCACGCTTCGCCTATGTTGGGATTGATTGATCACTGAACTCCGTGACTATCAATTTTCAGAAAAATGAAAGCTGTTGAATATTTTGAAACTAATTTTCCTATAGCAGCAACAGCGTCCAGTCAAATTAGTTTCAAAGTATTCAACAGCATGTTTATTAAATAGTCAAGCCATACAATTCGCACAACAATGATTAGTCCGCTATCAATTAAGTGTTCCTGACATCATATGATTGACTGAGAAACAGGAATCCTTCATTGGTGTTTATTGTGGAACCAATGCAGCCATCTACCCTCAGCTGGTGTTATAAGCGGTCATTTGATAACAGTGTGATAAGTGCTATGAACTTATTCCGTTCTTTATTGTGGCACCAATGCAGCCATCTACCCTCAGCTGGTGTTATAAGCAGAGGTCATTTGATACCAGTGTGGTAAGTGCTATGACTTTATTCCGTTCTTTATTGTGGCACCAATGCAGCCATCTACCTTAAGCTGGTGTTATAAGCAGATGTCCTTTCATACCAATGTGGTAAGTGCTACGACTTTATTCCAATCTTGGATTTGATAATCACAATATGACACTAACAAACACAAAAATTAGTATTTAGAATTAGTCCATGATTCAAAATTAAGAGAATAAATGTTATTAATGTATCCACTATCTTCTCCAGCATTCCTAGTGAGCATGCTTACAGCAGGAGTCCAGTACAGTAAATGAAAATGTGTGCGCAAGTTCTTCAGCAGAACCCCATAGTTTTGTTTCAAGTGCTTCTTGTGACGGTCACATTTCTGATCTTATATTATGAACAAGAGAGCAGACTTGTATCGCTTATGAATGACTATAGAATGTTTCCTCTGCTCTGTTTTACCAGGGTGTCACTGCTTGAGAGTGAAGCGGCAAGGGAACGGATCCAGAGACAGTTCATGCGGCAGAAATTCCTTAACTCATTGACAGAGTTCTCCGCATACAGGACGCTACTTGCTGAAGCTAAAAGAGCATTTCTACCTGGAGCGAGGATCCCATACAGAGCACTCGATACAGAACAACCTGCTCTGGCTGACAAACTACGATTGGATGAAGTAATATTACCTTCCACGTAACTCTTTAATGGCTAAATATCTTCTCTCCGCCTGTAAGTGGGCATTGCCTAACTAAAACCTGCTTTTCTTGACAATTGAATGGTGAAACCCGTACATCAGATTACCCAGCTCTGCAAGTTATTATGATAAACCCAGAAATTTAACTATTTACTGGCCAATCCAGCCAAAACCTGCCGAGCTGCAGCGGGCTTGCAGAATGTCCATTTACAGGCGAAGAGAAGTATTTTGAGAATTTACCATAGGAATGACTGACAATATATCCGAGTCAATCATTCCAAGTGGCTAAATTTTAAAACTCTAATACGTAGTCAGTTGCACTCCATCGCTAATCCCCATGCCGTTGCTAACTTTGATGTTCTGGCCCCCACCCTGGGAGCGGAGCCTAATGTAAACGTTGTCTCACAATACACAATTTTCTGCATAAATAGCATAAGAATTTTGGTAATAAAAAATAGTATTCTCTCAGCCTGTAAATAGACATTAAATTAGCAAACACCTAATTATTCCTGATAAAGCTGGACCATTACATGGTTAAAGCTGAATAGTTTATTAAATATTAACCCATATCTGTAAAACAGTCCTATCAATAAATTTCTGTTTTCAGTAACTCTGTTACGAGTCCTGCTCTAGATATATTATACAAGACTTGATAGACCTTTCTCAAGCACTATAAAAGCATCTGAGAAATAAGTAGTGCTCAGAATTCACCTTTCCAGAGTATCCATATATGATTTGAGGTCATATGATGTCATAATCAGCTAAGCGGCGTGTAGGATGACATCATAATCATTACATCATAAATGATTCTATTAGGTCCATCTTTAACTCTTACTAGTCCGACACGTTGTATGAATTGTATATCTCTACTATTTAATAAACATGTTGAATATTTTGAAACTAATTTGACTGGATGCATAGGCTGCAACAACACCCAGTCAAATTAGTTTCAAAATATTCAACAGCTTACCTGTATAGTTTTCTGGAAATTGATAGTCAGGGAGTTCAGAGATCGATCGATCCCAACACGAGCAAGGTGTGGGTGGAGCTTAGCTAGAGATGGGCGGGGCATAGCTAAAAATGGAAAGATCCATTAGCTAACAGGTGTCAACATGAGCGTGTGTCAGCAAAGCAATATACAGGAAAGAGCTCTGCTATTGTACATCACCTATGCTATGTTTACCTGACAATGTCTCCCAGAATAATCTGCAGCTAACATTTGAGCCCTATGTATTGAGCGACTCCTTTTATAGTGGTTGAGACACGTTAGGCGGGTCATGTTTAATATATCAATACTCAGACTCATCCCTGTTCTGTCTCATTACAAATGTCTGTAGAAGGGTCAGTTCCAACAACATCACTTACACAGTACCAGTTCTCTATCAATACAAATCTCTATATGCATCAGCAAGCTCACTCATAATGTACCACCGGTTCTGCCTAATTACAGATGCTTGTACATGGGTGTAACTGTACTCTACATCTGGTTATATTGGTAATAAAGTTTGCAGGCGTGTGTAATAGATTGTGTAAACACGGTGCAGTACTACAGATTTTTAGAAAATGGTTTCAAATACCCATAAAATTGAATGAAAAGGTACAGTTGTGCCATTTTATATAACCCAGTATCAGGACCGGTTGGGCGATGTATCTTTCCATTTCATAAAGTATTGAATGAGATATGAATTCTGTTTTACATGACACATTATACATGCTGATGCAAACTACTTGCTTGGAGCACTTGCCACGAGTGTGTTCTAACATATTTTGTATATACAACAAAATATGTCTTATCACTTGCTCAGTCAAATTTGGTCAAGGAAATCTCATTCTTCGCAATGAAAATATCTATTTGTGGACAACCATTTGCAGACAAGAAGACTATCTTTGAAAATTTACAACTGGAATGACTGGCTTGCTTACTACAGGTGACCTCATAGAGGATCTGCTTTTTTGGGCCAAAACATGATGGTTTGGTAAGATGGCATCTCTACCACATATCCTAAACAACCACCACCCTTTGGCAGCAACAGTAGACAATATCCTGAGCATCTTTGACTGTATTCCCACACACGCATGCATACACACACGCACACCTTGATATTATAATTTCAGGTGAGAGTGAGAAATAGAGTGACATATGGACAGCGTATTGAGAAGCGCGACTCAATGAACAGGACAGAACAAGCCAGATATGAATATGATGTAATGATGCAGAGAATCAGGAAGGCACAGAAACACAGATTCACAGTGATCAACAACAACAATAACAAAGAATCAATTTAATATACTGCTTCTTGGACAGATATATGGATTGCACTGACAAACTCATTCAAGCTCATTCACCTTTCGCAACAATCAAATATGAGAGAGGGAGGGAGGGAGAGGGAGAGAGGAGGGGTGGGTGGGGTGGAATGGTGAGAGAATGGGATCTGACACTTTTTGACAGTTCATATCGAATTTATTACTTATTAGAGGTGCAAAATGTGATTGATACTGACTGAGTTTGAGATGTCATTTATCACAGAAGCTTTTGTTTATAATTTTCAAAAGCAATTTAGTTTTTCCTCCTTGAAGTGTGCCACAACACGAGTGCTGATCACTGGACAACAACATATAATGACAGAAACACAAAGCCTTTTATTACAGATTTAAAAATTATTTTAATTGATCATTTAAATTTGAATTAAATATTGCAGCATATATTTAATAACAATTTCATAGGTTGTTGTACTTTGCTGACCAGTACATGTAGTAGTTTCATTGTTTATTACATACATCACCAGCTCATAGATCATAGTATGTGATTCAAAGCGAGCGAGATGAGGAAATGATACAGTACTCTATGAATATTAAACGCCAAGCAGAGACCCAAGGGGACTGTATCGCTCACCTGAAACATAGGCATTTCAACTAAAAAGGCCATCACCTATGAGTAGAACCCTAATGTTTTGGCAAGAACAATGCTGTGTCATACAAAATTTGGATAAAATGGTCCAGTGGTTTTTGAGAAAACATTTTACATTTTCCACTGCTTTACTCTGGGTTTTTGTGGCTGGAAACAACACCCAATATGGCTGCCAATCTGTTTATAGGATAGTTTTGAGTGGCAAATTTGAAATAAGCATGCCCAAATTTGAAAGCAGCATGACCAAAAACATAAACAAAACCAATTTTTGCTTCAAAATCCATCAAATAAAAAATTGCAATTTGGCTGTCAAAATGCTGAACTCTGTTGGTCGATGGCAGCCAGGTTTATTTTTATCGTACTAACTTTGCTTGAACATACTTGATTGACTCTTTGTCCCTAATCATAGTTGCTCAATTTCGGCCATATACCGTCATTTTCGTGAAAATTAGGTCATCCAATATGGCTGCCGAAGCATTTGGCAGATCAAGTCCCATTGAACAACTTGATTCAGCTGCTTTCCTAGATGACATTTCATTAGTTTCAAATCAATTCCCCCAAGTGGTTTTGGAGAAAATTCTTTAAGACTTTTCTAAAAATCAGCCAACATCTAAGATGAACATCATCCAAATTGACCATCGGCTTTGTTTGAACAAACATGGATCCCTATGAACTAAGGATGATTCCTACAAAATTTAATCATTCCAGGGCTTCTTAGGAAGACATCTAATATTTCCTATTACTTTACTATCTGAGATTTTGGAGCGAAAAAAATCCAAAATGTATGACAAACTGTTATCCGACAGTTTCAAGTGACAAATTTGAAATCAGCATACCCAAAAAAATATATGAAACCAATTTCGGCTTCAAAATCCATTGAGTAAAAAAATTACAATACGGCCACCAAGATGATTCTGATTGGTTGAGGGTGGCAATGTTTAGAAGGTACTAAGTTCCTATGAACAAACTTGAATGGCACGTATTCTGAAATCATATTTGCCAAATTTCTGCCAGATCTCTTCAGCGGATTCGAAGAAGAGTTTAAAAGATTTTTCTAAAAATTAGCCAGAAATCTAAATGTCCATCAGACAAATTGGCCGATCAGCTTTGTTTGAACAAACTGGGAACTCTATGTGCTATGGATGCTTCCTGACACATACAATTAAAAGCGGCACAGTGGTTCTTGAGAAATTGTTTAAAGAAAAAGCTAATGGGCAGAGGGACGATAGATGGTTGCCACGGCATAAGCTCAATTGACCTTTCCCTTGAGCTAACAAAGGATCTGTAATGCTCACCTGATCAGTATTTGAAGCACGAACACGAAACATATAAAAGTTTTGACCGGAAATACAAACATTTTGGTATGAAACATGAAAATCCAAGCTCCATGTGCAAGCAACTTTTTACGTTCCAAGACACAAAAATGTCATAATCCATCAAATAATGATTAGGCAATGGTAGTCAGGTTTTTCGACTTATCAACTTCTCGTGAAAAAAACTTGATTTACTCATAAGTAAGCCGAGAGATTAGGCAATGCAATGGTAGCCATGTTTTTTTTCGCTTATTAACATCCCTTGAACAAACTTGATTGACCCTTAAAGAGACAATTATTATATTTGCCAAGTCTCAAACTGATCCCATTAGCGGAACACATTTTCGTTAAGACTAGATCATCCAAGATGGCTACCAGACAAATCGACAAATCATATGCTCTTGAACCAATTTGGTTCAGCTCTTGCTCTAGACAAAATGCTTTGCCATCAGAGCGAAAATAATTTATAGTCTAAGAAATATTCTCTTGAATACTTTGAAATTAATTTGACAAATTAGTTTCAAAATATTTACTGGCTAAGCCTAGATATTGTCCTAGAGATGAGATTGTGAATGATGATCAATGAAATATCATCTTCCAGGAAGCAAATGGCATGAATTGATAAATCCAATTTCTCAGTCAATCATATGATGTCATAATCAACTACGCCACATGTAGGCTGACGTCATAATCAATTACATTATGAATGACACGATTTAGTCCAGCATAAATGCTTAACAGCCCTCGGGAGTTGGGAAACAGGAGCTGAGCAAATTGCCAACGGTGACCACAATAGCGGAATCAAATCTGCCACTCAAATATTTGACGTCCTAATGAATTAAGTCACTGTAATTTGACGTCACAATCATAAACGCTTAATAGTCCGTCACATTGTATGTCTTTACTATTTAATAAACAGTCTGATGAATATTTTGAAACTATTTTAACTGGGCGCTGTTACTGCCATACGCAGTGACAGCACCCAGTCAAATTAGTTTCAAAATATTCAACAGCTTAACTGCATAGTTTTCTGCTAATTGAGATTCCGGTAGCACAGGGTCGATCGATCCCAACATGGGCAACGCGTGGGTGCAGTTTAGCTAGAGATGGGTGGGGCATAGCTAAAACTGGATTCATTCCTATCCACTATCCAGCGATAAATTTTCAAAATTACCATTCTCTCATGGACATTTACAAGAGGCCAGGTTTTGGCCGTCTTCACCCCTAAAGCTGTTGGTTATTTGACCGCCTCTATTAAAGAGCCACTATCTTCTGTTCCCTAAACACATATTTACTTGTGGATAACCTGTATTAGACCACCTCTCTATAGTGACCACCTACTGGTGCTTCAATAAGGCAGTCACTTAACACAGGTTTAATTGTGTATTGACTTTCTTTGTTAAGTTTTCCTATAATAAGTTATATGTCATTATACATCATGTGATTGAGTCATTCATATAATAATATTTATGCACTGTCTTGTTCTCGCCGACTTTATATGTCAAGTGAATGTCTAGAAACCTGGAAAGAAAATAATAAATATATCATAAAACTTATTTTTTTATTCACTCGTACCTTTCTTAAATACGCAAAAATACATTAACCCCCTAACCCATGAACTTCCTCTTGTCTCAACTTCATAACGACTTTCCAGGAAAGCTTTTGAATATTTTGAAACTAATATTGAATATTTTGAAACTAATTCAACCGGAACCTGATGCTGTCATAGTTTCAAAATATCCAACAGAATCTTCCTAACATCATATATCGGTATGCTGGATTAGTAATGAATGACCTCCCTTGATCTGTATGCAGGTTAATCATAAGTGATCTCCCTTGATTTACATGCTGGCTTAATCATGAATGACCTTCCTTGATCTGTATGAAGGGTAATGAGTGGTTGCCTTTGATCTCTTTATTGGGTTACTAATGAGTGATCTCCCTTGATCTGTATGCTGGATTAATCATAAGTAACCTCCCTTGATCTGTATGCTAGATTAATCATGACTAATCTCCCTTGATCGGTATGTTGATTTAATCATGAGTGACCTCCCTTAACCTGTATGCTTGATCAGTAATGAATGACCTCCCTTGACCTTTATGCTGGGCTAATCATGCCTGATCTCCCTTGATCTGTATGCGGGGTTAATTATGAGTGATCTCCCTTCATCTCTATGCTGGGTTAATCAGGAGTGATCTCCCTTGACCCCTGTATGCCATGTTAATCATGAGTGCTGCATTGATCTGTATGCTCAGTTAATAATGAGTGATCTCCCTTGATCTGTATACTGGATTAATCATGAGTGGGCTCCCTTGAGCTGTAGGCTGGCTGAAAGATGCGTGATCTCCCTTGATCTGTATGCTGGGTTAATCATGAGTAATCTCACTTGATCTGTATGCTGCGTTAATCATGAGTGATCTCCCTTGTTCTGTATGCTGGGTTAATCATGAGTGATCTCCCTTCACCTGTATGCTGGGCTAATCATGCCCGATCTCACTTGATCTGTATGCTGGGTTAATCATGAGTAATCTCCCTTGATCTGTATGCTGGGTTAATCATGATTGATCTCCCTCGATCTGTATGCTGGGTTAATCATCAGTGTTCTCCCTTGATCTGTATGCCGGATTAATCATGACTGATCTCCCTCGATCTGTATGCTGGGTTAATCATCAGTGTTCTCCCTTGATCTGTATGCTGGGTTAATCATGATTGATCTCCCTCGATCTGTATGCTGGGTTAATCATCAGTGTTCTCCCTTCACCTGTATGCTGGGCTAATCATGCCCGATCTCACTTGATCTGTATGCTGGGTTAATCATGAGTAATCTCCCTTGATCTGTATGCTGGGTTAATCATGATTGATCTCCCTCGATCTGTATGCTGGGTTAATCATCAGTGTTCTCCCTTGATCTGTATGCCGGATTAATCATGACTGATCTCCCTCGATCTGTATGCTGGGTTAATCATCAGTGTTCTCCCTTGATCTGTATGCTGGGTTAATCATGATTGATCTCCCTCGATCTGTATGCTGGGTTAATCATCAGTGTTCTCCCTTGATCTGTATGCTGGGTTAATCATGACTGATCTCCCTCGATTTGTATGCTGGGTTAATCATCAGTGATCTCCCTTGATCTGTATGCTGGGTTAATCATCAGTGTTCCCCCTTGATCTGTATGCTAGCTTAATTCTGGGTGATCTCGCTTATTATGTATGCAGGATTAATCATAACTGATCTCCATTAATCTGTATGCTGGGTTAATGAAGAGTGATCTCCCTTGATCTATATGCTGGGTGAATCCAGAGTGATCGCACTTTATCTGTATGCAGAGTGAATCATGGGTGATCTCCTTTGATCTGTATGTTGGGTTAATCATGAGCAATCGCCCTTGATCAGTATGCTGATTAGTAATGAGTACTCTCCCTTGATCTATATATATACTGGGGTAATCATGAGTAATCTCCCTTGATCAGTATGCCGGGTTATTCATGAGTCATCTCCCTTAATCTGTATGCTAGGTTATTCATGAGTAATTTCCCTTTATATTAAACTTGAGTTAATCATGAGTTATCTCCCTTGATCTACACATATTCGGTTACCCGTCAACTTCCACCATGAATGGTTCACCTCAAGACACCCACAGCAGAAAATAAAAGGAAAATTAGTGAAATATAGAGGAGAAGTATTTCTGACAAAAAAAAAAAATATATGAATTGATTGTTTTCGACAACCCCACCAGCATCTTTGAAAGATAATCTACAACTTACGACATTTCACCATTATAATTCTGTTATTTTGGGAAATAGTGATATTTCATAATTCACTCAATTTAAAGGAATACACTTCTTACCGCTTTAACCGATGAAGTGTCTGTTTCTAGTCCTGTAAGTTGATAATGGGTTAGGGTATAATAAGTGCAACAAGCTGGATTTGAGACAGATATCTTTGTCAGAAATGTAAAAAATCTTACCAACAGACATACAGACACAGGCAGCCGTATATAGGATCCAAGTCGTAACTAATAAATCAAAGGAATGTGTGTCACATATGCATAAGGACATGTCAATATAAGATGCATCCATACCTGGGCTTCTTACTATTGGGAGAGATTTCTATGCTGCCTTTGATAACTGTGTCTTGTTGAACTTGAAATGGTTCATCAATATACATAACACATTGCTGCCAATGTGTCTCTCTGAAGCATAAACACAGAACACACATATCATGAAACAAGGAGAGATGTTTGCTATAGTGGATCTGACATCCATGTACTCGAGCATTTGCTATCATGATACTATTGTATATATGGTGGGTAATATTGTGGTATTATAGAACCTTGATCAATGACACACCATAAGAATCATCCACTCGATGACTGGTTCCACAATTTTCGCGCTCATCAGCTAGATAGATCTACTTGATGCACACCAAAGATGCGAGAGCAAACATTGAGTGGACGATTCTCATTGTGTTAATAATTCATTTATTGCACATATTCATCAGTTCATGTCGCTGAAAGGTAGTCTTAATGTTAAGTTATGATCCACACACTGAATTTGATCACAATGCCTAAAACATTCATTGATTTATAATCCGGAAACATATATGTAGCCTTGTGAATCCCCATTTACAGGTCCACAGCTGACTCACTGAGCATGCGGTGTGGTAGTGTGCTGTAGTGTGTTGTGTGACTAGCTGAGCATAATGCGATGTGGTATGGTGCGGTGCTGTGCAGTAGAGCGGGGCGGTATTGATATTTACATGATGGTATTGGTACCATGAAAAAATACTGCGGTACCACGGTATACCGTCATCTGAGCTTGGGGAATGCCAAGAAATTAGAAAAAATTTTCCCATTTCCTTTTCACTTCCATCTCCAATCAACGGTAAATATAGGTAAAATAAATAAATCGGCTTCCTGATTTAGAGAAGAAAAACATGGCTATTGCGACTGTTTAGTTTCATGATTTTATTAGGTCACTATTTTTATTGACGTAATATCATTCACGGGAATATCGGTCAAAGGGTGTGGTCGACTCGCTAACTATAACCCGCTGTTTGAGACATTGGGGCGCACTATTTTCAATCTGGATTGTTCTTGCTATTAATGCGTGCAACCAGCAAACGGCACATTTTATTTTGGCAGTCGAGCGCTTTGATAAACAGAGTCTAGACAAAATCCGTGAGTATTTAAACGGGGCGAGTGTTGTACTCTTTTATTTCTGCTGGAGTCGTATATTCTGTTACTCGCGAAAACAGGCCTATATACATACATATAACACGACATTGAATATAGCCGATTCCAAGCTCCTGATAATTACCGAGTACCCGATGCGCAGACTCGTTACTCGCCATGCTTCACATGAACAATGCATGTAAAAAGCTATTTCCGTGAACTTCCGACGTGTAGCCAGTTGAAAAATTAATTACAAAAACTAAAACACTATAATTTTAGGTGTCGTTACTTAAACTGGATTTAATCCTTAAAGAAATTTCTTAAAACAAGCCAGAAAAATAAAAAATAACTTCAACGCTGCTCGTTCTTAATAAAATAGCAAACACTACGTTTTAGTAAATTTTCATTGATAAATTCAGCATAGTAATGTATTTCCCCACGGTCTAGTTCATGAACAACCAATCAGATACGTCTTTGCAAGATCGCTGTTGTGTTTGAATAGCACGCATTTTGTATGTTATTTTGTTATTCTAGAGTGTTTGTTCAGTGACAAAATGCTTGGAGTAATAGATTACAAATAATAGAAACGGGAATAGGGAATATATTATAGTGTAATTACTACCGGCGGATGGACAGAGAATGACTTTAGATGTTTTAAATAAAGCAATTTTACCATGAGACTTTCAAGACGTACGTTTGACATACAATTCTGCCTGTCATTATTTTGCAATTGACGTCTTAATGTTTGTTTTTACAACGACCCTTTCACCTCAACTCGGCTAATAGGTAGGGATGCCAGTATTTTTGGCACTATTAGCACCTATTTACTCTTGGTCAAGGCAGATTTTATGAATATATTTCTCAAATATTGCTCAAACATTATGGACAGTATTCACGGTATTTGGAAATGTCAACGGTCACGGTATCGGTTCTCGGTATACCGCAGTCCTCACGGTACTACCGTCAGACCGCCCAGCTCTACTGTGCAGTGTGGTGACTCACTGTGCATATGGTGATGTGTTGTAGTATGGTGCAGCGCTGTGCGGTGTGGTGTAGTGACTCACTGTGCAAATGGTGATGTGGGGCATCAAGATGTTGTGCAGTGTGGTGTGGTGACTCACTGTTCATATGGTGATGTGGGGCATCGAGGTGTTGTGCATAGTGGTGTGGTGACTCACTGTGCATATGGTAATGTGGGGCGTCGAGATGTTGTGCAGTGGGGTGTGGTGACTCACTGTTCATATGGTGATGTGGGGCATCGAGGTATTGTGCATAGTGGTGTGGTGGCTCACTGTTCATAAGGTGATGTGGGGCATCAAGGTGTTGTGTAGTGTGGTGTGGTGACTCACTGTGCATGTGGTGATGTGGGGCATCAAGGTGTTGTGCAGTGTGGTGTGGTTACTCACTGTTCATATGGTGATGTGGGGCATCGAGGTATTATGCATAGTAGTGTGGTGACTCACTATTCATAAGGTGATGTGGGGCATCAAGGTGTTGTGCATAGTGGTGTGGTGACTCACTGTTCATAAGGTGATGTGGGGCATCAAGGTGTTGTGCATAGTGGTGTCGTGACTCACTGTTCATGTGGTGATGTGGGGCATCGAGGTGTTGTGCAGAGTGGTGTGGTGACTCACTGTTCATGTGGTGATGTGGGCCATCGAGGTGTTGTGCAGTGTGGTTTAGTGACTCACTGTGCATATAGTGATGTGGGGCGTCGAGGTGTTGTGCAGTGTGGTTTAGTGACTCACTGTGCATGTGGTGATGTGGGGCGTCAAGGTGTTACTGTGCATGTGGTGATGTGGGGCGTCAAGGTGTTGTGCGGTGTGGTGTGGTGACTCACTGTGCATGTGGTGATGTGGGGCATCAAGGTGTTGTGCAGTGTGGTGTGGTGACTTACTGTGCATGTGGTGACTTATGGGCGTCGAGGTGTTGTGCAGTGTGGTGTAGTGACTCACTGTGCATGTGGTGATGTGGTGTGGTGTGGTGCAGTGTGGTGATTCGCTGTGCATATAGTGATATGATGTAGTGTGGTCCAGTGTGGTGTAGAGACGCGCTGTGCATATGATGTGGTGTGGTGTGGTGCGGCACTGCAGTGTTGTGCGGTGACTCACTGTGCATATGGCGATGTAGAAAGTTTAATACCCTGAGGGAATTCCACATCAAACCAGGTTACAAAGCCATGGATGCGAGAATGCCCAAAACAGCAAAAATTAAAGTTTTTCTGAAATCAAAAAGAAATTGTTTAGTACATTAGCACCAGTTCATTCTATAATGATCTCACTGAGGTACAATACCAAAAATTATAAACATAGACCAATAAATAACATTTTGAATGTTCAAAATGATTGTTCTTTAAATCAAGTTATAATTTCTATATATTACAATGGAATGCGTCTAACACAGAATATAAAACAAACAAGAATTCTATTGAATTAAATTTCTTGCCTCTACTCCGCACTATCGATAAACATCCGAGGTCACTGACCTTGAGCTTTGACCTTAATGTCATAACGATGACTCAAAACAGCATACACAGTTTAGTTACAATAAGGTCAAACAATAACAAAGTATAAGCTGCAATGTTTTGCTAACTGTGAAAACTTAATCTACAAGGTTTTGCTCCAAGGTCACAGTGACCTTGAAGTTTGACCTTGTGACCTTATATCCAACCATATCTCCAAGGATAGTTTCAACCAATTCTGAAATACATAGGTTTGCTAAATATAACCAGAAATGCATCGTACTAACATACACCCACTCACAACGCTATGCTGTTCGAGGCCGTACTTGCAGACCTGTGAAGTAACATTACGCTAGTGGGTTGGAAGTAGCCAATCAGATTTCTGCCTACTTGCGAGAGCTCGTCTGGTGACCTAATTTACAATCACAAAAACAACGGCGATCGCGACGCTGTTCATCTGGAAAGAGACATTTGCAAAATTTTGCAATAGTTTTGCTCTAAACAAGTTATCTGAGGAACAGAAAATGTAAAGATTGGTTTTCGGTAACAAAAATCACTAGTTTGGTTTATGCACATGTGTAAATATGTCTACTTCCTGATTTCTTATCGAGCAATCTCAATGGCGCAAGTTGACTGACCCCAGTTCATTAATATGTATGAAGCTTTGTGAACTTAGCCCACACATCAAAGGCGTGCAAGCACGGTACTCGATACGGGAACGTAGTGGGAGGGCGAGGATCGTGCAATAGGACGATGGCAGAAATGTAGGTTCAATGCAACCAGGTACTTTGACTAGACGACTTTGCAATGAAGACGATAACCGAGCCAGTCATTCCAGTGATAAATTTTCAGAAAATGTATTCTCTTGGCCTGTAAATGGGCATTCCATAGGCAGATATTTAAATTTTCTTGACAGAATTTCCCAATTAAACGGTTAATGATGAAATAATATGTTGTGTCAATCATGAATGAACATCCTTTGATCTTTATGTTGGATTACACATGAGTGGTCTCTCTTTGTCTGTACATCGAATTAATACCGAATTACCTCCCTTGATCTGTGTATTGACTTAATTATGAGCTAGGACACTTATTTTGCATGCTGAGTTAATCAAGACTGATCTCCCTTGATCTGTATACTGGATTAAGCAACAGTAGCCGCCCTTGATCTGTACATTAAATAAATCATTAACCCTTTGGTCTGTATATTGGCTTATAGTCCAGGAGCTAAAGCTAGGTCAGAATCGTGACGTAGCACACCCAGTATTCGGAAGGTCTGACACTTGCTGTGGCTTGGGGGACATGTCCCACACATTTTGAGCCCTGTTGTACAAACAAATTGTGGTAGCACTAATTAGTTATCCTGATTTCTTTGCATAGGGGGTCTAGGCTTTGGCTGTATCCACAGTGCACAACGATATAAGCATGATCGTGTCATAACTCAAAGTAATATCGTTTTAGATTCACCATATATGATATTTAGACGGATATCGACCTAACATATATCCAACATACATTTTGCATGCATATACCAAAGGCGAGGGTGAAATGTGAAGGTTATATTTTATGTATGTATACTAACTCCATCATAGAATCTGTATATCCAGCTGTACCACTGTTGACAAAGCCCCCAGGTAATGGTGGTTGGAATGAGACAGATGGATGTGGTGGTAATCAGTGCGGAAAAACAAATTAAAATGAATACTACACCTCACATCGCTCTCATTGTCATTGTCTACATATAATTCAAATTATGCCTGTAACACTTGTTCCGGGGTAATTTTGTAATTTGTGTTCCAACGAATGCAATTTGGCCCAAGACCAGAGCGTGTTATACATGCTGAACACTCAGTCAGGAGAAGGGCTTTGACAGCACCAGGTACTGAAAACAGAATTCTTGATTGTGGGGTGTTTTGTAGAAGACCAGTTGTGACCGCGTTCATAGACACTGTCAAGAAGGATTGGTACCAATGTGATAGCTCAATCCAGGAACAGGCATTAGTCATGGATCTTGCATGGGCCATCGTTCGAATGTGTCCAATAAAATTGTTTGCGGTAGATCTTGTACCCATGATGACCACAGAAACACAAACAGTCCCTAGTTGGAGTGGATTTAATGCACTTGTATCATGTGCTAACGCACCTTTTACACAAATCGGTTACTGTCCAATGATTTCCGGATCACCAACTGAATTCAATACGGTGTATACGGTCATGAAACAAGTTCAAAGAATGATGACAACACTAGGACAGAATGACTCGGTCATTACATTCGACTTGGCCATATATGTCAAGGCAAAGGAGATACAGTGGCGATATAAAGAAGAGTTTAGTGACACTGTGATCAGACTGGGGGGATTCCACATTACGCTAAACTACGTAGCTGTTATTGGAAAGATGTTTGATGACTCTGGCTTAGAAGATCTCCTCATAGAGGCCAACACATATGGTAGCAGCACGGCTGCTGCTCTACTTAAAGGGAAGTCATATAATCGAGGAGTGAGGGCTCACAAATTGGTTCTGGAAGCGCTGCTGCGATTACAATGGCAGTCTTTTTCCAAATGGGTTCAACAAAATGGACAACATGAAGACCACATTACTCCAACAGATTTGGAGAGTCTGGATGAGAAAATTAAGATGTGCCGAAGCAGCATTGACGACTTAGACGCACTGCAAGAAAATTTCAAAGAGGTGTGTATGTACGTGAATAGATTGCAACAGCTGTTCAAATCCTTTAAAGTTGAGTCAAGCTCGAAATCACACCTGTTCGCATTTTGGAACTCATATATTCATATGGTAGAGCTGCTGCTTGGATTCATAAGAGCTGAGAGAACTGGAGATTGGCAGGCACACCTATCTGCTACCGCTGCTATGGCGCCATATTTCTACAGCATGGACATAACCAATTATACAAGATGGCTGCCAATATATCTTGCGGACATGAAGATGCTTCCAAGTACACATCCCCATGTACATGAACAATTCTTGAATGGAAATCATCCCGTAAGTCGCTCACACCATCCATTCAATCAAGTGTGGACAGATATGGCCTTAGAGCAATCGATTAATTTGGATTCCAAAAAGCGAGGTGGTATTATTGGAATAACACAAAAGCCAGGAGCTCTGGAGAGGTGGTTTTTAACTAGCCACGAGAGGGCAGCCATAACAACGGTCACAAAGCAAATATGTGGGTTACAAGATTGTCATATGTTTGGAGTACATAAGGAAATGGGGAATAATCGAATGAACAGGGATGAAACCGATGTGCAGAAGATACTTTCGATGTTCTCATCAGATATAATGACCAATCCCTTTAATATTGCGGAAAACGACGACAGCGAGTGTCTTCCGCTTGTAAACATTGCAACTGGCGTGGTATTGCCTAGTGAAATCGCCTAGAGACTTGTTTCCGCCTGTGACATTGGTAAGGAGATTATGGACAATTTTGTTCAGGAGCGGCTGGACACTAACACGAGAAGCTTTTGGGACACGTTGCCACACTTAAAACATTTGCCAGCCTAGCACAGAAGAAAAAACTCAAAACAAATGATGAAAAAATTCACAATGTGAGATCTGACCGCGAACTATTTGGTCGATTAATTATTGCCGCAAGGTCCAGAGATGTTGATTTAAAACTAGTGATGACGTATGAACTGTCTGCTGTTCCACTATCATTGTCACATACGGATGGGACTCTAAGAAAGAATGTGAAAAGTGTTTTGTTAAGTGAACTAGAAAAGGAAGTAAATGTTGACGGACGGCTTCCACCTGTTGACAAGACAGGCGCAACAGCTTATGTAGTAGATGGCATGGCAATTGTGCAAATGGTTAAAACTGGAGGTACGTCTACATTTGGAGAATTGGCTGATAAATACTGGCACATCTTTACAGTTCCACTGAATCAAGAAGACTGCAACAGAGTAGATATAGTTTTTGACAGATATGATAGACTGGAATCTCTCAAAGCGGAAGAGCGGCTAAAACGTGGGTCATCAACAGCATTCGAAGTAAAGATTGCTGGAGAAAATACTCCCGTTCCAAAGCAATGGGCCAAGTACATCAGCAATCCAAGCAACAAAAGTAACCTGGTTGCATTTCTCAGCAAGCGTTGGCGTGATACTGGTGCAAATATGCTATCTGCCGACAATTGCGTCATTCTTGCTGGTGGCTTTAACGATGGAATGGATGTTGTTGTCATTTCAGCGAACAATTCGTCGTATTTGGAAGAACTTCGATCAGATCACGAGGAAGCAGATACGCGTATGATGTTGCACGCGCTACACGCTTCAAAAGACCACATGCGTGTTGTTATACAGTCTCCTGATACAGACGTGGCAGTACTTAGTATATATACGTATCGTTCGCTTCACTATTCTGAACTATGGTTCCGTACGGGCACAAAGGACAAATTGCGATACATACCAATACATAGTTGCTCAAGTACTGGGCCCAGCTATCTGTCTGTCTTTGCCTGGGTTTCATTCTCTTACAGGTTGTGATAGCACTAGTGCATTATTTGGAGTCGCTAAGAGAAAATCATTCAATCTCTTAAAGTCATCTGAATGTCATCAGCTTAGCTTAGCCCAACTCGGCGAACATGTTGACTTATCACCGAATACTGCAATTCTATGTGAGAAATTTGTCTGTGAGTTGTATACCAACAGGGATGTGGGAAAGACAGCTGATGAAACCCGTTATTGGCTCTTTTGTCAAAAGAGACAAAGAAATGAAAATCTTCCACCTACATCGAATAGTCTAAAGCATCACACAGAAAGGGCCAATTTTCAAGCTCTTGTTTGGAGACGTTCATTGCAAGCTGTTCAGAATCTTCCATCTCCAAATGGACATGGCTGGAGTATAGTGGATGGTCTACTCAAGCCTGTTCTAATGTCAAAGGATCCTGCTCCATTTGGATTAATTGAACTCACATCATGTAGATGTCAAAAGTCTGCCTGCAAAAGAACAGATCTCTGTCAATGCAAGGCTAACAATCTACTCTGCACTGAAGCATGCCTTTGTATGGGAGGTGAAATGTGTGACAATGTTCAGCATACAATTGTCGAAGATGACTCTGACACGGATGAGTAACATTCTCTCATTTGCTCACATGATAAATATGTCCTGCCAGCTTGTGTAGACATGCACTGCATGTCAGTTAAAAGTTTAATTATGAAAAATGTAGAAAACATAGGCATTGTTGTAGCTAAGGTATTGCTAGTCACAAGAAGACCTAAGTGCCCCAATATGTACAAAGCAACATACGGGTGTCTTAAACGAGGTTGATTATGTATAAATCTGCGATATACGATCACTCCTTTCCATTTTGGTTAAGATTGTATTGATATAACATGCGCTTAAGTTTGTGAAAAATTTACCATTGTGAAAATTGTCTGAAAACTACATTCAACACCTATTGTAAATGGGCTTCTCACGGGTTAGTGATACCACAATTTTCTTGTACAACACGGCTCAGAATATACCCAAGACATCGGTCTAGCATAATATAGAGACAAACCTTCTGAATACTGGGTGTGCTACGAAACCATTCTTCTAGACCCCTTTTGAAAATTGGCTCCCGGACTATTAAGCATTAATTACACACACCCCACTCTCATGATCTGTCTTGGATTAATCATGAATTACTTCCCCTGATCTGTGATGGATTCATCAAGGATTACTTCCCCTGATCTGTATTGAAGGCTTAGGCACTGAGCATGCTGGAGACTAAAGGACAAAGTGAGATTGGAATAGCCTTTCCCACGTTAGCGTATTTTGGGAAAATACCCTTCCCAGAATGCATTGCTCATACCACTTCTGGCTGGTAACCGTGATAGCTGATGCGCCAACAGCATTACATTACTATTCAAATCACACTTCATGCAGTTTATATGAAGCACTAAGTTTATAATATTATTGAAGTCATACATTATTGGAAAGCTAAGCCAATTTTCTATACATTTTCTGTATTAGTTTTTAGTCTTGTAAAATTTAATACAGTTTATTGTGATTTTAAAATATCTCCTATTGTCCACTTGATTTAATGAATCTAGGTATGATGGTGTATTTTAGATACGCAAATAACTTTCAGAAAATTGTACAAAAAAATAAAAATAATGCATTAATGTTTAGACAATTGAATGCGCTTTCCAATGATGCATAACATAAATAATATAATGATTTTAGTTTATCATACGAACGGTTTAGATTGCGGTGTATTTTAGTGCAAAAGTAACTCAATGCGGGTCAGCGGTTTGTTGGCGGCTTTACCAGCCAGCAGTTAGAATAACCTGAGAATCTAGTTTGCTTATCACAAGTCCAGCTGGGGAATCCCAACTGTGATAATGGATGTTAAACTGGGAATCACAACTGTGATAATAGATGTTAAACTGGGGAATCACAACTGTGATAATAGATGTTAAACTGGGGAATCACAACTGTGATAATAGATGTTAAACTGGGGAATCACATCTGTGATAAGATGTTAAACTTGGGAATCACAACTGTGATAATAGATGTTAAACTGGGGAATCACAACTGTAATAGATGTTAAACTGGGGAATTACAACTGTGAAAATAGATGTTAAACTGGGGAATCACAACTGTGATAATAGATGTTAAACTGGGGAATCACAACTGTGATAATAGATGTTAAACTGGGGAATCACATCTGTGATAATGGATTGCGATAATCTTTGCCAATGATGATATTAAATGGCTGTGTGATGTCAAATGTCTGGACAGCTGACAGATTTTCTCTGCTATTATGGTATGTGACCAATGAAAAACAAAATTGACATTTTAGGAATTTCAAGCGTAGTCTTACCCAAGCATACTGATCAAGGGAGGTCACTCAAGATTAACCTAACATTATTGATCTAGAGTTGTGTCTCTTGATCATTATGCTTGGGTAAGATTTTAACCCTTGAAATTGCTAAAATGTCAATTTCAAGACAACTATACAAGAAAGCTGTACAATATTGAAAAATTCATTTGGCTGGAACAGAATTTGCCATTTGTGGTCATTAAGCGTTAACCGTTACGACACTGATATCAATATTCTAACTTTTACTGTGTCAATAGCAAAGAAACTGGTGTACACTTTTCAACAATTTTGGTGGACTACCAACATCTTCCTCCAGATTTGGTGGAAAATCAGTTCATCTTTGAATTTAATTTGAAAATTTAAAATTTCGACATCAGAGTAGTAAGAGTAAAAGGGTTAAGAGAATGCATTGCTACCTGAACATGTTTGACGGCGTGAAGGGAAGCAGAGTGCAGATCAAAGGCACAGATAGTTTGAGCATGAGCCTGGATTCCCTCAGGTAACACCGCCTTCACACAGACACAGCCTGACAACATAAGACAGTAGTCAGTCTGAAAACAAGAGGGCTCTCAGGGGGTTTATCCCCTTGTTCTAATAATTATACTCACCATATGTATCAACTGAGTGCTTAATTCCATTCTCCCCCCCCCCTTTAGTAGCTAAATGTTGCTACATTTCTACATCCCATGCTGGCTGTCATTATTTACTTTTCAACCAATCAGAAAAGCCTAGCGTGTCTGCCTCAGTATATACGCTCAGTCATAGAGGCACCAGCTATAGTTTGGCAATGTGTTATAAAAGCAATCATACAGGTAAGCTGTTGAATATTTTGAATCTAATTTGACTGGAAGTTGTTGCTGCCATAGGCAGCAACAACTTCCAGTCAAATTAGTTTCAAAATAGTCAACGAGATGAGTATTATATAATAAAGAATGTTGGCATTGTCACTTACATGACATCACACAATATCGTTCGGAGAGACAAAATGGTGGCGATCGCTGTTGAACATTTACGCGATATTACAAAGCAGATACTTGCGATAGAGTGACTGGAATGTGACAAAATCTGAATGATATGGAATCTATAAACCACAATCTATCGGTGCAGCATAACATTTGCGATGAGATTAGCATCCCTTTAACCATTATGTGGCTAGAGATAGCAAACATATCATATTCTTTGAAGCAAAGCTGAGCCCTTTAATGGGCAAGCTGGCTAAAGCCCCCCTCTGCAGTTGTCATAAGGAATGTCCATATGCCTGCCAGAAGTATTTTTTTAATTCACTAAAATGGCTAGCTCGATAACCGAGCCACTCATTTCATTGGTAAATTCTCCAGAACAGTCTGCTTTGGCCTGCGTAACAGTTATTCAATAAATGAATACGTATATCAAATTTTTGACCAAATTTGAATTACAGATTTAAAGATACATTGCCATATTTGCTGAGAGTGCTTCAATTTGAGAATGTCTATACAAAAGATACTGATACTCACGTGCTATAGACTTCTGAGCGAATGGAATCATTGCTGTCATGGAAACCTTGTAGAAATCCTTCATGTCATGCCAGAAATCAAGTCTGAAATGTAATGGACCTTTCCAGTTTATCCATCCATCACATGACATCATAATCAACCACAGCATGAATGTCTTGATTTAGTTTGTCTTAAATGTTTAATTGTCCGACACGTTGTACGAATTGTATGTCTTTACTATTTAATAAACATATTGCTGAATACTTTGAAACTAATTTGACTGGGTGCTTTAATTTAAAACTAATTTGACTGGGTACTGTTGCTGCCATAAGCAGCAACAGCACCCAGTCAAATTAGTTTTAAAATATTCAACAGCCTACCTGTATAGTTTTCTGGAAATTGATAGTCAGAATCGATCGATCGCAACACGAGCAAGGTGTGCATGGAGATTAGCTAGAGATGGGCGGGGTGTAGTTAAAAACTTGGAAGGTCCATTTTTATGGTGTCACCCTCACGTGTCATGAGACAATTGTCAATCTGTATCTGTCTGACTGTCTCTCTGTCGATCTATTTGCATGTCCAGCGGGATAACTCGCGCCCTACAGGATTAAGTCTGCCATAACCAATACTGGGCACATGGATATTGATTCCAGGGAAGACAGAATTCAGATTTATTCTTAGTAAGATTTGCATAAGACATTTCCCCCCTATAGGGCTGGGTCTCACAGAAGATTCTGGTCAGCTAGTATCAGGCGCATTGGTGTAACATTTGTGGGTACCAGCCCATGTACTTACCATGACATACATGGCAAAGAAGACATATAACACTGGGGAATATGGAGAGATTTGGTTAAAAAGTAATCCACTGGAAACACTTGTTATCACATATTTATGCTCCAAGTTTAAAGCAAATCCATGCAAGCATTCTTAAGCTTTATCTCGGATACAAATCCACTTGCATCCAGAGATTCGGATCACCATTTGTAAAGATGGATGGACGAATGCATGGGGATTAATCCTCATTTGCAATGTCAATGATATCGTGGAGGGGGTAGGGCGGGCAGTTTGCTGCAATGATTGCAATCCATTGTTGATTGCATTAGAATAAAGAGATGGATAGACCATTCTATAGGCTTGATATGCATATCGTCGAGAAGCAAAACTGACAACTCTGAAGCAGTGAGGATAAGGTCAATGATCGCTGCATGAATGATAGTCATGGGGAACATTTTTTCTGTTCAAGAGATCAATGTTAGCATGATCCATAAATATTCCACCAAATAAATGACAAATGTTATATGGGGTTTTAACACAAAAACGATTAATCGCAGTGGTCATGCTTAGCGTAGCAGTATTAACAGGGCTCGATTTTAACACTAACCCGTTAACCTGAGGATAGTAGAATTTCATACGGGTTAGTAAAACTAGGCCTGCACTAACCCGTCTGGATTAGTAAAGCTCTCAAAAGAGGAAATTCTAAAAACACTTATAAAGTCCTTATGTTCATCACTCAGGAAAAACTTAAAGAAAGAACAGATTTTCTGCTACATTCAATGGTTTATTGAATATTTTGAAATTAATTTTTCTGGAAAGCCATTGCTGCCTTAGCCAGCAACGGCTTTCCAGACAAATTAATTTCAAAATATTCAACAGCTTCTCTGTATATTTGCGTTGGAAATGAGTTTTATAGGGATCCATCGATGAATGGATTAAAGAATTGATCAGCTTTGTTGAGCTAACAATCATTGGGCTAGTGAAATTTGCTGTGGGATAGTAAAATCAATGATGTACTATCCTGTCTGGGTTAGTAGAAAAAGTCCTTAAAATCTAACCCTGATTAATGCTACCATATAAAGGTTTAATGTCATAATTTAATGTATATAATGTGTATCAGTGACTATACAGTACAACTAAAAAAATGTTTCCACAAACAAAATAAAACACTGATGTCCAATCCAATTATGCTCAAAATATTCAACAGAACATTTCTTACATCATGTTCAAAATTACATTAACTAACATGCTTCTGTTGTTTTTCTTGTGGAAACTTGTTAATTTATTTAAGAGCTGTACTGTGTTAGAGATTAGTTAGCAGACAGAAGAATTCACGTTCTCAGCATGAAAGAGTATTTACATTACAGAATCGATATCATGAAGAACTGTTATGAAACCAGTACACCAGTAAGACCACAGTCTGAATGCTATAAAACGACCAGACGACCCGGAGGGTCTGGTCTTATGTTTTACTAATTACATATACCTACCTCCTTGCATTACTATTGCTCTTTCCTTCTCTGAAGGGAAGCGTAGTAGGATGAAATTTTTACAGCCAATGTTTGCCGTGCATTGTGGCTACAGAGTGACTGAAGGCTTCTTCAGGAATCTCCATCCTCTCTAATGATGAGATACATAGTAATTCGCTTGAATGCTATATCTCAGAATGAGGCAAGAAGAGGGTTAATCCAATACCCATAGCCACTGAGAAGGTCATTAAGCACAATGACAACTTCATTGGCTGATAGCTATCACATGACTTTGTTGTAGCAACCAAGTCTTCATTCCTTGACGAATCCAGTCATATAATCCAGCTTTGTGCAGATTAATGAAGAGGCAGATGATCCTATCACTACTCGACTCTGAATCCAACTAAAGCTGAAACTTAAGAATTTACCTAAATACTTAATATTATATGACTGAAAAAATCTTTAATAAATACCCAAATATGTCAAAAACTGACATATCCGGGTATACTCTAAGGCTGAGAGATATAGTGAATATCTTATGCTGAATATAACTATTCTAACAAGATATGACCAAAGAACGAAGCCTCAAGCACACCCCACCCCGAAAAGAAAAATTTGACAGTGGGGAGGCTTGAGGTGGGCCGTAATGCAAGGAGGTAGGTATATGTAATTAGTAAAACATAAGACCAGACACTACGGGTCATCTGGTCATTATTACTACATTACCACCTTGCATTACTACTGCTCAAACACATATTTCAACATTGAACAAAGACCAGACGGAGGCAAATTTTTGCACAAAATTGATGTAAAAATAGAGAAAGAATATGAAGTTAGAAATAACGAGTAAAGAAGATACTAAGAGATAGCAATTCCTAAGAATTGCTCCATCAAGCATCTTGAAAGAGATGAAATTAAAGAATAATGAGAAGATAAGAAGGAAGGTCATAAATGACCCCCAGTAGGCAAGAAAAGAAGATGAACATGCAAGAAAGAGTTGAATAATAGGGGTGATGAGAGAGATGATATGAAAAAAGGGGTGAAATACACACATGAGAATTAAGTAATGAATTCCCACTAACCCCAACTAGAGACTAAAGCGAATGAAGATGAAGAAGTAAGAGAAGATGATGAATGAGGGATACGAGTCATGGTCCCTGAAGTTACCGTATGAATATTTTTATAGAAAAAGGAAGAGGGACCAGAATCTATAAGATAGAGGTTAATAAAGGTGTATAGCATGATGTAATCTAATGAAGATCCATTAAAAATAGAGAGCAAGATGGAGCAAGGCCCTTAACACAATGGACCTTGACTCCCACCAGAGGATTATCTCCTGGAGAAGCCAATTCAAAGCAAATTTTAATAGTATCCACAATCCAACGGGAAATAGTGATTAAGGAGGCAGGACGATTTAGACCGTCTGCAAATGTAGCTCAAAGATGTCTATTGTCGGATCGTTTAGAATCAGTACGAAGTTTATACTTATTAAGGGTCCTGACTTGGAACCATATAGAATCATCTGGCAACAAAGAAGAAAGTCTATGAATTATCAAAAGTTTACCCAAGAGTTTAACTGAGTAAAGAACAAGAATTCTGCACTGGGATAGAGAATAAGGCTATTACCCGTAACTTGAAATCTAACTAATTCAGCCGAAAGAGCATGGATTTCAGAGCAATAGCTAGCTGATGCTACTGTTAGAAGAAAACTGTTTCTAGAGTAAGATGTTTCAAGCACATAGAACCCAAAGGTTCAATATAAGCTAAAGGTTACAGGAAGGAATGTGTTTCTTAAACGGAGGACGAGAATTACCCAAACCTTTATTGAGATAGCAAAATGCTTCTGAATTTGGACTGAAGGATCGATTAGACACTTGACGAAGGAATTCAGACCAAAACACTAGGATCTAATAATGTTAACTGAATTCTTCCTCTGATCAAAGAGGAAAAACAGAAAATCAGTGACCTGAACTACAGAGGCCTCAAATGGCAAGATCAAATGGTCTGCACAACATTCTTTGAAAAATTCAAATCTAGCTTTATAGATGTCTCAAGTGGAAGATCTGAGAAATTTCTCCAATAGCTCTTGAGATCTGACTGAAAAGATTGACGAAGACGAGGGCAACTCGACAGTTTCCAGACTGAGAGGCGAAATATTTCCAGGTTCTGATGGAGAATCCAGCCTATGTTCTGGGATAATGGATCGTGGGAGACAGGGAGTAGCAGAGGGAGATCTACAAGAAGATCCAGAAACCACGATTTTGTCGGCAAAGTGGGGCTAATAACAGGACTATGCAGGGATGTTGCTATGATCATTCTGAGAATCAGAGGAATGAGAATCATAGGGGGAAAAAGTGTAGGAGAATATGATGTCCCAAGATTGAGTTAGAGAGACGACTGAAAGAGCCATACCTACCGGGAAAGGAGATATGAAAGTGGATATCTTTCTCTTCTTGAGAGAAGCAGACAGATCTACATGGAGCGCCAGAACTGAAGAAAAAATGAGTGGACTACAGCCTCTTTCAATTCCCACACTGTTTCGAGATAATGGGTCAGCCAGAAAATCAGTTTGCCTGGGCGTGAGAAGCTTGAAGAGAAATGTAGCGAGACCTGCACCAATAGAGAATGATCATGATCTCTCGACTCAGACAAACTGGCCTGGACCACACCCCCCACAATCCCCCACCCTTTTTTGATGATAGATGAACAAGACTACTGTGAAATTGTTTGACCTAATGAGGATTTACACACCGAGAATCATGGGTTCCCCTGATCGAGGGCATGAAACAGTCCACAGTTCTAAAAGATGGACAAGGTAAGAAAATTCTATGAGGAACCAGGTTCCTGAATCTTTATGGAATTCCAAATGAATCCCCATCAAGACTATCATCAAGTCACTCTATAGAAAACCTCAATCAGAAGATGCCTACCATCATCTCTCGAGGCCAGAGCAAGTGACCATTTTTCGTCTCAGAACTGGACACAACAGACGAAACCAACACATGTACAGGCAGTTCCACCTTACGACATCACCCGCTTGTCCTTGTGGAGAAGCAGAACAGATCACAAAGCACATACTTCAATGTTGCAGTACATATCAGCTGCTGAGAGAAGAGATCTGGCCTTTGTCGACCTCTTTTCTTGAAAAGCTGTATGGGTCTGTGGAAGAACTGCAGAAAACCACTTTTCATCTTGAGAACGGCTCTCCAAGTGTGATACCAGCGATCGAAAAGAAGAAGAAAGAAGACTCCCCATCCATCCAGAGTTGTATCTGTGAAGAAGATAGCCTGAAGAGTTGAAAGTAGTAGTGTCAGGATTAAAATGATACCACCTCCCTCAACTGGCCGCCGTTCGGCGATCCGTGTTTCTGCTCTCTGCTCCAAATGCTACTACGTGGAGAGCGCAGCTGCAAGTAAGTGCTCGGCTAAGGGAATGTCAAATTGGCAGAATGAGGTCTCTTGGCAGAGGTTCTACAGCGCCCTACATGGCGGGGTGGACAGAGCTAAAAACAGAGGCCTACGCATGCGCAACCAGGGTATGATGACATATGATAAGTGCCATGTGCTGCCAGATGGTGTCCATACCGAGACCATCGAGTATCATGTTAGCACCCTAGGGGGTGGTAGCTGTGTGTCTGCAGGGACTAGCTGAAGCTCTTCTACGACAAATGGGCGCCTAGGCACTCCGTGCTGGCATGCCAGGTAGTACAGTGTAGGCCGCCCCTCCGCCTCCACATACCTGTCAAGTCTGTGAACATCTATCGACCAGTTAGGATCTGTTGCACGCCATCGACCACCTTCCAGCTCACCAGGCTCATACAACTACCGAACCAGAGCATCAGGTGGTAGGCACTCCTCTCCCTTGTTCGCTTGGCATTGAATCTCTCCACCACAGCAGGCAGCCCTCTCACCCTAGAACGTTCACTCGGCGCGGCCATTTCCTGGGTGTATTGGTGTGGGAACAGTCTCTCTGCCAGTGTCTGATTCCACTGCTCAACGATAGCCTGGGTACGGTGATGCCCTACCTCACCTCGCCTATCTGCCACACTGTGTTTCCGCATGAGGGCTGCAGTCTCCCCTCTGAACTCCTTACCCTCATCCACCTGCAACAATTCCGGCCACTGGAGGGGATTTTCCGAAGCCTCGTAGACACCCTGGAATGCCTGGGCCACCTGGCCAGCTGACTTGTCTGTGAGCGGTACTGCCACCTTGTACCTTACGACCAACCGAGTGGTGGGGAAGGAATAGAACATCTGCTTGGTGAACTCTGTTCGGGACAGTTTCCTTGAAATGGGCATGCCTGATGTGCCGTGGACGAGGTCTGTATATCTGCCATATCGCCTGCCGGCTGAGCCACTGGCTAACTGTCTCCAATGTGAAGTTGTAGCCCTTAAGACATGCAGCTTCGAGTAGTTGAGGGGCTCACGGTAATAACCACCAGGCTGATAGTAGAGGTCCTCATGAAAGACGGTACTCCCGGATTTCATCACTGATGTCCACTCCCGTCCTGGGCTTCTCGACACCTGCCCGTAGTTGGAATTCTGTGAACCCCTCATTGCACCCCACAGCCTAGTACCCATTTCCCTTCGCATAGAAGGTTGGTCCATGAGCCAGCGGACCTAGGACTCGGTACTCATCGTTCACATGGGTGGTGTCCATGGTGCTGTTGCTCTGCACGATCTCCCACCTGTTTAGAACCTGCGTGAGCTCTACCGTCTGTTCTATTGTGCTCTGAAGCTTGAACTCGAGTGTCATGCTCTTGATCTCGTGGATCTGTGCCGAGATTGCAAAGTCAATGTACTTCCCTGCAGCGGACAACGGGTTCTGATTGTGTATACTAGGTCGAATGACCGCCAGGCAGTCCTTCCGAGGATCAGTGTGGTGCGATGTCGCGAGTTCAATGGCCCCCTCTGGATGTTGCACATACTGCAGCATGTTTAAGGTCTGAGTATATAGCGGTTTTAAACCGGTGTTTGGTAAAGTTCTCCAGCAGATTGTCTATAGGCAGCAGGACAAGTCGGCATGACAGTCACAGTCACGGTGTGCACTGTCCCACTGTGACAGGGTCAGAGGACTGCTTCGTGACATAAACATTATCCACGAGCAAGCCAAGCTGTCATAGAGGAAGGAGCGCCAGCTCGTAGTACAAAAGAACTCCTGACTCGGATACTCTACCGGAAGTTTGACAGCACTCAGGGCAGGGCACTCAACCTACCTGTGGCCCAAACCAACAGTCCTCTTATTTTAGCTCTCCAAAGGGCGAGTGTCGAACCCAAAGATCTACTAATGGTCGGGAAGTTGGCCGACGTATTTAGACTCCATAGCCGGGAAGAGCGAGAGTGGCTGGATAGAATCCAGTCTGGAGTAAATAACTACCTCAGGGATGCGATCAGTGATGCTGTAGCAGAAGGTACTCAGGAGGGGGAGGCTGTTGGCCGCAAGGACGCTGTTGAGCACATATGCAATGCAAAAGGTCGCTGGAGAGTGGTCAGTGATCTGGATGCATAAGGGGAATGCTAAGGCCTCATGGGGAAGGTGGTCTTCCGTGAGATACACCAGATTAACAAAATCCCAGACAACGTCCCTCAGTGGCTAGAGCTTGAGTGAAAGTATCATCTTGAGAAGGAGAAGAAGCCACAGGCTTCTGCCAAAACTGCCGAAATAGCTTCTGACGAAGTAGCTTCTACCAAAACTGATGAAGTAGCTTCTGCCAAAACTGCTGATGTAGCATCTGACGAAGGCCCTCAAGCCTCTGACGAAGTAGCGGAGACCGCGGACGAAGTTCCTCAGCCTTCTGATGAATAAAAAAAGTTGCGGCTGACAGTCTGTCAGTGATGACGCATAGAGCAGGCTAGTTTCCTGGCCGGATTCAGCTTGTAGGTGAAGGTCTGCGCCTTTTCCAGAGATGGCTTGAAGTGTGACAGCTCACATGTGTCCTTGTTGCTGAAATTGAAGCGGTACAGCTCAGCTGCCCTCTGTACACCTGCGATAAAGTCCCCTTTGGTCTCCTTGAGGGTTAGGCTGTCGCATATGGTCTCGAGCAGGGCATGCCCACACTTGGAGCTGAAGTATAGCAACCGGGCATTGTGGTGGATGTCCAGTGAGATCTCGATGGTGTACTTCTGAAAGAGGATGAAGACAGTTATCTTTGTGTGCCGGATGCGCCTGGCGATGTTGCTGAGATAGGCGACTGTCTTCTGGTCCATTGCAGGGTCATCGATAACTAGAACAAGTGGTTCTGTCAGTCGGGCTGCCAGCAGCTTCTCCATCAGTGCTTGCAGGTTCTGAGTCTTGGTGATTGGGCCATTGTACCATTGATCATTACTGTCAACCGCCTCAGCGGCGAAGTCAGACACCAGAAGGATGTATTGAGAGTGTAGATGTTCGGCCAGGAGAGCCCGCAGCAAGATGTTTTTCCCGTGTCCTGACGGGGCAATGATCAGCACCACCTGGCCAGCATCGGCCGGCCTACTGTCGAATGGTACAGACATGCGTGCTGAGGATGGTTAGCACTTGGTCGGCGGTAGCCTCGTCTATATCTGGGAGACTAAACGGCAGTACCTCCTGCACCAGCACTTTCGCCTGCTGAGCCGGGAATTATGCACCTCCGGCGGATACGAAAGATGCGATGGAGGCGTCAAGCATGAAATCCCAGCAGCGGCTGAGAAGATAGCATAGAGGGCCTGTGTCAGCACCCACAGTGTCTAGTACATCCAGTATCTGTATGATACATGCACGGGAAGCCATGACTATCCTTTGGTCTTAAACCTGTGTGCACCCTTAAGTTTTGACCCATACCTCGTACGAGACTCCTGGGCCGAAGTAATTCAGCACATCGAGAAACCGTAGCTCAGGTGTTATGAGGAACATGGTCTGACTAGCCTTCTTGGCGACTTTCACTGTACCTGTAGTTTTTAAATTTTTTATTTTAATTTTTTTTTTCATGACAGTATTACTCTTTACCCGTTACCGAGTATGCCAAGACATAAATGGCAAACTAAAGAACCCTGACTTCTTCACCTCTGGCAGCTGGAGGCTGGCGGTAGCACCTGCACCTGTTCTGCCATCGACAGTGATATGGCTCAGGCCGAGGGTGCCTATCTTGAGATCCTCTCCATCCTGTTGGAATGAGCTCCGTGGTTTCAGAAGATCCTTAACCAGGTCCTGCGCCATAACCTTGATGGCTCCAGCATCATCGACTCCGAGCATACCTTGAGTCGTCGCCCTCTCCTTGATGCCCATCCCCTTGTATACAGTCTTGGCCTTGTTAATGGCCGATTGTCCTACCATATCAGTGTTCCCGATGAGATCTCGGGCTGGGATGGTACCTCGGATCTCCTGCGTGTCATCCTTCTCATCGAAGTCTAGGAAGGAGATAGGGGCAACAGTGTCCTCTGAACCAAGGCATGCCTCGCCCAAGTGAGCAAGATCGCCTACATGGAGCTCTTTGCTTTCTAGGTCTGTGAGTGACAGAGTCATAGTGCTATATACAGACGGCTTAAACCTACTAGCCATACACCCAGTGAAATAGTTGGGCATAGGAGGACCACGCAGTCGGCCAAGGGAATAGGTAGCAGTGCTCAGGTTACTGGCCCTCTCTGCACGGGCACGCCTTGTGGTCGGTCCACCATTCCAGGGCATTGGCAATCCTCAGTCCGCGTGCTCGACTATGGGCTACACACCGCCCTCCGGCACGCCATGCCTCATATGCTGCAGGGGTCTCGTGATCCATCTCTCACTATTCAGAGGTTCTAAACGTAGGCGACGATGATCTCAACCATTGCACTCGTTGCTAGCCCTAGAACCGCTGCCTCCATTAGTGTAACACGTTCTCCCATGATCTTGGCACCACTGAGGGAGATCTTTGGGATGGGGTGAGTTATTCCGAGGCAGTGCCCCGCCACCCCACTCACCACTGTAGCGAGGACAGCCGCAGTGACGGCAGGAAGAACCTCATTTCCCCCTGTCATCTTCACCACGGCCACATTCACCATTACTGGTGACATGAACTGCCAGAGGTTTTGCTTTGGTCAGTAACTTCTGTGTCTTGGTTCGCAGCAGGTTCTCTACCTTCTGAAGACTCGCCTGGCTCTTGGCCAGTTGCTTCACGATCTGTACCGTTGACGTCATTGTTTAAGCACTGAGTATACAACACTGTTAAACGTCTGCGTCCCCTGTCGAGAGAGCTAATAAGATCTTCCCAGTCTGCGTCTGCCAGGTGGCCGGGTTGCTACTCAGGAATATTCATCTCTCTATTGAGACATCTTAAACATGTCTGGGCTCACGCTATGCGAGAAGTACTATGATGTCTTCTGGTGGGAGTTGAAGGACTACAAGAAGAAGACCCTAGATGAGCTCGCTCAGCTCTATGGTGCTGAGCTGACAGAGGAACTGAGAGCTGTGAAGCTCTATCTAGGATCTGGCAAGGGACAGATCGGCTTCCTGGAATAACCTATCATGGGCGGGAGTATTGTCGAGCAGCTCCTGCGAGCTAAAGGTTTCTACAAGGATCGGGAGTATCTGTCAGATGTGTTCCAGCAGTTGCAGACTGCCATGGGCATGCCAAGCTGGTTCAGTGTCTCACCATGGTCCCTACTGTTACTGTAGAGTCAGGATAGTCTTATAGCTGATTTTCTAGCGGCGGAGTAGGCTGATCCCGAGCGCCATGATAGCTAGGCCTGACAACACTCGTAGAGCTACCACGGAAAGCGGTGTTATGTCGACTGGCTGCAGTGTCGGGGCGCCTGGAGCTGCCGTGTCGACTGGCTGCAGTGTCAGGGTCGGAACGACTGTATGGCTCGTACTATGCGTAGGTGTGTTGATGGCAGTGTTGAAGCCGAAGTGGACACCAGGGGAACTCCCCTCGACTATCATGTTGTTATAGACCCTGACTTGGAGGTCCTCGATGTTCATGATCATGTTGCTCGGAATCAACCGTAGGTGTGGCGAAATAGCAAAGTCAAGTTTGCGATGGGCCTTCTGCAACCCCTGCTGGAACTTAGCAATAAGACTACTGGGGTCTGCCACGATGATCATATCCTCAACGAGACTGATGAACATGGCCTGGACCTCTGCTCTGCTGACACCATCTATGGAATGCCGCAGCTGGGTCTGTGCTGTAAGGAGGCAGTAGCACAATTCTTCCAAGGACTCCCTGCTGGTGTGAGGCCTGAGGTGGTGTGTGGGACAAAGTACTTCCACACATCTGGATAGTTCTGCCGCAAGCCAGTGATGTGCATATTTTGCACCAGCGCTCCATGGTCGGCGTCTGGATCGAACGAAAATGTCGCTGTCTTCCGACGGCCTACTCGTCGGGGGGTTCGATAGGAGAATCCTGAGTAGTCACGTCTCGGGTCACCGTACATAATCCCTAGACCACTGTTGTCACCACCATGCCACCGATAGTCTGAGTGAGCGCTGAACTCTCTCTGTAGTCTGCTGGCTGCCGAGATGCTATGACTGTCGAGCTGTTGGTCGAAGGCGTTTGTATCAGGCAGGCTTGCACCCAGCTCATGGAGGATTCGTCGCACCGTGAAGTACACATGGAATCTGAGACAGCTGGCGATGAGCACAGCTTCAGGAGTACCAGAATAGGAGTGAAACAGGGTGGAACTTACTCCACATCCTGCCGTGGCACACCACATGGCAAAGTTCCGCTGCTGGTTCCAGTATGAGAGGCTTGGAGCAGCCATCCAAGTATGAGCTTGCTTCGCATCCTTGATGGTGATGAGGCGGTTGGTCAGTGGTCGTGGGTTGATGGAGAAGCTGGTTCGGGACCGTCCATCCACTGTGGTGGAGAATGGTGTTAGCTCTGGTATATCATCCAGTAGACCTCTCAGGCCAGTCAAGGGTGTACCCATGAGAGGCTGTTGGCTCCGGATGACTCTCGTGAGGTTCAGTGGGAAGGCCATCTATACTGGTGTTCTTAAAGCTACCGTACCGGCAGCACACTATTTGTAGTAGTCTCGACTCCAGAGACCAGCGAGGTGACCTCGCCGTAACATCTCGTTTTTTAAATCCTCCATATCAACCCGCCCGCTGGAGCCTTTGAGGTATTGCTGTCGCACTTTAGGTTTCTCCGTGCGGTACAGGGCTTGGACCTTCAATATATGGTGGTACTCTTCATCGGCGACCTGGCCATCCTCGAGAGCTTTGCTGACAGACTCGGCGATATTCTGTAGCATACTCTGTGCCAGTGCCACGTACTTAGCATGCTTCTCCAGCCTCCTTGTGATCTGCTGCTGCCCCACCCCCAAGCCCATTGCCAAGACAGTGGCGGCTAGTGTCACGCCACCCAGCGGGGTGGCGACAATGGCCCCCCCGCTGTAGCGAGAGTGGCCACAGCTGCCACCCCAGCACTGCCTCCAATCACACCCACATCAGTGGTTGTTGGCGCGAGGACGTTGTAGGCTGTCTTATATCGCCTGCGCGTTCTGCTGTACTTTTCTGCCTCATGGACGAGATTCTGTCTGATGGTATCTATCTGCTGGAGTCGCCAGCCATGGATGGTACCGCCCTCGTCAGCCGTCAGGGATGTTATAGTTCTGGTTGCTTCCGCCACTCTGATTTTGCCATAGTATACCTGGAGATTAAACCTGCATCACCTGCAGAATCTGCTCATGAGTCATAGAAGGGTTCATTTTGGAGCCTGGCAAACCGTGCCAGCTTGCTGGTGTCGAGACAGACATCTCTTAGACAGGGGTCATCCAGCACTATGTCGGGTGCCAGTAGCTTTCTGAGACATGACATCTGGAACTTCACCGTATGACCAAGATAGTAGGTCTGCCGCTGGATGGCTTTCTTGGTCTTACACTTCTGCGCCATTTCCTCTTCCCACTGTATGGCATCTGGCTCATCCTTGTCTCTGGCATCTGGCTCATTGGCGTCTGCCAAGACCCCTGCGTCCCGCTTACTCGCCTCCAGGAGGGCCTGCCAGTATCGGGAACCTTCACTGTTCCTTCGCCTTCTTGCAATGCTCGCGTTCTGTTGATACCAGCCCTCCCGCTGTAGTCGCTCTCCTTCTTGTTGCAGTGCGAGCCTCTGGGCCTTTATCTGTGCAGGGGTCATGAAGGGGCAACCCTGTAGCGGCCTCTTCATCATCTCGGCAAAGGTCAGATATTCCTGGTGTGATATCATGTCAGGTCAATGAGTAATAAGAGTGTAAACTCTAAATGGGCGTCTGATACCCCATCCATGCTGGCATATATGTTAATGGAGGGCTGTCAAACATGTGATTTACAGGTGTGAACAGGCTAGGACTGATAGCTTTCCATAGGTTGCTGTTGGCGCCTGGGAGATACTCTATCAAGTCCCGACCGACTTCTACCAGTGAGCTGCTGTGTGCACTGCCCGGAGGTTGATGTAGCACATCGGCGTGTATGTATGTTGTGTCCCGCTGGGGCACCTCGAAGAGGACCCATTCTACACGGTACTGTACCACGACTTCTACCAGTGAGCTGCTGTGTGCACTGCCCGGAGGTTGATGTAGCACATCGGCGTGTATGTATGTTGTGTCCCGCTGGGGCACCTCGAAGAGGACCCATTCTACACGGTACTGTACCACCTGTCTCCCCTCTAGAGAGGGTGAGATTACGTTCTCACCACCGGAGAGCAGCAGTCGGACAATCGGCATGGTTATATGTTTATATATAAACTGTTTAAACCCCTCCTATAGCGTGCTATGGAACCCTTATTTGCTGCCAAGGTAGAAGAGAGCGATGGCAAGTCATTCACCCTACAGTACGAAGCAAACTCAAAGGCATTCTCCCTCCACCCCATTGGTGGTGATGGGGTGGAGCTGCTCACAGACCTCAAGGATGTGTCGAAGGAACGCCTGGGTCGCAACACAGATGGCCACAAGATCGTGTTTCGGTATGATTTCCCAAAGAGGAAGTACATCCTTGAGCCGTTGATTGAGCTCTCGGATACAGAGGTGGCAGACATCAACACCCTAAATAACAACCTCAGCTTTCATCTGGTCAAACCCTATTCGAGCGGTGCCCCACCAATAGCCCATGATGGTCTGCTATTGACCATGGCAAAAAAAACCTGCAGTTCATATTTGAGAAGAATGAAGTGTCATACTGCGCTGGACCTGGGGGTGACTGGCAAACATGGTTGCCCCTATACAGGCCTCCCGCAGTCATTGACATAGAGGTTACTCCCCTCTCCACTGTTGTGAAAAAGGATGGGACAGTTCGAAAGCTCTACAATCGGGGATCATTCTTCCTCACCTGCATAGGTGACGGTGTCTCTCTGACGAGGGTGGGTCACCGGATCAGGGTTACAGGTGGAAAGCTCCTGCTGCGTCGTCCATTCGATGGACCAGAAGAAGCTGTTAACCTCCAGGAGGGCATCCTACGGGTAGATGGTGTGTCACGTCTCCAAAGTCAAGGGTGCTGTTAAACTGCATCAGCGAGTCAGACTCACTAGCCAGCAAATGACTCATATAGTCCTAGAGCTACGTTTCTTAGCCGGCGGCAGAGTGAAGCAGCTAGCCCCTAGATATTTCTCCAGGGGTTCACTCTGTTCAGTTTAACTCTTCATATATAGCCATGATTCTCATCATACTGCTCGTGCTGGCGTCTACAGCAGTGGCACAGGGCGCTGAGACTGCCATGACATTGCATGCCGAGTGGGCCCACCTCCGGGATGACCCCCAGTACAATCCTTGGGTCGACCCCTTGCGGAGAAACATTTACGACCGCTTTCACCCACGTGAAAAGATCAAGTCTGTCTGCCACTTCTATGGGGTGGAGAGGGTAGGCCGTGGTTGTCTGCTGGAGACCCCAGCTCAGCACCAGATTCTCTGCGTAACATGTGAACATGCCTGTCTGCCGTGGTTCACATGCTAATCACTTTAGCCTCCTCTCAGGTGAGCATTGTCAAGGTAGATGGAAGCCCCTATGGGTGGTCCCATCATGCCGATGCGACTCTGGCAGAGACTACGTGTTTGTCTGAGCCTACACACAATAGAGAGGCTGGCCCTTCTGGTGTGGTTGATGGCGATCAGTGGTATATATCACTGTGGAGGCTTGTCTCTAAGTGGGCGTTCAGACCCAGGTAGTAGTAGTGTCAGAATGATACTACCGCCCTGGCAGCCGTGGGCGATCCGTGGGGGCCCCTGTCTCAACAACCTATGCCCCAGGGATTGAGAGGGCGGTTGGGGCCATGGATCGCCGAACGGCGGCCAGTTGAGGGAGGATGTATCACTTTAATCCCGACACTACTACTGTTGAAGGATGGAGAGGAACCCTAACAAAAGGGATTGACTGTCTAACCAAAACTGGCAATGAGCCATGATAGAAACTTGATGAGGATCCTATGATTCAGAGAATCTAGAGATTGATTCCATTCGGCCGTAAGATAAAACTGGAAAGGTGTTCTCATCAAAGGAACCCAAGGCATCACCTTCTCCACTGAAATCATGAGGTCTATTATTATGTAAGGACCTAGCCGACAATAATTTGCCTATCATGAGAGATTGAATTGTGGATATCAGTGTTTGAACATTTGGAAGGGATGGTAAAACACGAATCAGAGGAACCTTTCCATAATAAGATATCATTGTATAACGACCCTTGCAACGAACAAGACAAAAAAATGGAAGGACCACCAATAGGGATGATTATAAATCAATCGTAAATAGCAGACTGAACAAGAGGCCCTTGGGCCTGTGTCGCTCACCTGGAACATTGGCATTTCAACTAATCTTACTTAAGTTTTACATCCATCAGTTTCACTTCCAATGACTTTCAGTCAAATGATTGTTTTCGAGATATTGACAAAAATCTCTGGACTGGTTTTTTTTTCATTAATGATTTTGAACAATGTTTAAGTGAAAATAGATGATATCAGTGCTAACAACAGCTGGTTTCTTAACTGTCTCACTGCTGCAAGCCAGTGCAGCCAATAATTTCAATTTTCAAAAGCTCTTGACTTGTTGAATATTTTGAAAACAATTCGACTGAAAGTTGTTGGCGGCTTAGCCACCAACAACTTTCAGTTCAATTGTTTTCAAAATATTTATCAGGTTCAGAGATATAACCTTTGGAATGTTGTCTGCAAAAACTCAGTCAAACGGTTACTAGAAGTTTAAATACAATTTGAAGAAAATGGTTTCTAAAGACAGGTAGGTGGCCTTTATAGCAGGTTATTCCCCACCACCACACAATCCATTTAACACATGCACATCTGGCTGAATCACCAAGTTAGCTGGAGTGATTTAGAAAATAATTTGACTGAAAGTCATTGCTGGCTTAGGCAGCAACAACTGTCATTGCTGCCTAAGGCAGCAACAACTTTCAATCGAATACATTTTAAATATTTTTAAGAGCATAGATGTCAGAGCACAAAATACATATCTTAAATATTTCTGCAGTATTGGAAAGGTTAATCTTTAAATTGGAATTTAATATCTAGTTCGGCAATAAAATCTGATATGGTGATAAATCAATGGACAGTGGGAACAAACCATTATTTGCCCTATGAAAGTGAAACTGCAAATATTTAAGGAGTGATAACTCTGGCATTTGACGTCCTATCAGTTTCATTTTCACAACACACGTATTAGATGCCGACATTAACATTGTGACCAAGTTTGGTGTCAATCCGTCAAGAAATAACAAAATGAGCTGCCATTGTTGGTGACAGACAAACAGATGGATGGACGGACATACAGAAGACGGATGGGGTTATCGCTATACAACAGCTGACTGACAAGTAAGCGGAGTTAAGAAAACCAATTTCGGCTTCAAAATCCATCAAATAAAAAAATTGAATATGGCAGGCAAACACGCTAAAATTTGATTGGTCCACGGCGGCCATGTTTTTACCTACCAACTTCCCATGAACAAACTTTAATGGCCTTTAGTCCATAATCATACCCCCAAAATTTCAGCCCGATCTGTTCAGCGGGTCTGCAGAATAAGTCGTTGTCACGAAAACTAGGTCATCCAAGATGGCCACCGAACCATTTGGCCAATCAAGTTCCTTCGAACAAACTTGGTTCAGCTCTTGCCCTATATGATATTTCGTGAGTTTTGAATCAATCCACCAAGCGGTTTCGGAGAAGATTTTTAAAGCCATTTCCTAAAATCGGCCAAAATCCAAGATGGCCACCGGCCAAATCGGCCGATCGGTTTTGTTTGAACAAACTTGGATCCCTATGCCCTATGGATACTCCCTGCCAAATATAATTGAAATCAGCCCATAGGTTATTGCGAAGAAGTCGTTTAAAGGAAAAAGTTGACAGACAGATGGATAGACGGATGCCGGACAGATGGACGGTCGCCATGGCATAAGCTCACTTGGCCATTCTGGCCAGGTGAGCTAAAAATTTAGGGATCTACAGCAGTGAAGCATTATCAAGGACTCTTGGAAACAGACAACAAACTGATCTCTCCCACCCCCCACCACCACCCCCACCCCCCTGATTGAAGAACTAGACAACAGTGAAGTGTCCATGAGGATAAGAATTGATCAACCGCGTAATAAGGGATCTCAGAGGACTAGATAAAGAATAAAACAAGAAGACCTAATAACCAAGAGAATAAGAAGCCTACCAATGAAAGCCATACTTGTATGATACCTAATATCTGAATAAAGAAAGATATAAATGAAGAATAAAAGCTAAAAAAGTCTCAAATTCCGATTAGGGCCAGGCTGATAACAATTAGGATGTTAGATAGTTAAAATATCCCTTGAGTTATCTCATAATTAGATCAAAGTGTTCATGAGTCTGAAAAATAATTTAGGATATTACAATGAGATCAGACAGAGACTTCCAAGCTATAATAAATATCAGGGACCAATCTAACCACCAGCCAATCAGCCAAATGCTAGTAAGAATGACGTCTGACTAACCAAATGCAGAATTGGATAAATCATTGGCTAAAGAATAAAATAATTTAACTTTCTTGATTGGTTGAATCCTGAACCATTCCAGTGTAACAGATTGCAAAACAAAAATTCATGTTTACGTTGTTGAACACATTGAAAATAATATGCCCAAAAAACTACTTTTAATCACATGAAATTCAAATAATCAATACATTTCTTATATAGTAAGACCGTATTGAATCTGGACTGTGAAATTAAAGTAGGCCATTAATTGATGAGGACTGACTGCAAACATGACCCTAAGTGAAATTAAAAAAAGATGTGGCTAAAGTATATACTAGTTGGCTACAAAAAAAAATATTTGGTTAATCTACTAACTAGAACATAGCAAATATCAGATCTGTCCCAGTATACTATTGGACAGTAAAGTCTGCTGAGTCGAGAGAAAGCGATATTTCTTAGTTATAAGAGCTATATCCTTATTCTTACCCTCTCCTGAGAGAGGTAACTGCGATTAATCCTGCTATTTAATCTTTACCACTATATTCGTGTGGAGAACTAAACGTCACAGAAGTATTACCATACTAATTAAAAGTTGTAGATATTGAAATAAAGATAAAACTATTTATAGTGATTTATCAGATTAAGTGCTAAATAGCAATCCCATACAAATTTATGGGAGGGGAGTGAGTCCCGCTATAGCCAGAGAGAATTAGCTAAAATAGAACTGATCTAAGTTTAAGAACTTCTTCTTTTCGTTCGCTGATCATACCGCCAGTCCTGTAAGTGACTATCGACATGATCATAAGCGTTAAGTGCGTGGATCCATGGTTTATTAGAGTGCCCCGTGCGGCCTGGAACCTCCGTCTTCAGCACTCGAGGTTTCTGTCAGGGTTTCCTCACCCATACCTCCTTTAGTCGCCTCTTACGACACGCAGAGGATACAGTAGGTGTATTCTAAGCCTCACCTACAGGGCAAAGTTTAAGAACTAATAATATCCAAAAGATTTACTCCATGTAAAAAGGGGAACGAAATATATACGGGACGAATTGACGACCTATATACACGGCGATGACAATTCTGACAGTTACCGGAAGTAGATAAAAAGGGATTGAAAAGGATAAATTTTGGGCCCAAAAATCACCAATCCAGCGATGATGGGAAAGAACATGACTCTAAATAACATGTTTTAGCTAAAAAATAAGAAAACCGTGAAAAATGGGTATATAGAAGAGAAAAAAGCGATAATGTCACAGAGACGAAATGAGACTAGGACGAATAGACTGCCGAATAAATAGGTCTACGTGTTTCGACGATAAGAACTGGGACACTTTAAGAATAGCGAAATACAGGAAAGAAACTTATAATAAAGAAATCACAAAACACCAAGAGCGCAAATCTAATCTAACTTTAGGTAATGAATATTATACAATAAAAGGGGGTGATAAATGGGGAAATTAGTCTTAAAAGAACGAAATATTCATGATAAATATAGCATGACAGCTAAATTCTCCTAACATCTTGAAATTATGTCAGACCCGCCAACCTAGACGGGAGAAGGAGTACTATACGAAAAGATGAACGACCCAAATAGAACTGCGCCTCTAACTCGGGGCGGAAAATTGACCAAAATAAAGATAATTAGAATTGCGTAGTAAACTGACAGATCAGAAAACGTGCAGGACGGAATCAGAAATTGGAATCGTAGGAAAAAGATCCATACAGACCTAGGTCCACTAGGGGACCTGGGCATGGATCTAATAATCCCGGATGCGACCACAAACCCTCTCTGGGATTACTAATAATTATCATTAAGATAATTTAAAATACAAAAGTCACGTGATCAAGCAAAACTGAACAACATGATGCATACAGTGAACGTGATGGCATCAGTGTTATTGATTGATTTTAATAATGCGTATGTTTGTATATTTCTATTTTGTTGACATTGTAAACCTGACTGTAAATGTATGCTTATCAGCCAATTGGCATAAAAAGCAAATAAACTTTACTATACTAATAGAATCCCAGCGAGAACCCGCCGACTGTCCAGAAATCATTTGACAGTTAAATAGAGGACGACTAAGAATTCTAGAACTAACCTGGCTCCGGAGCCCAACTAGGCCCCGAAACTGGGGAAACATGTGAAAGTCACATGAGGATTGACTAAAATTAGAAGCGATTTCAATACTAATTTGACACGCCTGAACGACTGGTACCGACTCGGGCCGGAGCCGGGGCGGGAAAACCATGAGAAATTTTCAAATTTAATTCTGACACGCCTAGAAAGGAACCCGAAGAATCCCTAGAAGCCAGAGCCGGACAAAAATCTGGGTCCGGACTCCAAGAAGAAATCTGTAACTTAAGTTGGCCGGCTTCCCGACCCGGGTCCTGGACAAAACCCGGACCCGGGGCCGGAGCCGATACCAACAGTACTCCCGAAGTTTCCCCAGAGGCCAAACCCGGATCGGGACCCAAGGAAAAAATCGGTAACCTAGGCCGGTCCATTCCCTGACCCGGGGCTGGGAGAAAACCTGTGCCCGAGGCCGGAAGACTAGCCGGAGAAACAGTAGAAACAATGTATGATGTGAGATCACTTGAACATCTCTGGTCGGGAAATCCTTCTATCCGGCTAGTGAAGAAGTAGTAGTGATAGGATATGAAGACCCGGACCGACGTACAACCCGCTCAGGCACAGGCTGCGGAATGTTGACTGTAGCTGTTGAAGAACCCTGGAGATGAAGAGCCGGACCGACTTACAACCCGCTCGGGCCCGAGAAAGGATGAACCTGACTCGGTCCTCATGGATGCAGAATGTTGACTGGAGAAGAGTCTTGTGAAGAAATGACTGGCTTCTGAAGCGATGAACGAGGCAAAACCCGAGACTTTTTCGTACTCTTGTTCTTTCCTGTATTTGAAGCTTTTGAATCTCTGAAACAATGAAGGTCAGTAAGGTGTAAAATACATTTGGACTTGAATAAACGTTTCTTTGGAACAGTCAGGTCCAAAGTTTCCCCCTCAACAATATCAGGAGATGAAACGTTGGAAGCTGACTGGTCCAGGATCATTTTATTAATTCTACTGTCAATCGACGCATCTATATTGCTCAATTGTTTCTGTAGACATTCCATCGATAATAAAATCCTTTCAAGGATGGATGAATCAAAGGTGGGCTCGGGTTTGGCCTGTATTAGGTTTGAAAAAGAAGTCTGGTAGTCTGAGACCATGAGCTGCAAATAAGACAGGCTGAATTTAGAGTGCACGAAGTGCATTTGAGGCACACATGGCCAGAATGGTCTGTCTTAATAAATCTGTGGCAGCTGGTATTAAGACATCTAATACATGTATAATGAAGCGCCATCTCCTTTTCTTTAGTCTTGATTTAATTTTCCTCGGAGACTTTCAAATCTGAATCGTAAAGAGAAAGATTTGATAGGGTAAAGTTCTGAATATAAATCGGGATTAGACAGCGCTGATCCCAAGATTTAACAATAGAGACCAAACCAGTCTTTAATTAAATATAATATTGGTTTTTCTTTAATAGAGTATGTTAATGAGATATCATGGATTTCATGCTCAAATGCTAACCAAGCACGTACATAGGTAACTTAAACAAGCTACTGTAAAGAAGAAGCAATTATAGACAATAACAATGTCTAAAACACTCTGGGCGTAAAAAACCAAAACTGGTAACACGCCTACCACGAAAATAGAAATGATCAATAAAATCATTATTGATCATAAAGACCTACAACCACTTATCTTAGAATGTCTTTTCTGTTTATCCAACATCTTGTTGATCCTTAAATGTCCTTAAACTATTCCACAGCAGACTGAAAAGTTTAAATAAGCTTTTAAAACTGGCTATAAAGATGTTATGCCCCTCTCCTTCATACAGCACAAAAGGAATGAAGACTTGGTTGCTACAACAAAGTCATGTGATGGCTGTCAGCCAATGAGATTGTCATTATGCCTTATGACTCACTCAATGGCTCTGGGTTATATATTAACCCTCTTCCTGCCTCATTCTGAGATATAGCATTCAAGCGAATTGCTATGGATCTCATCATTGGAGAGTATGGCGATTCCTGAAGAAGCCTTCAGTCACTCTGTAATCACAATGCACAGCAAACATTGGCTGTAAAAATTTCATCTGTCAGAGAACGAAAGAGCAATAGTAATGCAAGGAGGTAGGTTGTAATGTAGTAATAACTAGAAGATAAAAGCTAATAAATTTGCCAGTAAGATAACTGTCTAACAGCTACACTGTAAATGATCAAAAGCAGTTAAGATATTTTCAAAATTCCTGTAGAATATGCCCATTTGTAGACCCAGAGAAAATTATTTTTGAAGATTTACCACTGGCATGATGAGCCAGTCATTCGTGGTAAATTAACAAAAAAAATTTCTTGGTCTGCAAATAGGCATTTCTCAAGATCATTCCAGAAGATATTTTTGGCAGGCTTAGCTGTTAAAGTGTTACAACCTACCTTTCCTCATACGCTTCATCAGAGAGAGGCGCCATATGTAGACTGGCTTTACCTGGAAACATCACACCTGACTGAAAACACACAAGCTTGGTACAGAAACCTGACTTCTAATGAAACAGAGTATCACAAGCTTTGTACAGAAACATGACTTCCAATGAAACAGACATATCACAAGCTTTGTACAGAAGTATGATGTCTAATGAAACATATGTATTACAAGCTTTGTACAGAAAGATGACTTCTACTGAAACAGATGTATTACGCTTGTACATAAACATGGCTTCTAATGAAACAGACATTATGAGCTTTGTACAGAAACATGGCTTCTAATGAAACAGACATTATGAGCTTTGTACAGAAACATGACTTCGAATGAAACAGATATATAACACGCTTTGTACAGAAACATGACTTCGAATGAAACAGATGTATAACACGCTTTGTACAGAAACATGGCTTCTAATGAAACAGACATTACAAGTTTTGTACAGAAACATGGCTTCTAATAAAACAGAGATTATAAGCTTTGTACAGAAACATGACTTCTAATGAAACAGACATTACAAGCTTTGTACAGAAACATGACTTCTAATGAAACAGACATTACAAGCTTTGTACAGAAACATGACTTCTAATGAAACAGACATTACAAGCTTTGTACAGAAACATGACTTCGAATGAAACAGATGTATAACACGCTTTGTACAGAAACATGACTTCGAATGAAACAGATGTATAACACCCTTTGTACAGAAACATGACTTCTACAGAAACATGGATTCTAAGGAAACAGAAATCACATGCTTTGTACACGTATACTGAATGATAAGGCAGATAATTCATCCTGATCTAAAAAAAACATGATTTCAAGGGAGATAATATATTTGAAACATACTGACATTTTTTTAAATAATGGTCTGAGCATTGATTATACTACGTTATGAAGCAACAACTTTCAGTCAAATTGCTTTCAAATAATTAACCCACCCCACACTGAGGGCACAAGGTTAATCGTGACAGAATTATTAAAAGAAATTCAGGTTACATGATGGAATCAATATTGCTGAAAACTATTAGAAAAAACAGAAATGTGGTTGCAACCATGAAGCTCAACGTTGTCACATTGTATTCTGTGGCTGTAGTAGTAGAAACATCCTACAGCTGCAATCAGGCCTTCTTCGCTTTTGCCCACTGTGTCTTGTCCACAGCCGAAATCCTTAGCTTCCTCAGGTCCATTCTTGACTTGAGTGTACCGAGTCCTGCTTTCTTGAGGTCACCTCGTAGCACGCTTAGCAGATTTATGCAATGACGTCCTCTGCTGGCTTTGTATTTACTGGCTCCGAGTAGGGCGAATTCCAAGGCTCTCTGTGCTGGTGTCTCTTCTGGCATCCTTAGCACATGGCCAAACATGGACCATCTTTGCTGGCCAACTTTTACAGACAGCGGCGACGTATTACACATCTTGTATAGCGCATCGTTGGAAATTATGATGTCTGGCCATCGGTGTCCAGTCATGGTGCGTAGGTGTTTGCGGTGGCAGGCATCGAGTTTGTCTAGGTGTCAAGGATACGCAGGTTGCATTGTACAGATGTAGCCTCTTTATCAAGGGCATCTTTGATCTACAAATTCATAGCTTCCAGAAGGACTGGAAAGCTAAGTTCCCCATGATGCAGCATGCAGAAATGTCAGCAGTACTGCAAAGCAGTGAGACCAGGATTTTAATTTTCGTCCATGGTTCGCCGATACGAAGTGGGTCGTCATTTTCTATAGTTTCATGCTTTGTCGATAGGTATATGTGGGTGAACTCTGTTTTGGATTCATTCATAAACAGATTCTCACATTTTAGTTTGCTTGCAGGTATTGGGAGTAGTTCGTTTCTTTTCCTCGTCTATGAAGTAAACACAAAGGTTGAGCTAAACGGAAAATGTTAAAGTTGAAAAAACTATTTTTTTTCCACCAAGATCAAGTGACCTTTTGACTCTACGGTCATTGTGTCATGGTGTGTCGTTAAGGAAACATGTGCCCAAGTTTTCCCAAGTGTGGGTCCAGCATAATTAACCAAACATGAGATATAAACAGAAAACTTGAGCTAAACGCAAATTAGACGCCGACGGGAATGACGATGTGCATGGAGGGTATCACAACAGCTCGTTATACTTCCTAAAGTCGAGCTAATAACAACAAGTTGCAACAACATTCCTGTAACAAGGTCATGTTTTAACAATCTTAAAATCATCACATACTAAGAGGACAATCACAGATTGCAGACACACAAACTAAGAGACTAACAGCAAAGTTGTGCTTTCATAGTTTACTACCTAATCCTGTGTTAAAATTTGAGTCAAATATATAAATGAATGCACAGTTATGGACCTTTCCGGTTTTAGCTATGCCCCGCCCACCACTAGCTAAGCTCCACCCGCACCTCGCCGTGTTGGGATTGATCGATCCCCGAATGCCCTAACTATAAATTTCATGAAAACTATACAGGGAAGCTGTTGAATATTTTATAACTAATCTGACTGGGTGCTGTATTAGTTTCAAAATATTCAGCAGAATATTTATTAAATACTAAAAGCAAACAATTTGTACAACAACGCATAGACCGTCTTCAGATATGCGTTCGTGATATACTTATCGATGGCATTCATGATGATGTCATTCTACACAGCACATAGTTGATTATGATGTCATATGATGGGCCGGTTCTCTGGAAAGGTGAATTGTAATAATACCTGTTTTAACCACTTATTTCTGGCTAGTAGAATACTGGGCAGCATTGTCTCATAGAGCAGCATATATCCCTGTAACACAAAACAAGAAATTTCTATGAAACACAAATCTTTATCCATGATATGACCTCTATATTGGCTGCCATAATTCCTGGTGAAGGAAGATCTTTAGGGCAATATTCACACAGGCATGATGACTGAGATTGTCAACAAAGCCTTGGTCTGTGGGTTGGCCCTACTGCAGTCCCAGGTTTAGGTCTGCGTGTTGTCACCTCTGCACACCCATGGCTTGGTCTGTGGGTTGGCATCTCTGCACACAAAAAGGCGTGGTCTGTGGCTTGGCACCTCTGCTGATGCCCAAGGCTTGGTCTGCAGGCTGGCACCTCTGCACGCCCAAGGCTTGGTCTGTGGGTTTGACACCTCTGCATGCCATGCCCAAGGAATGGTCCATGGGTTGGCACCTCTACACGCCCAAGACTTGGTCTGTGGGTTGGCAGTTGTGCACGCCCAAGGCTTGGTCGGTGGGTTGGCAGTTGTGCACGCCCAAGGCTGGTCTGTGGGTTGGCAGTTGTGCATGCCCATGGCTTGGTCTGTAGGTTGGCACCTCTGCACACAAAAAGGCTTGGTCTGAGGGTTGGTATCTCTGCACACCCACCAAATTAATCCATTCACCCTCACAGACCAAACAAATTCTTTAATATGTAAGGAATATTCTAATGAATATTTTGAAACTAATTTGACTGTATGGCAGCAACATGTTCCAGTCAAATTACTTTCAAAATATTAAACATTTTTCTGAATAGTTACCATGAAATTGAAACACTGGCTTTTCAAGGCTTGCAGCGTTAATAAGATGTACCTTGCGTGTTTCTTGTCATGTCTGCCTAAACGTGATCAATATATTTGACCATTCATTAATATGAGGTCTGTCTGTGGAGAATGTCATATCTCTGAGTGACTATTATTGGAAATCATCCTGAATTAGATTCCATTTGGCAGGTTTCATGGGTATGCAGATCTGAGTCTCCATGGTGATTATATACACACTCCCATAAACGCATTCCGAACACAACCAGATATCATGCAACCCTTTAACACTCAAATGAGTCAAAAACACTTTCTGCAGTAGTCTTGAGAAATGTTCATTTGCAGATCAAGATAAGAGTATTTTTGAAAATTTACCACTGGAATGACTGGCTCGATAACCGAGCCAGTCATTCCAGTGGTACAGTGTCAAAAATGGTCTTCTCTTGGTCAGCAAATTGATATTTTCTATGAGAAAATAGAAATTTTCTTGAACAAATTTGAATGTTAAAGGCTTTTACAAACCGTATCTAACCTATGTCCCTCTACTTTGAGTCTGGCCTAACTTGCACTCCGAACACTATACACATATGCTTCCCTTCCGCATACTCTACTTTGTGTCTGGCCTAACTTGCACTCCGAACACTATACACATATGCTTCCCTTCCGCATACTCCACTTTGTGTCTGGCCTAACTTGCACGCCGAACACTATACACATATGCTTCCCTTCCGCATACTCTACTTTGTGTCTGGCCTAACTTGCACTCCGAACACTATACACATATGCTTCCCTTCCGCATACTCTACTTTGTGTCTGGCCTAACTTGCACTCCGAACACTATACACATATGCTTCCCTTCCGCATACTCCACTTTGTGTCTGGCCTAACTTGCACTCCGAACACTATACACATATGCTTCCCTTCCACATACTCCACTTTGTGTCTGGCCTAACTTGCACTCCGAACACTATACACATATGCTTCCCTTCCGCATACTCTACTTTGTGTCTGGCCTAACTTGCACTCCGAACACTATACACATATGCTTCCCTTCCGCATACTCCACTTTGTGTATGGCCTAACTTGCATGCCGAACACTATACACATATGCTTCCCTTCCGCATACTCTACTTTGTGTCTGGCCTAACTTGCACTCCGAATACTATACACATATGCTTCCCTTCCACATACTCTACTTTGTGTCTGGCCTAACTTGCACTCCGAACACTATACACATATGCTTCCCCTCCGCATACTCTACTTTGTGTCTGGCCTAACTTGCACTCCGAACACTATACACATATGCTTCCCCTCCGCATACTCTCCTTTGTGTCTGGTCTAACTTGCACTCCGAACACTATACACATATGCTTCCCTTCCGCATACTCTACTTTGTGTCTGGCCTAACTTGCACTCCGAACACTATACACATATGCTTCCCCTCCGCATACTCTCCTTTGTGTCTGGCCTAACTTGCACTCCGAACACTATACACATATGCTTCCCCTCCGCATACTCTACTTTGTGTCTGGCCTAACTTGCACTCCGAACACTATACACATATGCTTCACTTCCGCATACTCTACTTTGTGTCTGGCCTAACTTTCACTCCGAACACTATACACATATGCTTCACTTCCGCATACTAAGTCTTCTCAGGGTCAGATATAATATAGATTAAAAAACGTGAGTGGGGGAGAGGGTTTTTTTTGGGGGGGGGGGGGGGGGGGGGGGGGGGGGGGGGGGGGCAGTGGTCTTATCCAATATGGTTAATGCCTATGGGGTCCATGGTGTGGAGTTGATGTATCCAATATGCCTCTTTCCTTCTTCTAACGGGTGTGTTAGAATCAGAGTTGGGGGTCTCCTCTCAGGACCTGGATAACTCTGTAGGAGACGTTTATTCATGCATGGTTGGCGAGGTTAAAATGTTTGGCCACTGGTGTGTCCTTTTTATGTCCAATATCTCTAGTGTTTTTGTATTCTGATTTTGAATTCTCTTTTGGTCTCCCCTACATACTGTTTGTGGCATAGTGTGCACCTAAGGAGATAGATGAGATTCCTGGTTTTGCAGTTTCCAATGGTTCTGGCGGAGTACGTTTCTCCTGTATGGGTGCTGCGGAATCTGTTTTTATCCATTTTACGGCAGATCCCGCAGTTCAAGGTGAGGCAGGCGATGAGCGGGTTTGCGTGTATCTGAGGGAGGATGGGTGGGAGGGTTGGGATGAGGAGTGCTCTGACGGCCTGATCCTTAATGGTGGGGTTTCTTCTATGTCCGAAAATAGTTTTTTTGGTGAAGATTTCTCTGCCTTTGGGGCTGCTAGTGAGGACCGGCCAGTATTGCCTAATCACTTTTTGGTATAGATGGAAGTCGGGTTGAAATCTGAGACGAGGATGCAGTGGTTGTGGTAAGTTTTTTTTTAATCATCTTTTGGTTCTAAAAGGGAGTGTCTGGTTTTTTGGGCGGCTTTATTTTGTGAATCCATTAGGAGGTTTCTAGGATATCCTCGTTCCATATAGTGTTGGATTAGGAGTGTGCTATGGTGCAAGAAGTTGGTGAGGGAGCTGCAGATTCTGCGCAGTCTCAGCATTTGGCCATATGGGCTGGCGTTTTTGCAGGATTGTGGGTGGGCTGAGGTATAATGGAGATAGCCATGGGTGTCTGTGGGTTTGGTGTAGAGATCAAATTGTATGATTTCGTGGTCTTTCCTAGATACCCTGGTGTCTAAGAAGGTGACATTGGTTTCTGATATATCCCAAGTGAATTTTATGGAGGGGTGGGCTGAGTTGAAGAAGGATAAAAATTCTTCTAGTTTTTCTCTGCCCTGCTCCCAGGTCATGAATATGTCGTCAATGTATCTCAGGTAAAGGCGGAGTGTGGATGGTGCTTGAGCGAGTAGTCTCTCCTCCAGGTCGGCCATGAAGATGCAAGCGTATGTGCAAGCTGCTTTGCTACCCATGGCGGTCCCGCCAATTTGGAGATAATGTTTCTCGTTGAATAGGAAATTGTTCTTTTCCAAGACTAACCTGAGCAGACAAAGGAGCCCTCTGACGGTCAAAGGACCCTCTAAGCCATGTTGGCGTAGGAATTTGCAGACTGCACGTAATCAGATATAATATATACACTTAACCCTTTAACCCTCTAATGCTCAGATGTGGTCAAGAATATCAAACATTTCCTTATTGAATGGCCATTTGCAGGTCAAGAGCGGACTATATTTTAAAATTTACCACTGGAATGACTGGCTCGGTTATCGAGCCAGCCATTTCAGTGGTAAATTTTCTAAAATAGTCTTCTCTTGGCCTGCAAATGGATACTCGCCGAGACCACTGCTAATATCATTGAAATATAATCACAGCCCGGACATAGTGAGAGTAATTCTATAATGTCTTGAAATGTCATCCAAATACCCATTCATCGACATTCAGAGACCCGCTCTGCACATCCGGCAATGCTGAAATATCAGTCAGTACAATTGTCTTCTTACCACGGCTTGGATGGCATAAGGTGAGCTATATATATAGTCAGTGGGCTATTGGGTCAAATCTGTACAATGGAATAGGACCAGAATGAGTCAACGAATATATGTGAAAACATATGACTGATTCTGAATTCCAATATCCATAGCAAAATTGGAACACATTTTCTCTTCAGGAGTCTTATGACTACCAACTTTGACTTAGATTTACATATTTACAGATAAGTACATTACTTTCATTTATCTGTGACAATATTGTGCAATTACTTTTGCCATCAGAGGATGGTGAGTATTGTAATCGCCGCCACCTTTCTGTCTGTCAATCTCTCTGTCTGTCTGTCAGTCTCTCTGTCTGTCTGTCTGTCTGTCCGTCTCTCTGTCTGCCTGTCTCCCCCTCTGTCCGTCAGTCTGTCTGCCTGTCTCTCCCTCTGTCTGTTTATCTACAGCATATCTCTTGAATGCAAGAAAGTAGAATCACCAAATGTTCTGCACACATTCCACTCATATCGTGGCTCGCTATAAATAATTTTTCGTTTTATGCAAAAAGGTCAAATATCTAGGTCATCGGTGATGTGTGTCACTATGTGCATTGGCAAAACCAGAGCTCAACGTCCTTAACACTGTGAATGCCCTCTAGGTTTAACTCTGTAAAACTCATATCGGCCAAAAGCGGATTCTGCAGTGGTCTTGAGAAATGTCCATTTGCAAAACAAGGGAAGACTATTTTTGAAAATTTACCACTGTAATAACTGGCTCGTTAACCGAGCCAGTCATTCCAGTCATAAATCTTCAAAAATAGTCTTCTCTTGGTCTATCAAATGGACATTTTCTATGAAAAAATTGAATCTTTTCTTGAACAAATTTGAGGGTTAAATGTTTAGTCTTCTCTAGCAGGAACTGCGCTAATCATGATTTGCAGTTGTTTCTGACATAAACATAAAGGTCAGAGGCTCACAATCAGTTCTCTAGCAATCAAGTAACTCTGAGATAATGACTGGAAATCACCAGTGTGTGTTTGACAAATAATCTGCTTTATTACAGCCATGAATTTGAAGTGAATCGGAGAGTCTCTTCGTCGTTTATTGACAAGGCGGGATATTGCAGATGAAGGTCGTATTCATGTCATGATCTGTGTCTGGTACAAGCTTATGATTCTTCGTTGTGATTATTCATAGACAAACAAGGTTCCGAGAGATCTAACAACACGCAGTGAGATGCCGAGACCGCTAACTCTTCACACTCTGATGTTGACACCTGTAGCAGACACTGGTGTACATTTTTCAACAATTTTGGTGGACGACGTTGCTGTCATGTTCCTGTCATAGACAGCAACAGCTTCCACCAAAAATTGCTGAAAAGTGAACATCAGTTCATCTTTTAATTTATTAAAAAAATTAAAATGTTGACATCAGAGTGGTAAGGGTTAGTCCTTAAGGTTCGTGAGGAATATTTCAAAGGTTGCTCACTGAATGTCCATTTACAGGCCAAGAGAAAACTATTTGAACATTTACTACTGGAATGACTGGATCAGTTATTAAAACAGCCATTTCAGTCACTAAGTTTTAAACAAGAGGCCCAAGAGCGCCTGTATCGCTCAACTGGAATTATTGGCCACTGGTAAAAACAGAACAAAACGAGATGACCACTGAAAAAACTTAAATCTAATTTCTGGGCAAGTTTAGACAAGTTTTATTAAAACTGGTCCACTGGTTCAAAAATAGTCTTGTTACGCATTTTCTCAGAAATTCTCAGAAAATCCATAATGTCCGCCAAACTAGCTACATTTTGATTGATCGATGGTGGCTATCTTTTTTTTACGTATCAACTTCCCTCGAACAAACTTTACTGGCCTGTAGTCCCCATTCATATCTTTCAAATTTGATCGTGATCTGTTCTGGAGAAGACGTTTTCACAAAAACTAGGCCATCCAAAAAGGTCACAAAAGCATTTGGTCAATCAAGTTCCCTTGAACAAACTTGATTCAGCTGTTGTGTTAGGTGATCTTTTATAAGTTTTCAATCAATCTCCCAAGTGCTTTTGGAGATTTTTTAAAGACATTTCTAAAAATCGGCCAAAATCCAAGATGGACACCAGCCAAAATCCATGATGCCTGTCAGCCAAATTGGCTGATCGGCTTCATTTGAACAAACTTGGAACCCTATGCCCTAAAGAAGATGCTTTCTGCCAAATATAATTGAAATTGGCCCAATGGTTCTTGTGAAGCCATTTTAAATTTCCTATTGCTTTACTATGGGAGTTTTTGGTGGGATGATCCAAGATGGCCGCCAAACCGTTTATCTGACAGTTTCAAAAGTGGCAAATCTGACATCAGCACAATCAAAACTTATAAAAAAAAATTTCAACTTCAAAATCCATCAAATAAAAAAACCTAATATGGCTGTGAAACACGCTACATTTTGATTGGTCCACGGCGGTCATGCTTTTTGACGAATTAGCCTCCCTTGAACAAATTTGAATGGCCCTTAGTGCCTGATAAAATCTCCCAAATTTCAGACCAACCTGTTGAGCGGCTCTGGAGAAGTTGTTTTTGCGTAAACTAGGTCATCCAAGATAGCTGCTGAAGCCAGGGTTGGGGTCAATTCTGATTGGAATTGGAATTGATTAGTCAACTACAATTCAATTCCGGAATTGGAATTGGATGGAATTGGAATTGATCAATTTTAAGACACCAGAATTGGAAGTGAATTTGGAATTGATAATTGGAATTGACCGGAATTGATAAATTCCAATCAATTTTAGTCATATTTGTCATAGATTTACTGAACATCGTTGGCTATAAAATGTACATGTAATATCTGAATTATACACTGATCTTTATATGCCCTTAATGCATTTCATCCTAAATAATCTATATGATACCATTTACCACATTTCATTCTATATGCAGGTTGATGATATTTATCATGCTAGCTGTTATTAGATGCTTTATTGAATATTTTACAATTTATTTGACTGAATACTTTTGTCTCCTATGACTGCAACATTTTCTATTAAAATAATTTTAACAACTTAGCTATATGTTTGGTTTGAAGACTAGAATTTGAGATACTGATAATTCAGTGATGAGCAAGTTAGCCCTTAACCCTTTAACACCTAAGCCTGCCAAAACACCTGCAATGAGTTTGAGAAATGTTCATTGGCAGGCCAATGGAAGACTATTTTTGAAAATTTATCACTGGAGTGGCTAGCTGGATAACTGAGCCAGTAATTCCAGTGGTAAATTAAAAAAATAATCTCTCACTCTCTGAATTGAGAAAAATAAAGATCTGATAAATGCTATGAACTTTAATACAAAATTGAATTAACTTATTCCTCCATGACCAGTGACCAATTAACCTTTTTATCCTATGTGAGCTTTGTACCTCCTTTATTCAATCAAAGCCGCTGATCTTGAACTTATTTCATTGTGCATTCCATGGAAACAGATTTCCATCTCTATGAAATCATGCCATCTTTAAGATCATACAAATTAGTTTAAATGATTTCAAATATATAAGCTGGAACCAAGATAACCAAATTGTGTTAAAATTATTCATCACGATGTTAGCAATAGTGTTCAGTAAAGTAATAACTATCAGCTACATGGAATGAAATGGGGAAGAAAGCAGTACATTACAAGATAATTGCCCTCTATTTTTACCCTCCTACATAACAAAGGAATCATTGAACAAACACCTCTGTGAAATGTCTTAGCTTTTAAAACACAGACACCTGGACTAGAGGTGTTATTCAAACTCTACATACATGTGCTCAGTACTCTCACTCAGTACTGTACTATGTACATACATTATATTCTAATTCTTTTTAATGTAACCTTGATATCGCAAGGTTTACATGTATCTATAATAATTAGACATGGCATTAAAGCTCTCGTGTTCCATTAAATATAGACACCTTTGCACGAGATATGACATGCCTGTTCAATTCGCCCAGCATGCAATGCTACCCAGCATGCAATGCTTTGACTCCATAATCCTTGTAACTATTGGACGCCATATTCGTTTAGTCTATGGTCTGCACAAGTCAGGATTTCTCAAACAAAACCAACCTACTTGCACGTGCAAATAGTCATTTGTCCTCCAGCTCTGGAAATGGAAGCGTGCATGTAGGCGTATTCACGGTAGTACAGTCGACAGTCTGTATTTCATTACTGTTCAGAGAAAGTGTGTCAATGTTCAGGAGAAAATAGGAAAGTTTTTATATACATTGACAGTAATTTGCATGAAAGTTGTTGCTATCAATGACAGCACCAACATTCAGTCAAATTGTTGTCAAAATAATTGGTATGTAATGCAATTACTACCTGCTATATATTTGATAAAAATTTTATTGAAGTGTTGCTGCAACAGCTATCAGTCTATGTAAAAATTATGATGATTATTTTAGAATATAGCGACTGAAAGTTGTTGTAGCAACAATTTTCATTCAAATTAGTATCAAATCTGTACCAGGTGGTAATCGCATTACCTAATAATTATTTTGACAATTTGACTGAATGTTATTGCTGTCATTGACAGCAATAACTTTCACGCAAATTATTGTCAAAATATATATAAACGCTTTCGCTAATTTTCTTCTGGAAATTTACACAGTTGCGCTAAACAGTATTGAAATGCAGGCCGTCGAATGTACTGCCGTGAATAGTATGCCCTATGTGCATGCTTCCGCTTCCAGAGCTGGAGGACAAATGACTATTTGCACGTGCAAGCAGGTTGGTTTTGTTTGAGAAATCCTGGCCTATACAGACAATAGACTAAACGAATATGGTGTCCAATAGTTATGATTATGGAGTCAGGAAATTGCATGCTGGGTAGCGTTGCATGCTGGGTAGCATAGCATGCTGAGTAAATTCAACAGAAATCAGCAGGCATCTCATATCTCATGCAAAAGTGTTCATATTTAATGGAACACGAGAGCTTTAACCTTTAGCCCTATTCATCAGAAAAAAACTTGGCATTGCGCTAAATTAAGTCAAATGAACTAAAAAGAAGATCTGCCGAATGTTAACTTTTTGGACAATAATTTTACTGAATGATATAACTACCTATTGGCAACAACAATTTTTATTCTAATTGTTTTAAATATTAACGGAGAAGGCAGCCAAAAATGCCTTCTGCACTGGTCTTGAGGAACGATCATATATACTGAACCAAAAAAGTTTAGCAACACAGAATATTACTGTATAAATGTTATTTAACAAAAACAATAAATTGATTCAAATATATTATTTAATTGATAGGTCATTTTCCAATTTGAACACCAGTCTCTTGTTACTGTAATGCTAGCATCGCGCCCTTAAAACGGCATCATTCAACGGAAGGGTCCAATTTAAATAATGACACTGAGCTGTCAATACCGGTTGTGACCTCCATTGCTTTCTCATGCTTCGAATTAAGCACCTGATGTCACGAAGAGGAATCGCATCCCATTCCTGGAGCAGTGCAGCTTCCAGCTCCCACACGTTGTGAAGATGTGGATGGTTCTCACGCACCATACTGCCAAGAATGTCCCACACGTGTTCGATAGGGGACAGGGCCGGTGATCGCGCTGGCCAGTCCAACACCGGAACGTTGTTTGCCTCAAGGAAATCACTGGTGACCCTAGCTGAATGAGGACGGGCGTTGTCTTGATGGAACATAGGCTGCATGATGCTGCATAAAAGGGATGACAACATGGGTGACAACTTCGTCACAGTAACGTTGAGCTGTTAAATTTCTGCGAATCACAATAAGATCTGTTTTGCCATTTTCATGGATTCCAGCCCACACCATGACACTGCCGCCACCGAATCTGTCGTGCTGAATGATGTTGGCTGCATCATACCATTCTCCTAAACGTCGCCAAACCCGTTGCCGCCACATCCACACAAAACCTCGACTCATCACTGAACAAAATGTGGCTCCATTGTTGAGCACGCCATTGCTGATGAGTTCTTGCACATGCAAACCAATTCTCGATGTGATGCTCTGTAAGCGGAACAGCAACAAGTGGACGACGGGCATGCAGTCCAGCATCATGGAGTCTGTTTCGCACAGTTTGTGCATGCACTGTAGTGCCGGTAGCAAATTACGGGACAGCCACGGCAGTCTTAAAGACGGGAAATGGTTGAGGCGTGAACATTAAAATGTCGAGCAAGAGCGCGAACGCTCTTCCCAGCAGCGAGTCTTCCCATTGCTTCATGGCGCTGATTTTTGGGTATCCCTGGGCGGTGGCCCATGTTCGGTAGGGTAAACTTTTAAGCGTTTTCTATTAACATTCGTTATCTGCTGTTGCAATATGGTGAATCCTTGCCTTCGCTACCCGCCAATGTGGGCCAGTGCATGAAAAATGCATTCACATGCAGTAAGCATGCGGCCGAGAAATGCAAGAAATGATTTGCATTTCTTCATGATCAGCGAGACATTACATTGACGAAACATGCCTGCAAATTTGGTTATAAATGGACGCAGTTTTAATACAACAAACCAAACTTCACTGTTGCCAAACTTTTTTGGCTCAGTATATATGTATGCTAAGACTATTTTTGAAAATTTACCAGTGTCTGATTCCATAACTGAGCCAGTCATTGCATTGTTAAATTAAAAAAAATAGTCTGCTCTTATCCTGCAAATGGACATTTGCTAACGATAAATCTAGTTTTTCTTGGACAATCTTGGGCATTAAAGAGTTAAAATATAACAATGTTGATCTCAAGTAAATATTGGTATGGAATTGGAATTGGACTTGAAATTGATAAAATGGAATTGGAATTAGAATTGAACTCATCTGGGTGGAATTGGAATTGATAACATGAATTGATGTGGAAACAATTTTGACAAAAATTGATGGTGCTCCAGGTGAGCGACACAGGCCCCTTTGGCCTCTTGTATCAATTCCAATTCCGTTTCCACATCAATTCATTTTATCAATTCCAATTCCAATTCAACAATGTTGATCTCAAGTAAATATTGGTATGGAATTGGAATTGGACTTGGAATTGATAACATGGAATTGGAATTGGAATTAGAATTGAACTCGGCTGGGTGGAATTGGAATTGGAATTGATAAAATGAATTGATGTGGAAACAATTTTGGCAAAAATTGATGGTGCTCCAGGTGAGCAACACAGGCCCCTTGGGCCTTATGTATCAATTCCAATTCCATTTCCACATCAATTCATTTTATCAATTCCAATTCCAATGTCCTGGACTTGGAATTGGAATTGATAAAATGAATTGATGTGGTTTGTGGAAACGGAATTGGAATTGATACAAGAGGCCCAAGGGGCCTGTGTCGCTCACCTGGAGTACCATCAATTTCTGTCAAAATTGTTGGTGGGTGGTTCAGCAGTCTTTTAAATGAGTTTGTGGACATTTTTGCAAGTGCAATATGGCCGCCAAACACACTACATTTTGATTGACCCACGGCGCCCATGTTTTTTAGATTGATAAACCTCCCTTTAACAAATTTTAATGCCCCAAATTTCAGCCTGATCCCTTCAGCGGTTCTGGAGGAGTCATTTTCGTGAAAACTAGGTCATCCAAGATGGTCGCCGAACCATTTGGTCAATCAAGTCCGCTTGAACAAACTTGGCTTACCTCTTGGCATAGATGAAGATTCCCCAAGTGGTTTCGGAGAAGATATTTAAAGCCATTTCCTGAAATCGGCCGAAATCCAAAATGGCCGCTGGGCAAATGGGCCGATCGGGTTCATTTGACCACCCTTGGATCCCTATGCCCTAAGGATGCTTACTGCCAAATATAATTGAAATCGGCCTGGTAGTTCTCGAGAAGACATTAAAAATTTCCCATTGCTTTAGTATGGGAGCTTTTGACGAGAAAATTATCCAAGATGGCCGCCAAACCGTTTATCCGACAGTTACAAAAATTGCCAATTTGAGTTCAGAATACCCAAAAACATATAAAGAACCAATTTTGGCCTCAAAATCCATCAAATAAAAAAATCCAATCTGTCCGCCAAACAAGCTACATTTTGATTGGCCCACAGCGGCCATCTTTTTGATGGAGCAACTTCCCTTGAACAAACTTTAATGGCCCTTAGTCCCTAATCATATCTCCCAAATTTCAGCCTGATCCATTCAGCGGTTCTGGAGAAGTAATTTTCGGGAAAACTAGGTCATTAAAGATGGCCACCGAACCATTCGCTCAATCAAGTCGTCTTGAACAAACTTGGCTTACATCTTTGCCTAGATGAGGTTTCATAAGTTTTGAATCGGTTCCCCAAGCTGTTTCGGAGAATGAGATTTTTAGACATTTCCTAAAATCAGCCGAAATCCAAGATGGTCGCCGGTCAAATTAGCTATCGGGTTCATTTGACCACCCTTGGATCCCTATGCCCTAAGGATGCTTCCTGCCAAATATAATTGAAATCGGCCTAGTAGTCCTCCACAAGACATTTTAAATTTCCCATTGCTTTAGTATGGGAATCTTTGCCGGGAAAATAATCCAAGATGGTCGCCAAACCATTTATCCGACAGTTTCTAAAATGGCAAATTTGCGATCAGACTACCCAAAAAACACATATAACACCAATTTCGGCCTCAAAATCCATCAAATAAAAAAATCCAATATGGCTGCCAAACATGCTATATTTTGAGTGGACAATGGCGGCCATGTTTTTTGATGGTTCAACTTCCCTTGAACAAACTTTATTGGCCCTTAATCCCTAATCATATCTGCTAAATTTCGACCAGATCCATACAGCGGTTCTGGAGAAGTCCTTTTCGCTAAAAATAGGTCAACCAAGATGGCCGCCGACCTATTTGACCAATCACGTTCCCGTGAACAAACTTGGTTCAGCTATTGCCCTAGATCATATTTCATGAGTTTTGCATCAATCCGCATAACGGTTTCGGAGAAGATTTTTAAAGATGTTTCCTAAAATCGGCCGAAATCCAAGATGGTCGCCGGCCAAATTGGGCGATCAGCTTCATTTGAACAAACTTGAATCCCTATGCCCTAAGGATGATTCCTGCCAAATATAAATGAAATCGGTCCAGTGGTTCTTGAGAAGTCGTTTAAAGGAAAAGTTGATGGATGGACGGATGGATGACAGACACACGAAGGACGGTCACCACAGCATAAGCTCACTTGACCTTTCAGGCCAGGCGACCTAAAAATGAATTGAGGTGGAATTGGAATTGGAATTGATAAAATGGAATTGACCCCATCCCTGGCTGAAGCATTCAGCCATTTAAGTTCCCTCGAACATTAACTTGGTTCAGCTGTTGCCCGAGATGCTCTTTCATCAGTTTTCAATCAATCCCCAAGCGATTTCAGAAGATTTTTTCAAGAGGTTTCTAAAAATCAGCCAAAATCCATGATGGACGATGGCCAATCACGTCCCTTTGAACAAACTTGGATCTCTATGCTATAAGAATGCTTCCTGCCAAATACAATTGAAAACAGCCAAGTGGTTCTTGAGAAGTCGTTTAACGAAAAAGTTGACGGTTGACACACGAATGACAGATGGATGACGGATGATAGACAGACGATGGACAGTCATCATTTCAGGCCAGGTGAGCTAGAAATAGCCTTCTGCTCTGCAAAGGGAAATGTCTGTAGACCACTGCAGAGATCATCATTGACGGACTTGACCATTAAAGGGCTAAGATGACGCTTCTATTCATTCACATACATTCAGAGACAGAATGATTAATTACTGACGCTTAAGTATATGACGTAATAATCAAGCCATATAGGCTAATGTCGCACTTATTATGACGCTTCATAACTCAGTCATGAAGCCTGAAGTCTGTCAAGTTTACAAATTGTGTGTCTGATGATTTTACAATTTAATAAACATTCTGCTGAATATTTTGAGAATAATTTGACCTGGAGCTGTTGCTGCCATAGGCAGTATGGGACATGTACACTCACACACACAAATGGAAGAATAGTCCCCAGTCAAATTAATTTCAAAATATTCAACATCTTACCTGTATAGTTCGCTTGAAATTGCGATTCTGCGAATTTAGGGTTCAAAGTACTGGTATATAAATCGATCACAACATGCGCAAAACATAAGGAGGGCTTAGCTAGAAACATGTATGGTGCGCAAGAAACACGTTGTCAAGACGTTTCTCTACATGGCGGTCACCGTATTGTACATGTTTGCGTCTTATCCTTTGATCTAATTTCTAATTCACCTTTCCAGAGTACCCACCCATCATATGACGTCATAATGAATTGCGTGATGTGTACAATGACATCATAATGAATGATGTCATGAATTACGTTGATAAGTACGTCACTAATGCATATTTGAAGACGGTCTATGCGTTGTTGTACAAATTGTTTGCTATTTAATAAATATTCTGTTGATTATTTTGAAACTAATTTGACTGGGCGCTGTTGCTGCCATAGGCAGCAACAGCGCCCAGTTAAATTAGTGACAAAATATTCAACAGCTTCCTTGTACAGGTTTCAAGAAATTTATAGCTAGGGCATTTGGGGATCGCTCAATCCCAACACGGCGGGGTGTGGGTGGAGCTTAGCTAGTGATGGTCGCCGTCCAAATTGGTCGATCAGCTTCATTTGAACAACCTTGAATCCCTATGCCCTAAGGATGCTTCCTGCCAAATATAAATGAAATCGGTCCAGGGGTTCTTGAGAAGTCCTTTAAAGGAAAAGTTGATGGACGGATGGACGGATGACAGACACACGAAGGACGGTCACCACAGCATAAGCTCACTTGACCTTTCAGGCCAGGCGAGCTAAAAATGAATTGAGGTGGAATTGGAATTAGAATTGATAAAATGGAATTGACCCCATCCCTGGCTGAAGCATTCAGCCATTTAAGTTCCCTCGAACATTAACTTGGTTCAGCTGTTGCCCGAGATGCTCTTTCATCAGTTTTCAATCAATCCCCAAGCGGTTTCAGAAGATTTTTTAAAGAAGTTTCTAAAAATCAGCCAAAATCAATGATGGACAATAGCCAAATTGGCCAATCACGTCCCTTTGAACAAACTTGGATCTCTATGCTATAAGAATGCTTCCTGCCAAATACAATTGAAAACTGCCAAGTGGTTCTTGAGAAGTCGTTTAACGAAAAAGTTGACGGTTGACACACGGATGACAGATGGATGACGGATGATAGACAGATGATTGACAGTCATCATACACAGATAAGCTCATTTGGCCTTTAAGGCCATGTGAGCTAGAAATATCCTTCTGCTCCGCAAAGGGAAATGTCTGAAGACCACTGCAGAGATCAGCTTTAATCGACTTGACCATTAAAGGGCTAAGATGACGCTTCTATTCATTCACATACATTCAGAGACAGAATGATTAATTACTGACGCTCAAGTATATGACGTAATAATCAAGCCATATAGGCTAATGTCGCACTTATTATGACGCTTCATAACTCAGTCATGAAGCCTGAAGTCTGTCAAGTTTACAAATTGTGTGTCTGATGATTTTACAATTTAATAAACATTCTGCTGAATATTTTGAGAATAATTTGACCTGGAGCTGTTGCTGACATAGGCAGTGTGGGACATGTACACTCACACACACAAATGGAAGAATAGTCCTCAGTCAAATTAATTTCAAAATATTTAACATCTTACCTGTATAGTTCGCTTGAAATTGCGATTCTGCGAATTTAGGGTTCAAAGTACTGGTATATAAATCGATCACAACATGCGCAAAACATAAGGAGGGCTTAGCTAGAAACATGTATGGTGCGCAAGAAACACGTTGTCAAGACGTTTCTCTACATGGCGGTCACCGTATTGTACATGTTTGCGCCTTATCCTTTGATCTAATTTCTAATTCACCTTTCCAGAGTACCCACCCATCATATGACGTCATAATGAATTGCGTGATGTGTACAATGACGTCATAATGAATGATGTCATGAATGATGTCGATAAGTACGTCACGAATGCATATTTGAAGACGGTCTATGCATTGTTGTACAAATCATTTGCTTTTACTATTTAAACTAATTTTGACTGGGCGCTGTTGCTGCCTATGGCAGCAACAGCACCCAGTTAAATTAGTGACAAAATATTCAACAGCTTCCTTGCATAGGTTTCAGGAAATTTATAGCTAGGGCATTTGGGGATCGATCAATCCCAACACGGCGAGGTGTGGGTGGAGCTTAGCTAGTGATGGGCGGGGCATAGCTAGAAATTTGTCAGGACATAGCTAGAGATGTATCCCTCTATTTGAGATTCTGTATAGGTGTTATTACCGGAGTAAATAGTGATTCATGACCTACAATATAGTGAATTATTCACAGGGGATAGACGAGTACAGACAACATATACAAGCATGACAAGGGACCTACATTTCGCCCGTGTTGGGATCAATTGACCCATGAACTACCTGACTACCAATTTCCAGAAAAATGTACAGGTAAGCTGTTGAATATTTTGAAACTAATGAAACCTATGGCAGCAACAACACCAAGTCAAATTAGTTTCAAAATATTCAACAGCATGTTTATTAAATAGCAATGACATGCAATTCATACACCAACGGTTAGTCCGTCATCAATTATGCGCTCGTGATGAACTTATCTACGTCATTGTGCAGTGGTCTTGAGGAAAGTTCATTTCCAGGCCAAGGGGATAATATCTTTTTTAAATTACCAGTAGAATGTCTGGCCCAATAACTGAGCCAGTCATTCCAGTGATACCTTTTCGAAAACAGCCTTTTCTTGGCCTGCAAATGGAAATTCTCTAAAAGGTGATTTTCGTAATTTTTGCTTAGTCACAAACATAAGGCAAACTAGAAGGGTTAGTTTGCATAATTCTTGGTGCAAAATAAGTTACCGCGGTTAAGTCCAAACACCATAAAAAATATGGAAATTTGAAAATCATTTTAATTAAGGAGACTAGATGTAATGATGGTATAGATCAAATCTGTAATGTTTTATTAACATCGGATAAGTCTGAATTAAATGTCCATTGTGAGACTTTAACATTTATCTAATTCTTATTTATTGAGAACTTCTCAGATGAGTTATTGGCTAGAAAAACTGTATTACACATGACGCCGATCTTAGTTTAGGATCGAGTCAAGGATGCCAGGCCTAAGGGCTCTGTGCCTTATGTACGCCTCAGGGGCTAGGGAAATTGCTACAACTTGTACACCGTTGCTAGGAAAGAGTTGACCGCAATAGAATTGCTTTCATCATGGCGGTTGTCTGCAGTTAGCCGCATTAGAACTAGTTGCGTCATCACGATTGATCGCTTTGGAAGAAATTGCATTCTATGACGTCATTGTGGTTAATTTCATGGTTGGCCGCAAGCAGCGTGGTTGGCCGATTGGTTGCGGGCCAAAATGATTGACTAATAGTCACTTGTTGGGCGGATCGCCGCATTTGGCCGCGTGTGTGTGTGTGCGTGCGTGCGTGCGTGTGTGTGTGTGGTTGTCCACAGTCTATGCAGTTGTCCGTAGTTGTCTGCACTAGAATTATTTTATGAAGTATTCAGGTAGAATGCCTTCCATTTCAAGGCCTGTGAAGATATTACACTGATGTACAGTACTGGCCCATTGAAGTACTACCACATGATCTGGACGACAAGACAACCAGTGTCCATCGTAAGAAAGAGCAATCTTTTTTGGATCCATCAGTTACATACTATGGACCCAATTGGCATCAACCATGCTTACTGGTAACCCCGGACATCGACGTCATTTGGATCGCTATGTCGAGAACCTCCGCTTTGCCATTTGCTGGACAAAAATGAGATCATATAAATGAGGAGATATACATAAACTGCATGAGTGGAGAATTCAGCCTGACCTACTTTTATGGCAAACACACTTAACTGTCTTGGTGGCAAGATGGCTGCTTGACAGGAGCCAGCAGTCGAGAATCCCGTAACAATCAATCACAGTGTCAAGCAGAGAGCGAAAGCCTGAAGTGATTCATTAATTAAGCGCCGATCAGATCAGTGGAACCTCCACAAGCAGCACTAATAGCAGACATCAGGAAATCAACCAATCAATTACCCGCTTAATTAAGATTGTAGTATATTCATCTGAAGATCAATCATCGATGAATGACATTCTAGGTACATTGCTTGATTCTGTAATCAAATGCTCCCACATGAGTACACTAGGAAGATCTCAGGGTGTGTGTGTGTGCGTGCATGCGTACGTGCGTGCGTGCGTGTGTGGGGGGGGATGTTTTGGAACATTAATTTCACACACATTCAGTATTTACTTCACAGAATCCATAAGGGTCTGCACCAATAAAGAGGAAAGGTGTTGTACAGCATTTTGAAAACAATTTGACTGACTGTTGTTAGAGCGATATAGGTAGCACTAACGTTCAGTCAAATTTGTTCAAGGCTAATCAGTATTTAGTGCTATAGCATGCTCTATGGAAAAGTGTTAGTGCTGAATCTTACCATCCATTCACTGACGATAACATCCACCTGCTCTGGTAACTCCACATCCTGAAACAAAAATAAGACGTAGAGTAACGGTGCAACTTAATTGTCTGCAAGCCACCAGACAATAATTTCATTGGGTAATAACTCTGGACCTGCTGTATATTTTGAAAACAATTTGACTGAAAGTTGTTGGTGGCTTAGCCATCAACAACCATCAAGCATATTTTTTTCAAAATATTCAGCAGGTCCAGAGATATAAACCCTGGGATATGTTGTCTACAAAAACTCAGCAGTCAGGCGGTTAATAAGCTCATGCTAAAGTTTGAGCAAAATCTGAACGGTAGTCTTGAGATGTCCATCCTGATAGAATTTTATCTGATATGGAATCAGGTTTTTTGCTTCATCTGGATTCAGGCCAGAGTTCGTACAAGCAATTTATGACAAGGCCCTTTTTTGTGCTGAAATTGAGCGACAATAATTCCTTCTCTTTGACCTAGACCTTTGACCTTGTGACCTCAATGTTATCATGCTGCTTCCTAACACTAGTAATTAATAAGCGGCCATGTATTCAGGTTTTGATGCAATA
>CM067371.1:110064284-110231784 GCA_034401795.1 Chaetoderma sp. LZ-2023a | reverse complement strand
GCGCATTTGTGAACAGTACAATGAAAATACGTTTTGAGCGATTTTGTAGTGTCGTGTCGCATCGTGTCGCGTCGTGTCGCGTCGCGCCTGTGTGAATAGAGCTTCATTCAGTATTGTGCCCGTATAGGTATCCATGAATGGATCACAGATATATGAAACGGTAAATCACTAGGAACTCAAACAGTGCCAGTAGTCACAAGGGAGCATTCCAGTTTTAGCTATGCCCCGCCCATCTCTAGCTAAGCTCCACCCACAACTTGTTCGTGTTGGGATCGATCGATCTCTGAACTCCCTGACTATCAATTTCCAGAAAACAATACAGGCAAGCTGTTGAATATTTTGAAACTAATTTGACTGGGTGCTATTGGTGCCTATGGCAACAACAGCGCCCAGTCAAATTAGTTTCAAAATATTCAACAGCATGTTTATTAAATAGTAGAGACATAAATCTTACAACATGTCGGACTATTAAGACTTAAAGACGGGCCTAATAGAATCAATTATGATGTAATGATTATGACGTCATCCTACTCACCGTTTAGCTGATTATGATGTCAGATGGCATCAGATTGATAGATAAATACTACGGAAAGGTGAATATGCCCATATAAGTTTGCCAAATAAGGTCTCAGATATGTGGCATAACAACAGTACATGGCATGTCTATGGCCCATGTTAATATGTGCATGCCACCTATCTGAGATCCATCAGAGCAAACCCATATAGGAGACCACGTGGCAACAGGCGGAACAGTATGGCTATGCCCAGACAGATCCCAGTCGGGTGTACCTGCAACTACATGGACCCTATAGGCAGGTCCTGTGTGTGTACAACAATGATTTCCGAGATGGATCCTGGATAGGCCCAAATGCATATCAGATGATATCCCATATTGTTGTAACCACATGGGTCCTAGATGGGCCTGTATTGGTCCCATTTCGGCTTGCCCAGATAAATCCCAGATTGTTGTAACCACATTGGTCCTAAAAGGGCCCACATGGGCATGCCCAGATGAATCTCAGATTGTTGTGGATCAATGTGGGTCTAGATGGGCCCCACATGGGTCCCATATGGGCTCGCCCAGATGAATCCCAGATTGTTGTAACCACATGGGTCCTAAATGGGTCACACATGGGTCCTATATGGGCTTGCCCAGATGAATCCCAGATTGTTGTAACCACATGGGTCTCAGATGGGCCCCATATGGGGTTGCCCAGATATGCATATTGTAAAATCACTCCCGATAAGGGTCCCATATGGGGCCCATATGTAGCCCATATGGGCTTTCCCATATGGGGCCCATATGGGCCGTGGTTGCAGAAACGGCATGGGCCCATATGGGTCCCATATGTAAATGTTATCTGGGCAATCACAACCGTAACAATATTCTGTATGATAATTATAAAGCAAAAATTAATATAACCGAAAGTTATAAAGCAAATACTATAAATGGAGATCTAGAGTCTAGTGATGAGGATCTGTAGAAGAGCCTGAACTGGAAACTATCAATAAGTATCAATAAGTTCTGTTCTGTTCTGGATTTGGATAGTCCTCCAGTTGGATGGAGCACCCACATGTATGTGGTAGTAGCTATTATGATTATAATCACATGAATTACAGTTCGAATATTACAGTTACGTGAATTACAATTCAACGAAGATACGTGATGCAGAAACTTGATAGCATAAGCGAGAGTTATGAGCAAGTAAATAGTCTCTGGTACAAGCGATCATCACAATGCAGATGATATGCACAGTCAATGGTATCAAGCGAACATAACAGTGTGAGTGAAATGTACGGGTGTGTGTATGACTATGTTTCTGACAGAGGCAGTTTATATGTTATTAGGTAGACGGAAGTAATAACAACAGCTAAATCACGTCACTTCAGTTTTGGCCGCGTTGAGGATGAATACTCTACGGCAATGTATACTGTAGCAGAGTTTTCTGGTGATCGTTTCTATCTCCTGACAGATTCGGTGGTCATCCGGAATTATATCAGAATCTATTAAAACTGTGCAGTCGATTATGAGTTGAGTGAGGATGGTTATATCGCTGCAAATGGATATCCATGTAGGTTGACCAAGGTTGTCTTTGATATATTCCTTAAGTTCATGAAAGTGACTCTGTCTGTGGCTAAGCAGGTCATTACATTTACCAGCATGTCGGGATAGTCCTCGGTTTCCAGTTGGCATAATGCTCACAATGGGTCGATTTGATTTTGGTTTAAACGTGATTTATTTTTGTTCAGATGGAAGCACGATAAGACTTAGAGTCTTATGCCCGTGTCTCCCATACACATACAGATTATACAAAACTTTTTTTTACAACAAAATGGCGGATAATCATAGTAGTTTAATTAATTGTAGTCTATTAGTGTGCATAAGTGTGTGGATGTTGAGTGTGAGGTGGGCGGAGAGTAGGAAGAAAGACCGAGAGAGAGAGAGAGAGAGAGAGAGAGAGAGAGAGGTGGGGGGGAGGAGGAGGGGAGAGAGGGTGAGAGATAGAGAGAGCGAGGAATAAGATCAAATGGAAGAATAGCAGAGGTGAGCTCTAGGTGCTGCTTTCGCTCCGACCTGTACATGTTAGGCTGCTGTGCTTTTACCCCGTAAACTATAAGTTCGCGAATGGGAAGCTACTGAAAGCGGTTGGTGTTAATTATTTATTGACATACCGTATTACAGATCAGTTTGTTCATTTCCAAGTTGGCAGTGTAAGTCCTGTATAGAAGCTGGTTGACCATAAGATTAGCAAGAGAAATAAAACGACTCTTTGTTTGTTAAAAAGGGCACAATGTAAGAGGTAGTGGTTTGTAGATTCATCATTGTACCCACAAGAATAACTGGCAGATTCCGACAAAAAGTTGTCAAATAGATGTCGGTTTAAAGAACTACAACCGTTTCGGAGCCTGCATAGCATTATGTTGGAAAACCTCGGGCCTACATAATACCACTAAGGGGGTTGCCATATGGGTGACATAGCCTTGAGTTTGCTTTTAAATTCTAGAAGAGTAACAGAATCTCTCACCGGCACAGGAAGCATATTCCAGGTGTGGACGGTTGCTGGGAAAAGGATCCATAGAAGAGCTCAGTACGGCAGCGGAATGGAGTGAGTAAATTTTGATGACGGATATTGTAAGGATTTCGTGCTTGGGATAGTGTGGGAAGATGGTTGACCAGAACCTCACAGGTCATCCCGTTAATAATTTTAAATAGCATAGATAATCTATGATATTCACATCTACTTGACAAGGTTTCGATGCCTGTTTCTAAGTACAGGTCTTCAGTGCTCGCACTACGTGTCATTCCACATACCGTTCTGAGAGCGTCTTTTTGGATGTCCTCTAACCGAATTACAAGATATTGTGGAATATTATCCCACACAAGATCTGCATATTCTAAGAATGGTCTAATAAATGTTTTGTACATGATCTTGAGACATCTATGGTCTAGAATATATTTTAGACCTTTAAGTAATCTTTTGATTTTGGTTGAATCTGGTTAGGTTAGCCTGGACCAGGTAGGTTCCAGTGACGAATCTAGTCTTGATGCTGGCTCTTCGAACATCTTTTGTGTCATTTTGTATGGTGGACATGGTCTGATGCATATTGCCTATTGACAGACCTGTGAAACAGCATCGCGGGAGAGTACTCTTTGTGAAGCACTGCTGGATCAATTCGGTTGTCCAATAGTCGTCTACTGCTGTGCGTGTTTTGAGTTTCCACAGTTGCTTTGTTATGGCTTGCGATCTCAGCTCTGCTAGACATGGAGATTTATACTGGTGTAGGAAGGTCTGAATGTATATGAACCAGCTAGGGTCTTTACCCAGGCTTAGGGCTATATGCCGCTCCAATATGCTGTTCAGGGTACAGTTTTGGCTTCGGATGATGGTTCCCAATAATGAAAGTTGGCGAATATGTTGCTTTGCGGCAATGGGTCTTGCTCCAATGAGTAGAAAGATAATAGCTATGGCAGTGCGAACTGGTACAGAGAGCATCTTCCTGAGCATGCTGATATGGAATGCCTCAAGACTGTCTAACTGTTTTGATGAGAGGGCAAATATCTCCAGGCCATATAGTAGTCTCGGCATGACATACAATATGTAGATATGGTACTGGTAGCAAACCCTCGGTGGGAGTCCATTTGTGCCATGTTAACCGGTACATGTCATAGCGTAGAATGTTCTTCGGGCAGTTGAGATGCTTCATTTTTTTAACTACGTGATAGGCCAATATGTGTTGTCCTGTCTGTAACTGCTAGAGTCATGCTTCCGAGGTTCCAAATTGGCGATGTTACTATACTATAGTTCTTTAGAGGGGATCGGAGCTGGCTACATGATTTTTCAGGATGGATGTTGTAGCGTTCTCTGTTGGCAAATAAGTATGTTTTGTCTAGCACGATCTGTAGTTCTTGGGCTGAGTTGCCGCACAATGTGAGGTCATCAACAACGGTAGGGCATCCGGTGTATGTTGGTATGATGTATGTACCGAGTTGCTGCATCTTTAGCTGGTCTAAGAGGCTGTTAATATATGTCTTATATAGTCCTCTCGACAGGATGCCACCTGTCTGATGCCCTGCTCTACACGAAATTCTGTACTTGTTATCCCTTTCCATTTAACCTTGCTGATAGATTCACATAGAGGTTGTCAACTATTTGCCACATATGAGGATCTATCTTCTGATCGAAGAGATGACATTTGAGTGAGTTATGGTCTACGACATCAAAGGCTTTCTGAGTATCAAGGAATGCCATATAGAGTGGTTGGTTGGTGTCAATCGCCTCTGTTGCGGTCTCTGATACCACTAACGCTGCCATGCTTGGTGAGAGGCCGTGAGTGAATCCAAACTGGAGTGGTGACTGCTTGGCCGGGAGAAGTTCATCTATTCGATTGAGTATTATATGATTGAAGATCTTTCCAAGTAGAAACGAGACTGTGATCCCCCGGTAGTTACTAAAGGACGTTGCGTCCTGGCCTTCCTTGTATGTATGTATGATTACTGTATTCTGCAGCTGTAGTAGTAGAAACGTCATACAGCTGCAATCAGTCCTTCTTCGCTTTTGCCCACTGTGTCTTGTCCTCAGCCCAAATCCTTAGCTTCCTCAGGTCCATTCTTGACTTAAGTGTACCTAATCCTGCTTTCTTGAGGTCACCTCATAGCACCCGTAGCAGATTTATGCAATGACGTCTTCCCCTGGCTCTGTATTTGCTGGCTCCGAGTAGGGCGAATTCCAAGGCTCTCTGTGTTGGTGTGTCTTCTGACATCCTTAGCACATGGCCAAACATGAACCATCTTTGCTGGGTGACTTTTACAGACAGCGGCGACGTATTACACATCTTGTATAGTGCATCGTTGGAAATTATACTCTCTGGCCATCGGTGTCCAGTGATGGTGCATAGGTGTTTGCGGTGGCAGGCGTTAAGTTTTCTAGAGCTGCCTTTGGAGCTGCCCAGCTGTTACAGTTATACATCATCAAGGGTACGCAGGTTGCATTGTATAAACACAGTCTTTTTACCAAGGGCATCTTTGATCCATGAATCCCTAGCTTCCAGAAGGACTGGAAAGCTATGTTCCCCATGATGCAGTGTGCAGCAATGTCAACAGTACTACAAAGCAGTGAGCCCAGGATTGTACTTTTCCTCCATGGTTCGCCGCCATGGAGTGGATCGTTATTTTCTTTAGTTTCATGCTTTGAAGATAGGTATATGTGGGTGAACTCTGTTTTGGATTCATTCATAATAGAGATTCTCAATTTTTAGTTTGCTTGTAGCTATTGGGAAAAGTTCGTCAAGAGATTTCCTTTCCTCATCTATAAAGTCCACATCGTCGGCATATATTCCATCTCTTGTGGCATGCCCAGTATTGACACTGGGGGTTGGGGGGGGGGGGGAGGGTTGGTCTTGCGGAGTTTTCCAGCATGGATTTCAATGCAGCAGCCAGGTAACAGGTTTCTTGTGGACTGGCATTACGATACCAGACTTGAATGACATAGGGATATTTTTGGTTTCTAGTATGATAGTGTAGACATGTTGAAGATTTTCGATCTTCGGGTCTAATTTAGAAATATATCTACCACACCTCTGATAAGAATATGATGTAACGGTTGCTGCGACAACCTCTTATCAAAGATGCAGTAGCACGATTATCTGCTCGCCTCGTCTAAGGTAATGGTGACGATATTTATACTCGATAATCTGGGCCTGATCTGACTCGGGTAAAAGATGGTGGCTCGGGACGGTGGTCTTCCGTCGCTTCCAGACTGGACAATACACAACCCAAACTCTTGCTTCGAGAATATCGAAGTGATAATTTATTCTCTTCTTTTTGACTGTCTAATATGGCTACGGATATGTGTGACTTATGCTGTCACGATAGAAAACAAACTGTTAAATAAAACTCTAAGTAAATATGAGTGGCTTATACTACCACCAATCTCTATCAATTATGGGTGGCTTATACTACCACCAAATACTTTGAGTAACTTTTACTGTCACTCGCGTCTATAGAAATAACTGATTTTCATACCATACGAATACTGGTTATTCTATCATTACAAAGTTGCGTTTCACGATTCTCTAAATCATTTTCGTCAAAAACCGTTCTTGGCTACTTAAAACCATTCACCAAGAACTTGTTTGAATTTCGACAAATTCAGTTCCACAGAACTATACGGACTCGAGGCTAGGTTTACCTAAGCGCAATAATTTTCGGAACCAAGATCCTTTCTAAAAAGTTAAAGTCATATCTTATACTTCTTTTGAGCTCTTTACCATGTTCGTTTGGGTTCTTCTTTCCAGAGTTTGATTCGATGCTCATTGATTGTGACGTCATCCTGACTAATCAAACTCCGATTTTTCTCTCTTAGGAAAAGAACATCGAACAAGTTAAAGCGGCCTAATTGACTCATGAGTGTGGAATTCTATCCGATAACCTCCCCCAAACTTGACAGCGATGGATATTGTTTCGACAATTTTTGTCTGGTTTTCTAATCTTCTTGGCGCCAGACGCTATCATGCCCACGTCCAGCCCCTTGCTTATTAGGCCCACGCCTGCATTTCAGAAGGGTGTCATGACGTAGTGACCATGTACCACATCTGATTCACCAACATCTGGTGTCGTATCTGGTGTCGTGGGTCGCCTCTATAGAAATATAGAAACCCGGTCACCTTATTGTAAGTCGGTCGTCGCCACGTCTACTACGTCATTTTATGAGTCATTCAGTCTGTGCTACGTACACTCTGTGCGTAGCATCCTACCGACGCTCTTGCTTGAATATTTAGAAAACTATTGGTCATAACTTCTGTTGAATACTATAAAAGGTTATGCCGCGCCTGCAGCAACAGCTTTCATCTTTCAATCACCGATAGATTCCATCAGCTCACTGCCCTAAGTCTTAGTCTATTCTATTCCAATTTCATATTCCAATTTCACTTATTGTATCAGCTATATTTTCGTGTCAGTTTTGCATCGACTTGATGCACACACTAGATCGCGCTAATACATTTTCGCTCATTGTGTTATCCGTTCCCTAGCTCGTCTGGTATTCAAAAATATAGTCATATTCTTCGCTGGGGGTCTTGGACTGCAAATATAAGATGTCCCCGGGGTCATGACCCCCCAGAAGACAATCCCATATCTACATACGCCCCTTAACCAAAGTTATTTGACCATCTCTCTTAAGGCCTTAAAGAGAGTGTCAACTAACTCGTTGTGGACTATCAACAACCCAAACCAATACCAGCAGCCTGAACGGATACCACCTGATAATCATCCAATTGGTCAAGAAATTAATAATACAGGGCAATATATTATACACCAATACTTGTCCGAGTAGAGGAATGCTCGGAAATACATTAGTAGTGTTCGTTAGTGTATGGTTGATAATTATACAAACATACATGTCCGGGTAGCAAAAGACTGCCCCCGGAAACAGATTAATAACATCATCAAACCGTGGTCGATAACCTCGATCCACGCGTAACTTAACAATAAAAGCGAGCAATCGGTACAGTTTAAAACAAGTGAATATATATTACATAATGTATTAATATAAACTGCCGCTACTGCCAGCAGCGACAACGTGGTCAGCAGCGACACACTTTTCGCGTGTCGTAATGATTCGTCGTCACACGACACAACACTATAGCTCAAAACCTTAATCCTACAGTGCAAATACCATTACAGATCATGTGAATTTCTCCTATTAATAAAACAGTACACAGTACGGTATCATGACAAAGTTCGCGCCACAATTATTAATATTCACCAATTATTGCTCCAGTAGAAACATATAAAGTTAGTGCCAAAATGTCATGGTGATACCTCCAAGCGGTTTATGCTCACGTTAGGATCCACCACGTCAACGTACGTCTCCATCTCTATCCATTCGGCAGCCATCGGGTCGATCTCAGTCCTGGCGTTAGCATTAGGCGACGACCCGGTTGCCATCCGCAGCGGCTCCGGTAGAGCTGCAGGTCTCTGGGGCTGCTGGGTCTGAATAGTTGGTGCAATGATATGCGGTTCACTACTATGGGCCGCATGTGGCTTGCATTTATGGGCCGCACGTGGCTTGCATTTAAGCGCATTCCACATGCGTGATAACACGCCACATTTGTATAATATAAGCACAACTACTAACACAACTACGAAGGAACCCGTTGAATATGATACAAAAGAATGTACCCCAATGCCATCGACCATCACTGGGTCGATCATGGATAACGGTGCTAGCGGCACGTACTTAGACTTTTGTAAATGGTTCCACGGTTGTGGCTTTAAATGGTCAACTATCATGGATTGATTTAGAACGCCAGACACATCCAAATGGGGCATTTCAATGGCTAGGCCTATTCGAGTGTACGTCCGACTATAAGACGCCACAGGCTCGAATCGCCAGCCCCTCCCACTATACCCGCATTTTCCAGACATCAATGCATACACACCATTACTCACCATACATCGGTCCGTCAGTCGTCCGTCGCAACGAATTTCCACCGTCTCGCCGAACGTTTGCAACACTACTCCGATTTTCTCGTTGGCAAATAATTTACTAATGGTTACGTTTGACTTCGTTAGTTGAATATTACAGTTGCTATCAGTCGCGTTTGTCAGTACACTCACAATACAGGGCACGTGGGTCTTGTCGACCCGTAGTTGTCCCTGGCACACCCTAGGGTCAGCACCACGACATTCCGACGCATATACTTGATACCATGCTAAACCACAACGCCATTATACACAATTTAAACGAATACATTTTAGTATCTGCGAACAAATTTAGTCTTAATTGTTATGATATTTTACGTACTGGCTATTTGCGATGTTAAAGTATAGTGATACAATACACACTATCGGCGGTTGTGCCGCTGAATAACGGCATTTACACGACTGACGAAATCAGCGTATAGCACGTCATCGTAAAGGGTGGAGTCTATTACGCCAATTCGGAGTCGCTTGTTACCGGATTCGTTCTCCCGCCCATACCCTTGCTTTCGCTTCAAGTCTAACCTGAGTTGCTTGCTGTCATAATCGTCATCTGGTATATGTCTGCGCTTGCGCAGCATATAAGGATGCGATGGAAGCATCTCCATTGGTTCAGAGAGCAGCTCTGGTGCCGCCTCTGGAGCGTCAATCACCATGGGCCTAGGAGTTCCGATAACGTCACTTGGTGACTCATGGTTTCGACTGCGATTGGTACTGGGTTGCACCCTTTTCCGGTCAACCCTCTTACCCCCTGTACGCACCTCTGGCTCCATATCCGAAGCTGGCCGCTTCTTACGAGCCTGGGGTGTCGTCTCAGCGTCGGTGACCATAGGTTCTGGCTCGGGCAACATCGCCCTGGGGTGATGGCTAGCTTTCGTCCCCTTGGTAGGGTTACGAATGGGGCGTGGTCGCACCCCGTCCCAGCACATTTCCGAGTCGACTACGCGCAGCTTACATATATTAAGCACACGCATTCTCCCGGACCTTTGATGGCGGACATGGGCCACAGGTCCGTTAATTTTGAAGATCTCATACTCGGGGTCGCTGCGAGAGGTCAATTTCATCCTCTCTTCAGCTTTGACGACCACCGAATCCCCCCACTTTAAACTCACCAGCGTTCGCACGCTTATTAACCTGTTCCCTGTGAATCTCTCGAGATCTAGCTGTCCCCTCCAGAGCACGTAGCAAGGCGTTGTTGAGATACGTTAGTCTCTCACCAAGGTCTTGCGACGCATCGATTGGAACGGCCATTGGTAATCTCGCCCGTCGCCCATAAGTCAAATAAAATGGTGTATACCCGGTCGTTGAATGACGAGTACTGCGGTACGCTGTCAAAGCCGCACCCAACTCGTCCTCCCACGCCCTCGAGGCATTGTTCACCCCTTTCTGGATCAACTCCTTAAGAGTGCGGTTGAATCTCTCGGTACGTCCATTGGTCTGCGGATGGTATGGGCTAGACCGTCTATGGTCGATGCCGTGTTCCTTAAACCGCTCCTCCAGAGAATGGGAACAAAATTCTTTACCCTGGTCGGTTATTACAATCTCAGGGACGCCATGACGCGCGACATACTCGTTGAAGAACTTTTCTTCCACATTTTTAGATGTCTTCGCTGCAATCGGATATGCTTCTGCCCAAGCAGAGCAGTGATCGATCACCGTCATGATATACACGTTACCCTTATTCGATTCTAATAATGGACCGATCAAATCCATTCCAATTATCTGACCCGGATAATTGGCCATGGGCATTTCACTATACCTGGGTCGGGTAGTGACAGGTCGGTTGACCTAGCACTTCGTACATGTTTCAAGCATACGAATTACGTCTTTTCTTAAAGACGTCCATACAAAAGAATCTCTTACCATACCGATGGTCTTCTGTAGACCTTGGTGACCAGCTCGTTCATGAGCCATCCGGAGCACTTTCTCACGGAACAGGGTAGGTAAGACAATTCTGGGGTACTCAGCGTCCAACGCTGAAGGCGTAATTAAAGAATACAAAATGCCATTCTTGACCATATACTCCTCCGGGGTGTTTTTGAACAACTCCGGGTATTCCTTGGTCTGCTCGGCACACAATTCGTCATATGGTATGTCGAATGCTTCCAGAGGGACGTGAGGTAACACTCCCTCGTCGACATCTGGTATCACAAAGTCGCCTGTATCTAACGTTGCGACTTCCACCGGTCGACGTAACCTGGACAACATGTCCGCTCGAATATTCTTCGAGCCTTGGATGTATTCAATCTTACATCCGTACTCGGCAATCAGTACCGCCCAGCGCTGCACTTTCGTGTTTTTAACTTCGCCCACAAACAAACTCTTTAGGGGTTTGTGGTCGGTATACACGGTAAACTGTGCGCCAAATAGATAAGGTCTAAGCTTCTTTAGCGCATATATTACCGCATAAGCTTCCTTTTCTATCACAGGCCAATTCAACTGACTGTCTTTAAGAGTAGAGCTAACATACTGAATCACCCGCTCAATACCCTCGTCATCTACCTGTACCAGTATCGCACCTATCGCATAGCTAGACGCATCAGTATACAATCTATACGGAGCATTCAAATTCGGATATGTGAGAACCGTCTCACTACACAGCAAGTTTTGCAATTTCTCAAACGCTTGCTGTTCTTCCTGCCCCCACTCAAAACGTTTATATTTCTTAGTCAATTCTATCAAAGGCTTAGCGATTTCGGCATAGCCTTGCACACAAGAACGGTAATACCCTGTAGCGCCCAGGAAACTTCTCACCTCTCCCACGTCACGGGGTGGTGACATTTCCCTTATGACCTTGACCTTTTGTACCTGAGGAGCTACTCCTTGTGCAGAAATGTGATACCCTAACAAGTCCACAGACTTACGGGCAAATTCGCATTTCTTTTTCTTAACCTGTAAATTGTATTCTCGAATCCTACGCATAACCTTACGCAAATGCTGTGCATGCTCAGCCGGATTTCTCGAATATATGACTATATCGTCGACGAAAACATGCAGATATTTTCCCACGAATTCTCGGAAAATATCGTTCATTGCCCTCTGAAATACGGCACCTGAGTTCGCAAAACCGAACGGCATCCGAACAAAGTCGAACAAGCCTTCACTACAAACGAACGCTGTTTTCTCTATGTCTTGGCTGTCCATTGGTATCTGCCAATAGCCAGACTTCAAGTCCATAGTCGAAAATATCGTTGCGCCGCACATCGAATCAAAAATATCGGCTATGTTTGGCAGTGGATAACTATCCTTCTTGCACACAGAATTCAACTTTCTGTAGTCGACACAAAATCTAGTCCCCCCGTCCTTTTTAGGGACCAACGTAATGGGCGACGCCCATGGCGATGACCACGGTCTTATGACGCCCGCTGCCAGCATTTCAGCCACTTGATTCTTGACTATATACTGCTTGGCCAACGGTAGATGGTAGGCTTTTTGCCTTATAGGATAAGCATCTCCTGTTGGTACCGTACACCTCACTTTGGGGACCAGGCCTAACGTGTTTGGACGAGCCATATCAAAAATATCTGCAAAGTCCGCCATGACTTTGTCGATATTTTTATATCCGGTCGTTTCCTTACAGCTTGCATAGACATAATTTGTCTGCTCTCTATGCGGATATTCAAAGGGATATATCTGGCCAAACCATACTACAATTTTGGCCCGATAGTCAATCTTTGCATTTCCCAGGTGCAAAGCATCCGCTCCAAGTAAACATTCATGCCTCATTCTGGCCACAATCGTACTAGGGATGGGTCGGGCGTTCTTGAATTTTACTTGTGTTTCCCCCAACAACTTTATCGGGGAACCATTTACAGCTAAGAGCGTTCTTGCTCTTTTCAATGGCCTAGCATTCAGCATGCTACGCCATATATCCTTACGAATCAAGGATGTGCTAGCACCAGTATCCACTAAGGCATGCAGGTACTTACCCTGATCCGATGGACCGTCTTTATCCATTTTTAGACGGATTAAGAACCGCTCGGTCGGTGATCTCACCAACGGCTCTCTCCGTCGTCATTTCCCGGGCTCCTTCGTCCATTAACCAGTTCGGCGTAACTGTGCCTGTCATCCGACGCATCCTTTTCGGTACCGTTTGAATGACGGCCATATGCATCGGTATTTTCACTAGTTAAAATAAAACCATCACGATCAATATATTCGTACTGGTTACGTCGAGCATTGTTCATGTCCATTCGATTGTTACGTGAACAGTCACTGGGTGTCGTGCGTCGTCGATGATCGTTCACCTCGTCGATCTCCATTTCGTCAGTGCGGGGACGCTTGATCACCCTGCGGTTAGCCGGACTCTTTTGTTGGGTCCCGGCAGGACCATTCCGCAGCGGACAGTCTCTTATGTAGTGGCCGTCTTTGCCACACCCAAAACATTTTATTGTTACGGCAGGAGTCGCCTGCCGGCTCATATACGTCCCAAAACAATTCTGGGCCGTATGTCCTTCTCGGCCACATGTGAAACATGTCATGGGTGGTCGTTGCGGTCGGGGCTGTGGTCGCGGTTGTAGTCGTCGTGCGGTTGGTTGCACTGCCTGACGGCAGTCACTTTTATAGTGACCGATTTGTCCACAATTGTAGCAGGTAATGTTTGCGGCGCTTCTCGGCGATCTGCGTCCCGCTCCCGGATTAAGTTGCTTGGGTGGCGGGGTTGCTGTTTTTCGCGTGGGTGCAGCGCGTTGGGCTGCCGGTTTAGGTCGTTCTTGCACTGCTTGCAAATCCTGCACCAACCCGCACAGCTGCTCGATCATTTTAGCCTGCTGCGCCATTTGGCTTTTTAACCCCCTCACTACTTTCCACACCTCTTTTTCCTCCGCTGGCTCCAACATATCTATCTCCATCCGCTCTTCACGCCTGCCGCCGTCAATTTTCATTGCCCGTAGCAGGTCGTTGCAGGTCTCCTCCTCCTCGGCAATTTCGATGGCCCGCGCCAATGTCGTCGTCCTTTTCCGGACGATGCGTTTGCTTAAGTTTTTATCGTTCAGGGCACATAAATAAATGCCCAAGACGGTGCGGCGATTATCTGCGTTCGCCTAATTTGATCCGCTCTCCTTCATTTGCGGATATAAAATTTAGTGTGACGTATTGCCGCAACTCTTCGAAGGTGACGTCCTCCCTCGCCTTCCCCGCAAGGAATCCGTCCAGTGCCCGTGCTAATGGTCCCCGGGCTGCTCGGGTAACGACGTAGACAGGTACGCCCTCAAGTCGCCCCTCGTTGGCCGCCCACGCCCTCCTTGTGGCGTCCAAAAACTCTCGTACCTCTTCCGGTACCACTCCGTCACAGGGTTGGATGCGTTCTATAGCGTCCCGGATTTCTCGCCTGTATATTCTCTCGGTCTCGCGTCGGTCCCCGCCTTGTACTATGGCTCCCGCCATTGCCGTCCCCATTTCCCGCATGGCTGCCACTGTTTCGGGTCTCAATTGTCGGTCGGTTGGCGGTAGTCCCGGGTTGGTAGGGTTTTGTGGTTGGGCCATTCTGGGCAGTCTATCTCAGTCGTTACTTTGATATATTGTACTCACGGTTCACACAGTGTCCAATCCTGGAATATATAAATCCTGGCACGGCGAAGCCACTGAAGATTTTCGATCTTCAGGTCTAATTTAGAAATATATCTACCACACCTCTGATAAGAATATGATGTAACGGTTGCTGCGACAACCTCTTATCAATGATGCAGTAGCACGATTATCTGCTCGCCTCGTCTAAGGTAATGGTGACGATATTTATACTCGATAATCTGGGCCTGATCTGACTCGGGTAAAAGATGGTGGCTCGGGACGGTGGTCTTCCGTCGCTTCCAGACTGGACAATACACAACCCAAACTCTTGCTTCGAGAATATCGAAGTGATAATTTATTCTCTTCTTTTTGACTGTCTAATATGGCTACGGATATGTGTGACTTATGCTGTCACGATAGAAAACAAACTGTTAAATAAAACTCTAAGTAAATATGAGTGGCTTATACTACCACCAATCTCTATCAATTATGGGTGGCATATACTACCACCAAATACTTTGAGTAACTTTTACTGTCACTCGCGTCTATAGAAATAACTGATTTTCATACCATACGAATACTGGTTATTCTATCATTACAAAGTTGCGTTTCACGATTCTCTAAATCATTTTCGTCAAAAACCGTTCTTGGCTACTTAAAACCATTCACCAAGAACTTGTTTGAATTTCGACAAATTCAGTTCCACAGAACTATACGGACTCGAGGCTAGGTTTACCTAAGCGCAATAATTTTCGGAACCAAGATCCTTTCTAAAAAGTTAAAGTCATATCTTATACTTCTTTTGAGCTCTTTACCATGTTCGTTTGGGTTCTTCTTTCCAGAGTTTGATTCGATGCTCATTGATTGTGACGTCATCCTGACTAATCAAACTCCGATTTTTCTCTCTTAGGAAAAGAACATCGAACAAGTTAAAGCGGCCTAATTGACTCATGAGTGTGGAATTCTATCCGATAACCTCCCCCAAACTTGACAGCGATGGATATTGTTTCGACAATTTTTGTCTGGTTTTCTAATCTTCTTGGCGCCAGACGCTATCATGCCCACGTCCAGCCCCTTGCTTATTAGGCCCACGCCTGCATTTCAGAAGGGTGTCATGACGTAGTGACCATGTACCACATCTGATTCACCAACATCTGGTGTCGTATCTGGTGTCGTGGGTCGCCTCTATAGAAATATAGAAACCCGGTCACCTTATTGTAAGTCGGTCGTCGCCACGTCTACTACGTCATTTTATGAGTCATTCAGTCTGTGCTACGTACACTCTGTGCGTAGCATCCTACCGACGCTCTTGCTTGAATATTTAGAAAACTATTGGTCATAACTTCTGTTGAATACTATAAAAGGTTATGCCGCGCTTGCAGCAACAGCTTTCATCTTTCAATCACCGATAGATTCCATCAGCTCACTGCCCTAAGTCTTAGTCTATTCTATTCCAATTTCATATTCCAATTTCACTTATTGTATCAGCTATATTTTCGTGTCAGTTTTGCATCGACTTGATGCACACACTAGATCGCGCTAATACATTTTCGCTCATTGTGTTATCCGTTCCCTAGCTCGTCTGGTATTCAAAAATATAGTCATATTCTTCGCTGGGGGTCTTGGACTGCAAATATAAGATGTCCCCGGGGTCATGACCCCCCCAGAAGACAATCCCATATCTACAATGTGTCAGCGCAGACAATATCGAGTCTCCAGAGTTTATTACATGTTCAGCCTTGATCCCATATTCATCAGGCACTTTGCCCTTGTTCAACTTAAAATGGTTTTCATCCTCAACTCTTTGCATGCTGAAAAGGGTATATAGTCTTTTTTCCACTGGAGCTTTTGGAGTTGTATGCCTGCCCAATTCAATTTGGAGGTTATGTGCACTGACTCTGAGTTTGGAAAATTGGCTTTGTCTGATAAATTATTGCTCAGCTAATAAGTAATTCTCCATACAGAAGGTATGCTTGAAGGTTCGATAACATCTCAATTTGGAACCCTATCCAGAGTGGGTGGGTAGTTGTAGACTATCCCTATTAATATGGGAATGCCAATTTGAGCGATATCGAACCTCCATAGCATCTTTGAGAAGTGTGTGTGCATCAGCTTTACAATGTCCACATTGACTGGACCATATATTTACAAGTTCAAAATTAGTCCATAAGACTTTCATCCAGGCGGCCCAGTTAGTTTTGTTTGAAGATAAGTATGAATCCATATAGGATTGAAAGACTAGTGTTTCGGAGTCAAGTGCACATAACCTCATCCAGTATTTTACTGAGTGAGAGAGCAATGTGGTGAGTAGGGCATACTGACCGAATTCACACCGAACTGCAGCCTGTTCACCCCTAGCAAGTATTTGCAAAAGTTGATCGAGACTTTTCAGAAGGGACATTGTCACCAATATGCATGAAATTATGCTGATTGATGCCTTTAAGATAGAATGGACTCAAAACCTCACTACAATATTATGTTATTGGAAGGATCAATGAGTTGAATAGTCTAAATGCTGTCAGGATGTTATTTCTTACATTTAGAACTTTCAGTTTAAAAAGGGCTTTCTGAGCTTTTCGACAAGTCTCTCACATGCCAGTTTAAGGCTACTTGATGGTGTAAATACAATGCCTAGAGAGCGATACGATTGTACAATTTCAACATTAGAGCTTCTAAATATAAAATTGTGCCTTTTTACCAAGTGACCACATTTATTAAAGACAAAATTTTTTGTTTTGCTCAAGTTAAGAGTGAGGTCCCGTGTGGTACAATAATTGCTCAGATTATTTAATGCATTCTGCAAGCCGGTTGGAGTTTCAGATAATATTGCTAAGTCATCAGCGAACATAAGACAGCTAATCTTGATATTATGGATGGGGACAGGGTCACAATTTTCAGCAAAAATCTCTGGCATATCACGCAGGAACAAATTAAATAGTATTAGGCTAAGAACACAGCCCTGTTTGACACCGACACAAGAAGAGAAACTGTTGCTGTAGCCATCGCTGACTTTAACTGCATATTTAACACCACTGTACATATTCTGAATGATATTAAGAAAGTTTCCACCAATGTTGGCCCGCAACAGTTTATATATTAATTTTCTGCGAGATACTGTGTCAAACGCAGATTTGAAATCCACAAAGCAACAAAAGATATTTTTATTGCTGACACTGTTCACATATTTGTCGATTGTAGTTTTTAATGTTAGTATATGATCCGAGGTACGAGCATCTTTTTTGTATCCAATTTGGCATTGCGGTATTAATTTATGTTCATCTACAAATTTTGTTAATCGCATCTGAAGAACGCTACAGAAAAGTTTGCACAAGTTACTTCCTACAGAAATGCCCTTTTAGTTCTCAGGGTTGGAAGTATCACCCCTCTTGTGTATCGGTGTCAACAGGTTGCAGCGCCACGTATCTGGAAAATGCCCAGACAACAGAAGGGTGTTGAACAGTTTGTGCAAGATGGGTAAGAAATGACAGTGTCCTGCCTTAATCATTTCATTTATAATTTTGTCCTGACCACCGGCCTTCCCATTTTTAAGTTTGGAGATAGCTTCAGAAATTTCAGAGGGTTTAATTGAAAAGTTTAGATCACTAAAGACTGTATGCTTATTTGTAGCAATAAATGCACCCATGGCCTGTTCTAAATCGTGGTTGGCACATTCAGGAGCACTATTGACTAGTTTCCTAAAATAAGTTACCCATTCAGTACATGAAATAGGATTTGTTTTAGAATTTCTCACAGAATCCCTTAATTCGTTGTAAAGTTTCCAGAAGGATTGGGGGTTCTTAAACTGGAGTGCTTCCATCTGCTCCAAGATCTGTTGTTTAAAACAAGCTTTCTTTTTAGCAACAGTGCCTTTGAATTTCTTACATAGGCATCGAAAACTACTTAATAGAATAGGATTATTTGGATCCTTGTGGAGGCTACGGCTTAAACTTCTGAGATCTCTGTTCATCACCACGCAATCAGAATTAAACCATTTGTTTATTTGCTTGCGTTTAGGTTTTTTTTAGCTTGGCAGTGTGGATTTTAGATTGTTTGATACCTGCAATATTTGTGGCATCAACAATTTTATCATTAATAGGTTCGAAACTGGACTCATATGAGGTCGGAATCTAGTGATATCAATTCGTCTATTCAGGCTTTTATCTGATGATCAGCCATTGAATTCATGAATTTGATATCATCGCCACTTTTCCATAGAAATTTTGGACATGGTGGGTTGGGAGTGTCACTAGGTACATGCTCATATACCCCAGTGCTCAGAATCATTGACAACATACAATGGATAGAAAGATTGCAAGAGGAATCACCTAAGCAGCGACCATTGAGAAAACGCACATTGCTTGATTTACACATGGATAGCATGTTAGAATCAATTTGCATGCATGTTGGAATCGAAATATATTTATCAAATTAGTCTCAAAATATTCAACAGCTGACCTGTGTAGGTGTTTTTTGATCTGTGATATTTGTATAGGTGGGGTTTTTTTTATCTGTGATTTTAGGATTACAGGGTTTACCTTGGTACAAAAAATAATAATGTACATGTAAGTACTAATTACATAAATATTTATCTTAATATGTTATTCAAAGTAAGTTTTAATGATTCTCTATGTAGAATTTATGTACATATATAATAGATGAATAGTATGATTTTAATCGTTAGCCAGATCTTCAGCCAACACAGCTTCTTATTAGCCAGATCTCAATTTTACTAGGATTTGATAATTAGCGAATGGGTATGTCCCTCCCTGCGTATTAAGCATGAATGAATATAGTTTCTTGTCGTATATTTGATTTCAATATTTGTTGTCAATCTGCATGAATCGTGTTCTTAAAACTTGTCAATAGTCTTGATGACTGTGCACATCATAATTGCTACTTTATGCCTGACCTGTCTCACCATATGTAATTGCATCCCAATATCTACAATAACTAGTGAACCAATCCAAATCCATTGGAGTGTTAATGCCTCTAAATACTTCAAGTGATTCATCCAAAGCTTTTATTTATTGCTAGTTGATACTTGACTCATCTCATCTTGTGTGTCCACAGACCGATGACTATTACCTGCTGGACTACAAAGGACAATTGGGTAAAGCTCGAAAAACAAAGTACTCAAGGTAAAGCTAATTCATAGCCTAGTTGTTGTTTGCTATATTTGTCTGTTGGCAATATTATTCAAAGTAATTAGAAACCCAGGATGGATGGGGTTATACATAATTAAGTCATGATAATCCCAATGTTACAGCCAAATAGAGAAACCCATTCAGTCCTCCTAATGATCCCCAATAACCTCCCTCTCCTCACTACTTCCACTCCTTTGTTCCTTCCCTGTTCCTATTCCCACTAACCCGACCTATGCCTGCTAAGTTTCCTTGCTCATCCTGTAGAAAGCCTGTCAAGAACAACCAAAGAGCACTGTTATGTGACCTATGTAGCAAGTGAATTCATCTAAGTTGCTCCAAATTAACAACATCTGATTATCGCAACCTCGAAGCTGATGACACCTGCGGGTGGTGCACGAACTGCAATAAGTCACTTTTACCCTACAATCATTACAATGACAATACAGATTTCACACTTGCTGTATTAAATCCATATTATGACCCTACTACCGCTGAGGTTGCCGATGACCCATCCCCCGTTCTGAACCCTTTCGAATTAAATCTACTTAGCCATGATGACACTAGAAATGACTTAAATATGTCTGCACCGACTTGCGACTATATCCTTCCAAAGACATTCAATGACAACTTAACAGAGAACAAAGAACACATATCATTTTCACTTCTATTCATTAATATGCAATCTCATGAAAAACATCGACAAGTTACAGCGTCTCCTAGATATGAGCGCACATGAATTTGGAATTATTGGAATTACTGAGACATTTATACATGCAAATTCATCTACTAATCTCACAAATATAAAGAATTATACATTTGTTGAAAAGGCACAAAGGCACAGGCAGAGGAGGTGGTGTAGGCATCTAAATTAAAGAAAATATCCAATTTATTGAGCGTGATGATCTTTCTCATATAGAAGAATATATTCAAATAATGTGTATTGAAATCCAAAAACCGAAAGGCAAAAATAGAATTATAGGTACAATTTATAAATCACCCAAAGGCGATAAGGAACGTCTAATTGAAATACTAGGAACAACTTTGGAAACTATTCCGAAGGAAAACAAAACAGTCTACCTCATGGGTGACTACAATATTGACCTGATGAGACAAGCTTGCTTTCACACACACCATTTTACAAACTTACTTAATTCTCATTCATTCTATCCAACCATAACTAAACCGACTAGAATAGGTGATGTTTCGGCCACATTTATTGATAATAAATTCAGCAATAACATTAATTTCAGTAATAAAACAGAAGTAGGAATTCTCGTAACAGACACATCAGATCACCTACCAATTTTTCTTCTTGAAAGACAGCAGACCTGCACGAAACCATTTAAATATGAAAAAATTAAGCACAGATAAATAAAACAGGTCAATAGTGAAATATTTAAATAAACATGTCTGAGGTAGATTGGCAATCAGTTACAGACATACAGTGCTGTGAGAATGCCTACACTAAGTTCCCCGACATTTGCACCAGAGTTTTCGAAGACAGCTTTCCCATGAAGGAAAAGAAAAAATTCAAACACAACCAGACTAAACCATGTCTAACAACTGGACTAATAGCTGCCTGTCATAAAAAACAAAAACTTTATTTGACATTTATCAAATGTCAAACAAAGAATAACGAACTGAAATTTAAGAAATATGGAAACAAGTTGGATCAAATAATAAGAACAGTCAAAAAGACCTATTACCACAACAAATTTGAACAATGTAAGAATGATTTAAATGAAACATGGAAAGTAATTAAATGACTTTTGAATAAAAACAATGGTAAAGCACAACAAACACAGTTTCTTTATAGCAACAAATTAATAACAGATGACTTTAAAATTGCAACAGGATTCAATGATTATTTTGTTAATATAGGTCCAACACTTTCAGATAAAATCAAATCATCATCCTGTAGTAAATATAGTGATTACCTCACAGGCAACTATCAATCCTCTTTTTTCGCTAACCCAGTCAGCAATGAAGAAATTTTTAACATTCTTAACAAACTAAACCCTGCAAAAAGTGCTGGCCTCAATTATAGATTTAAGTGGAGCATTTTCAAACACTGCGCCTTAGACCTACTAATACCCCTCAACCACATTTGTAATCTATCTATCACGCAAGGCATCTTTCCATCAAAACTAAAAGCTGCACGAGTAACACCTATATACAAAGCAAAGGAGTCATCTAACTTCACAAACTATAGACCTGTCTCAATACTTCCACTCTTCTCCAAATTAATGGAACGACTTATGTATAATCAGCTTATTAGCCATTTAGACAAAAAGTCAGTCCTGTATACATCACAATACGGGTTTCGTGAAAAATACTCAACATTGCTAGCACTAATTGAAATGACAGAAAAAATAATTGATTCAATTGAAAAGAAAAACCACATAATAGGCATTTTCTTGGACCTTTCAAAAGCTTTTGACACGATCAACCACTCTATTTTACTAGAAAAACTTGCCTACTATGGAATCCGAGGAAGTGCACTCAACTGGTTTCAAGGCTACCTAAATGAGAGAACACAATGCTTGCAATTTAATGCAACCTGCTCTGAAAATAGGAGACTAACTTGCGGTGTTCCTCAGGGATCCATCCTTGGCCCTCTGCTGTTCCTCTTGTATATGAATGATCTGCCCAATGTATGCAAACGCATGTCACTAATACTGTTCGCTGATGACACCAATGCCTTTTGCTCTGACGAAGATATAATTACTTTATACAAAACATAAATGAGGAAATAGAAGAAATTACTAACTGGTTCTCGTTAAATAAACTGTCATTAAATGTAGATAAAACAAACTATATGTTATTTTCAAAATCTAGAGAACATATAAATAAGGATATTCCGAAAATTTATATCAACAAAATGAAATTGAAGAGGCCCCATATGCAAAGTTTCTAGGAGTATATTTAGATAAAAATCTGACCTGGGTCAAACAAAATGAGACAGTTACTGCGAATGTAGCAAGAGGAATAGGTGTCATCCAAAGATTAAAACCATATATGACACATGACATGGTTAAAACACTGTACAGCAGCTTAATCCTTCCACACCTCATATACTGTATTACCGTTTGGACTAACACCTACAAAGACAAATTATCTAAAATGCAAAGCCTCCAAAAAAGAGCATTAAATTATTTTCTCGACCAGCAAACGGCCAAGATATGTTTAAAGAAGAAAAACTACTCAAACTTATTGACATAGGTAAATCCCAAATGTTAACTATTGTGAAAAATTTCCATCACAACACCCTACCCAAATCCATAGCCCCCTTCTTTGTGAACAATATTAACATCCACCAACATAACACTAGAAGCAGACACAAATTACATGAGAAATACACATGCACAGACATGGGAAAACATAGAATATCAATTACAGCCACTCAATTATGGAATAACACTAAACAGGAAACCAGAGACAAAATACTGACAACAAAATCATTCAAGAAAATAATAAAGGATTACTTAATTAACATGTATTAGTGCTACTACCACTACTACTACTACTACTACTACTACTACTACTACTACTACTACTACTACTACTACTACTACTACCACTACTACTACCACTACCACTACCACTACTACTACTACTACTACTACTACTACTACTACTACTACTACTACTACTACCACCACTACCACTACTACTACTACTACTACTACTACTACTACTACTACTACTACTACTACTACTACTACTACTACCACTACCTTCCCACTCCAATCCACTCACTACGACTGGATGTTTTCAACTGCTAACAACTATCAAATTTTCATATTCAGTAACCATAAAGCCAAGCTACTGGATGAGCAGGCGAATGAGCACTGTGCCCCTCCCATCCCTCCCCACCCTTGCCCAAGGATGCTCACCACTAGCCAGCATCCTGTAACCATCTTATCAACTGCACAAATACAGCACAGCTCGGGGATGACCTCGCATACTTCTAAACAAAAACAGTACCTTGTTGTTAGAATAATTTAAAAATCAGTGTGAAAAACATTCTCTTGTATGTTTTGAATGTGGGTGGATTGGAGGACATTGCTGCCTATGGCAACAGTGGCCTCCAATTCAATTATATTCAACACATTCAACAGAACGTTTTTATTTTACTATTGAGATGAACTGGTTATTTCCGAGATGTACTGTATAACCAAAGTCAACCAAAAATATAAATGTTGTGTTGTAATGTAAAATCGCCACTACTACTACTACTACTACTTCTTTTTTTTTCTTTTTTTTTGGTAACACGATCAATGGATCGTGTGGAAATCCATAATACCCAAAAATAAACTGACTGAAAGAACATTAATCATATAATAAATCAAAGAGAACAAACGATTATATCAGTCCTGTGTATAAATAAACAATAAATATACGATGGTCAAACGATTAATTTAAAAATTCAAAACAGCTAAATATGTCCCTTTAAAAATTCCAAGTAACTAGCTCAACAACATTCCATTACATTTATAAAAGCTCACGCGAGCATAGGCTGTGAAACAACCACAGCGCTCAGACGTATTTAACACACACAGTCAATCGGGAACAAATTAATCAATAATCAACGCCCCGCAGGATAATCTATAAAAAGTAAACACTAAGATATTACACCGAGCTCAGTGAAGTGACAATGTAACCTACATAGTTGAAGAGGGTTGAAACTTAACAAACGATTTCAAAAATTATCCCGGGACAAACACAATTATATGTATACATGCTAAGTATTTCCAATCTATTATTAGGAAGCAGTACATTGAATGTTAAATTTATTTTAGTCGAAAGCAATTAACTTTTGGATTCGGATTCTAAAATTACCCCGGAACAAACATTATTAATAAAAAATGTTGGATTGTTTATTAACATTGAAAAAACCCAAAATGAGTTAACCTGTTCAAACGACCACCTAAATTTAGGGACAAGGTTTAACCCTTTCAGAGCAAACACTCGCAATTTTCATCTCAAACTGATTAGCAGAGTTTTAGAGTGCATGCACGTGTTGGAGCTGTTGCTGCGTGAAGTAAATGCTGCTGTTTCACATAGTAACAGTCAGCGCACATGCATGCACACGCACGCACACTCTAAAACCACTAATTTTGCATGTGCTTTAAAATAATAATTAAAAAATATATAGTTAGCTTTTAAATATAGAAAACATCAAAACAAAGTAGTTTGAAACAAAATCACAGCTCCAAGCGCACAAATACATGTATATTATTTAATAAATCACTCCAGAGGCCAATTAAGGTGGATAATAAAAAATTGTCAAAATGAAGCCACGAGAAAACCAGCCCCTAGATGTAACAGGGGAGAGGCCAGGATGTTAAAGCCACTAAAGCCATCAAAGAATGTAAATAGACATACAGTTGTAAATAAAGTTCCTGTACAAAATTCCCTCAAATGTGTATACACCAATGCAGACTGCCTTATGAATAAATTAGATGAACTGAAACTATTAGTTAGTGAGAACAAACCACACATAATAGGGATAACAGAAGTGAAACCAAAGAACTCGCGCTATAATGTAAATACACCTGAAATTGCTATAGACGATTACGAGATGTTTCACTGTAACATAGGGAACAAGGTTGGAAGGGGTATTGCTTTATACATACACAAATCACTGATGGCTGTTCCATACCAACCTAAGACATGCTTTACAGAGTCTGTTTTTGTGGAAATTAAGTTAGTGAAGGGGGACAAATTGTTGATAGGTTGTATATATCGTAGTGGAAGTGGAACTGATGATAACAATGTGAACTTACTAGATTGTATCAAGGAAATTAATACAAGAGAACACAGCCATGTATTGCTGATGGGTGATTTCAACTACCCAGGAATTAAATGGGAAAGTTGGAATGCCAAAACAGGCGAAGAATCAAGATTTGTTGAAGGAGTGAGAGATGCTTTTCTGTTACAGCATGTAAAAGAGGCAACCAGAGGTCGAGTTAATTCAGAGCCAAGTATACTTGACCTAGTGTTAACAAATGAAGAACAAATGGTTGATGAGATACAGTATTTAAGTTCAATTGGAAAAAGTGACCATGCCACCTTGTCTTTTAATCTGACATGTTATACTGATGTCAAAGAAGGACTTAAAGAGAGAATTTGCTATGACAAAGCAGACTTCACTAGTATGAAAGAAGAACTATTGACCATAGATTGGAATGAGAAATTCAAAAACTGCCAGGACAACGTAGATGACAAACTTTCTATTTTCACAAGCACACTACATGAGCTTGAGATGAAGTACATACCGAGAAAAAAGATTCAAACAAATGTGACAGGTAAAGGCAACCAACCTCTAGACAAAGCTACACTAAAAGTCATAAGGAAAAAACACACAATGTGGAAGAGATATATGGAGACAAAGGATGGAGAGAAATATAGAGAATACTGAAAACTCAGAAACAAAGTGCGAACAATTACAAGAAAGATACGCAAAGCATTTGAGGAAAACCTAGCGACACATGCCAAGAATAATCCAAAAGCCATCTGGAAATATATCAAATCAAAGTGTAACACAAAAGACAGAGTGTCAGACTTGTATATAGATCCATCAGATAAGAAATCACCATTAACTACTAATGACAGGGAGAAAGCAGAGGTGCTCGCAAATTTCTTTTCGAGTGTGTTCACTGTGGAACCGCCAGGAGAAACTCCAACACCTGAAGACTGTAAACCAACAATAGAGATGACACAACTTGAGATCACAGAGGAACTCGTAGAAAAAGCTCTGAAAAAGCTAAACATCAGTAAACCTCCGGGACCAGACTGCATCCATCCAAGAATCCTCAAAGAGCTAGCAGAACCACTTGCTATCCCACTAGCTAGCATATACTCAACTTCTTTGCAATCAAAGTCAGTTCCGGAAGCCTGGAAAAAGGCCAAGATCTCAGCCATATTTAAAAAAGGCGACAAGAAACAGCCTGGGAACTATCGACCAGTAAGCCTAACCAGCATCCTATGCAAGGTATTGGAGGGCATAGTTAGGGACCGCATTATGAAGTACATGACTGAAAATAAGTTCTTCAGTAAGAAGCAGTTCAGTTTTATCAGTGGCAGGCGGACGACATTACAGCTCCTCCACGTCCTTGACAAATGGACAAAGGCGATTGATCTAGGCCATTCAGTTGACGTCATCTACCTAGATTTCAAGAAAGCCTTCGATACAGTCCCATACCGATGGCTTATGGACAAGATGAGGGCTTTCAAGATAACAGATCAAATTAATGCATGGGTTAAGTCTTTCCTGAGTGACCGTGTGCAGCAAGTAGCCATAAATGATGAGGAGTCGAGCTGGATGGATGTTATAAGTGGAATACCGCAAGGGAGTGTATTAGGTCCATTACTTTTTGTCATTTATATAAATGACTTTCCTGGACAAGTAATCTCAGACGCATATTTATTTGCAGATGACACTAAGATCTTCCAGACTATCCTAAAGCCAGATGACAAGGCCCCACTGCAGTCAGACCTAAATGAGTTAGCAGAGTGGTCAAACACTTGGCTTCTCCGCTTCCACCCAGACAAATGTGTCCAAATGAGATTCGGGCGACCAAATGTAGAAGCAAGTAACTACCATATTATAGCCGATGGGAAAAACCACGAAATTTTAAAATCAAAAGAAGAAAGGGACATTGGACTGATTATAGATGAATCACTAAACTTCGAGAGACACATTACAGAGAAGGTGAATAAAGCAAACAGTATGGTTGGAATTATTCGTAGAGCCTATGTCAATCTAAACGAGAAAAACTTTGTACAATTATACAAGGCAATGGTAAGGAGCCATGTAGACTATGCCGCAGCTGTATGGTGCCCATATAAAAAATCAGTCATCACACTCATAGAAAACGTACAGAGAAGAGCAACCAAACAGATACCTGGTCTACATGAACTCAGCTATGAGGAAAGACTAAAAAGACTGAAGCTGCCAACCTTGGCATTCTGCAGAGTCTGCGGTGATATGATTGAGGTATACAAACTGCTGCATGGTGTATATGACAAAGATCTAGGATCTATATTAACACTTAGAGAAGAGCTAGTGCAAAGAGAGGATGTCAGGGGACATGACAAGAAAATCTTTCAGACGAGGGAAAAACTAAACGTTCGTAGGAACTATTTTCCAGTTCGAGTCCCAAAAATCTGGAATAAGCTGCCTAAATTTGTTGTTGAAGCTCCGTCTGTGAATGCATTCAAGGCCCGTCTAGATAGATACTTGAGAGACCAACCATTAGTATATGACTATACAGGGCCTATTGAAACCGGAACAGAAAGAGCATAATATGATGATTGATTGAAATTCCCAATGAGAAAACTAAAAATAAACTTGTCGGTGTAACATACAGACCAGAACCAGTGACAACGACAAATTTATGAAATCATTCAAAAAAATTCTAAATACCATACAAAATGAAAAGAAATCCGCTTATATATTAGGTGACTTTAATATTGATTTGTTAAAACAACATAGCTTCTACACTCAAAACCTATTAAATTTATTCTGGCTTTTATCCATTTATAATGAAACCAACAAGAATTACAGAATGCTCGGCTACTGTTATTGACAACATCATCTCGAATAATGCTGTAAGTGCCAAGAATCAAACAGGTATCTTTGTTGTAGATATTTCAGACCATTTACCTATATTCTATATAGAAAAAGAAAACAAAAAAGGAAAATCATTTGTAAAAGAAGCAGTAACTTGTAGAGACTTAAAAAAGGAAAATATAGAAATGTTCAAAAGCAATATGGCTAACATAAACTGGAACCAGGTAATTGAATCACAGTCATGTGAAGATGCCTACAACACCTTCCACACTATATGCTCTAACATCTATGAATCTTCCTTTCCACTTAAAAATATTAAGAAATTTAAACAAAATCCTACTAAACCCTGGATTACAAGAGGAGTGATAGCTACCTGTCACAAGAAAAACAGGTTATATCTGAATTTTGTTAAATATCCGACAAAGTATAATGACTCACAGTTCAAGAAATATAGAAACAGGCTAAATCAGATAATTAGGACAGCAAAAATAAATTATTTTCATAATAAATTTGATGAACAAAAAGATATTATAACGGAAACATGGAAACTGATTAAATCATTACTAAATAAGAAAAAACAATACTGAAGCATCACGGTTTATTTATAATAATAGAGTCATTAACGACAAAGAAGAAATAGCAGACAAATTTAATGAGTATTTTACTAACATTGGTCCTAATTTATCACAAAAAATTCAACCGAGCTCGAACATACATATAAAGGACTTTCTAACAGGTAGTTATCAACACTCTATTTTCCTAAATCCAACAGATACTCACGAAACCTACAAAATACTAATGCAAATTAACACAGCTAAAAGTGCTGGAATCGATAATTTCAAATGGAACATTTTTAAACACTGTAACAGAAATACTAACACCATTGGACCACATCTGTAATCTCTCACTTACACAGGGAGCATTTCCATCAAGATTAAAGGTTGCACGTGTGACACCCATATACAAAGCTAAAGACTTTACTAATTATCGGCCAGTCTCGGTACTTCCACTTTTCTCAAAACTCTTAGAAAAGCTGTATTTTAGTAGAATTACTAAATATCTAAACAAAAACTCAACCATATATCCTTCTCAATATGGTTTCAGAGAAAAACACTCTACTATGCTTGCCATTGTGGATATGATAGAAAAATTATCAACCTCCCTTGAGAATAATGAACATACGCTAGGTGTATTCTTGGATCTTTCCAAAGCCTTCGATACAATTGATCATACAATTTTTGCTATGGAATAAGAGGTACTGCATTGAACTGGACACAGAGTTACCTGTCAAACTTGGAACAGTGTGTACAATTCAATGGGGCTATCTCTGAATACAAAAATATAGTTTGTGGTGTTCCCCCAAGGTTCAGTTCTTGGGCCCCTGCTGTTTCTCCTATATATGAATGACATATCCGAAGTCTGCAAACATCTCTCACTAATACTTTTTGCAGATGACATAAATGCTTTCTGCAGCCACAAGGATATAGAAATTCTATACAAAAATGTCAATAATGAAATGGCGAAATTAATAGACTGGTTTAAAGTAAACAAATTGTCCTTAAATGTATCAAAAACTAATTATATACTATTCACAAAATCTAAGAAACTAAAAGAAAAAGCTCTCCCAAACCTCTATATCGACAACCAGATAATTCAAGAAGCACAATATGCTAAGTTTTTAGGAGTATATCTGGACAAAAATTTAACATGGGAGAAGCATATTGAAAGTATTACTACCAGGGTAGCAAAAAGCATTGGCATCATTCGCAGACTGAAACCCTATCTAACACCTAATATTATTAAAAACCTGTACTGCACAATGATACTTCCTCACATCACCTACTGCAATGCTATCTGGACTAATACATCTCAAGTTAGACTAAAAAAACTAAAATCTCTGCAAAAGCAATCTATTAAACTATTTTCACAAACAGCAGGTGGCCAGGACACCTTTAAATCAGAAAAGGTCTTAAAACTTGAGGACATTGGAGGGCTCCAACTATGCACAATCTTAAGGGACTTCCACAATGGCAACTTACCCTCATCCTTATCTAACATTTAAATGCTTGATACACAATTGCATCCTCACAACACAAGAACAAGAAATAACCTCCATACAACACACCACCAAACAAAAGCAGCACAACAAAAACCCTCATACAAAGCAATTCAGTTATGGAATAATACAGACACAAGCACACGCACAGACATCATAAAGCTACAGTACTTTAAGCAGAATATCAAAAAGAAGATTATAGAAACCTACTAGACTCTGGAAAACACTCACCATCATGGCATGCTATTCTCATACTTGCACCCAGTCACCAGAACAAATAATAATAATAATAATAATAATAATAATAATAATAATAATAATAATAATAATAATAATATCTGTCATAATGGTAAATACCAAACAACTACCTCTACCATCGCAGCCTAAAAAAAAAAAAAATTAATACTTTGTCATTGATAATAAGAATATGTAATATAGAATTATTAACTTAAGCAAGATAAGCACACATCCCTCTGTCATGTCTTTCCCTGTAAAAATGTAAATTGTCATACGTCTATTAACCGTTGGACTGCTGGAAGCCAGCGGACAATAATTCCAATTGGCAATGACTCTGGATTGGCTGAATATTTTAGAAAAAATTTGACTGAAAGTTGCTTGTGGCTTAGCCACCGACAACGTTCGGTCAAATTGTTTTAGAGGTACTCAGCATACCCTGAGTTAGGCTCCATGGAAAATGTAGACTGCAGAGGCTTGGAAGCGAGACAGTTAACTATATGTATATATAGGACTATAACATGTTAACCGTATGTATTCAGTATTCTCATGTCCTATATTGTTGTTATATGTAGGGGTCCACCGCCACATATGCTCTGCCTTTGGTGGACTACCTGTTGTCAAACTGTAAATGTATATTCTATATCAAAATAAATAATCTTGAACTTGAACATGATGAAGAAGAAGATCTGACCATTGAGGCATAAGGCTGCGGTAAGAAACAACCTAAGTAAACCTAAGTAAACCTAAGTACGTCCCCAGCAATAAGGCAGTTGCCAAATTTTGAATAGGTTGAACACAACTCCAGAGGTAATAACAAGCCAAGGGCTAATGCCTCGTAAAATGATGATGATGATGATAAATATACGTTATATGTTTATGTGTCAGTTACGAGAGCAAGAAGAAGAAGAAGAAGAAGAAGGAGAATCTAATGACATATTTCTATGATATGGCTCATGCTTACACCGGTATCAAACGTTACAATCAAATCCATTGTAATTATTATTTTGCAGAAAAATACAGCTACTTGAAAAACGGTTAGAAATTAAATGAGAAAACACACAGATACCAGTTTTCGTAAGATAAAATGGCCAAGATTTTTCATGATTTGATTTTAATTTGATTTGATTTATTCTCTTGGTAAATATTACAAATTACAATATGATAACAGGGAGTCCACTGGAGGCTGTGCCTATTAGCTTGTGGACCCCTGACATAGAATAACATACAAGTTACACATGATTTAACATAAGTAGACATAAAGCATTATGACAATATATTTATACATAACTACAGACAAATAATATAGGATTTGACATAGAAAAAGAAGCGAAAAAAAAAGCGAAAAAGACAAGACATTTGACAAACATGGTTCACTTGTTTTTGATTGTTCTTCATACTGTGGGTAACATATTTCACTCATTGGAATGGGCTAGGGGATGAAGGGGGTGGGGGGGGGGGGCTGGAGTTCATCCTGTTTCTACTATTATTATTATTATTATTATTATTATTGTCATTTCACCTTCTTTCCCTAGAGGAAAGAGAGTAAACCGGCTATGTGAATCTGTGTTCGAGTCTATTTCTTAGTGTGTTTGTCATGGCTGGATTTTTTTAGAGCTCTTAGATATGATCAAGTTCTGGATCTGTGTATATCTTGAGGAGTGCTGGTCCAATTTGACTCAGGATTTAACACAGAAGCTGCACACTCGCTGAATATTCAGAAAAGCCACCCGACCGAGAATTGTTGGTGGCTTAGCCAACCACAGCCCCCGGTCAAGTTCTCTTCAAAACACCCAGCAAGAGGAGCTATGTCCCTTGGGATGTGTTGTCTGTAAGACCCAGGAGCCAGACATTCACATAAAATATAATATAATAAAATAAATTAAATTAAATATGATTATGGTTAATGATACAGTAAAGATAACAATGGCCAACATGATTCTAGCAACAAACTGATTTGGTTATGACGTAAGTAATTTTCTGTACACATTTGGAATAGAAGACATTGCTGCCTTATGCAGAAAATTCTCCCACAAATTCCACTAGATCCAGAATATTCAACAGTACCGGTACCTTTTATTTTATGTAGACAATATGTCAAACCGGAGTGTAGAGGCAGGGCAATAGCAGTAATATCAGTATTGTTAACAGGTGGTTCTTCATGATGAATTGCTGGTAATTGCTGTGGTGTCCGGGCGCATGAAGGTGTAGTAACTAATATATGAGTGAGGTCCAATTACCCGATTTAGTACTTATTAATGAACATTTGTTTAATAATATGTTTGCAGGAATTTTGACTAATAATCCGTGTACGTGTGTTCGTGTCTGTGTTATTCCAGAGTTTTGTAGCTTGAAAGGATGGTTTTTGTTTTGAGATTTCCATTCTATTGTATTCTGTGTGAAAGTTGTGTCTAGATCTGGTGTTGTATGCGTGTATTTCAGTGTTTAGGTTAAAGAGAGAAGACAGTGAATTTGGTAGATTACCTTTGAATTTTATTATTGTATATAATTGGAGATTACCAATATCTTCTAGTTTTAATAAATTTTCTGTCTTGTAAACATTTTGGGCCTCTCCTGTTTGTGCAAAAAGTTTAATGGCTTGCTTTTGAAGTGATTTTAGTCTTGCCAGTCTGATTTTATATGTATTAGTCCAAATAGTGTTGCAATAAGTAATTTGTGGGAGTATTAACGTGCAATATAGTGTTTTTAGTATGTTAGGTGGTAAGTATGATTTAAGTCGTCGCATGATCCCAATGTTTCTTGCCACTTTAGATGTTACAATCTCTATATGTTTCTCCCAGGTTAGATCTTTATCCAGGTAGACACCTAAGAATTTAGCAAACTCAGCCTCCTGTATTTCCTGATTATCAATGTACAATTTTGGCAAGCCATTTTTCTTTAGTTTTCTAGATTTTGTAAAGAGCATGTAATTAGTTTTCCCGACATTCAGTGATAATTTATTTACTTTAAACCAATTTATTACTTTTTCCATTTCTTCATTTACATTTTTATATAGTGTTTCTATATTCTTGTTGTGGCAAAAAGCATTGGTGTCATCTGCAAACAGTATTAATGAAAGGTGCTGACAAACATTGGGTAAATCATTCATATATATTAAAAACAGGAGAGGTCCAAGTACTGATCCCTGCGGGACACCACAGACTAGGTTTTCATTGCTAGAGCAAGCTCCATTGTATTGTACGCACTGTACTCTGTTTGATAAATAACTTGATATCCAATTTAGGGCAATTCCTCTCACTCCATAATAAGATAGTTTTTTTTATTAGAATCTTATGATCAATTGTGTCAAAAGCCTTAGAAAGATCAAGAAATATGCCAAGAATATGTTCTTTGTTTTCTAGAGAATTTGTTATTTTTTCCAACATATCTATCAGAGCCAGCATTGTGGAGTGGTTTTGTCTAAAACCATATTGCGCTTTATAGAGAATAGAATATTTATTTAAGAAATTTATCAGTCTATTGTAGAAAAGTCTTTCTAGAAGTTTAGAAAATAGTGGAAGAACTGAGACAGGCTGGTAATTAGTGAAGTCAGAAGAGTCCTTGGCTTTATATAGTGGTGTCACCCGTGCTACTTTTAGTCGAGATGGGAATATACCCTGCATCAGGGAAAGATTACAAATGTGGTTCAATGGGATTAATATTTGTGAGAGACAGTTTTGAAAAATGTTCCATTTAAAATTATCAATGCCTGCACTTTTGTTCAGGTTGATTTGCATTAAGATTTTTGAGATTTCATCTGTGTTAGTAGGATTTAGAAAAACTGAGGATTGATAGCTGCCTGTCAGATAATCTTCTATATTTGTATTAGAGGTATTCCTAATTTTTTCCGATAGGCTGGGTCCAATGTTGATAAAATATTCATTAAATTTATTTGCTATATCTTGGTTGTTGGTTAAAACTTTGTCATTATATATAAATCTTGATGTCTCTGATTTCTTGTTTTGTTTATTCAGTAGAGACTTTATTAACTTCCACGTTTCTTTGATATTGTCTTTCTGATTGATGAATTTATTATGGTAATGATTGATTTTGGCTCTCCGGATTACTTGGTTTAGTCTGTTGCGATATTTTTTATATTGAGATTCATTGTACTTTGTAGGGTGCTTGATAAATGTTAAGTACAGTGTGTTTTTCTTATGACAAGCAGCTATCAATCCCCTAGTTAGCCATGGTTTAGTCGGGTTTCGTTTAAATTGTTTAGCTGTTTTTAGTGGAAAGGCGCGATCATATACATCTGTGCACACAGTATGGAATGTGTTATAGGCATCTTCACATGACTGACAATCAATAATGTAGTTCCAGTTTATAGCAGACATAGCGTTCTTAAATTTGTCAATATTTTCTATTCCAAAGTCCCTACACATTAGATTTTCTTTTATAAATGATTTTTGTTTAACTTCTGTTTTTTCCAGGTAGTAAATAGGCAAGTGATCAGATATGTCTGCAACAAAAATACCTAATTGATTTTTCCATTCAACAATGCTATTTGTGAAGATATTGTCAATGATGGTCGCAGTTGTTTCTGTAATTCTAGTCGGTTTTGTTATGAGTGGATAGAAGCCATATGAGCCAATTAAGTTTAGTAGGTTTTGTGTATAAAAGCAGTTTTGTTTTAGTAGATCAATGTTGAAATCTCCCATAATGTGTCCTATCTTGTTTTCCTTTTGGATAGTTTGCAAAATGTTATCGAAAGCTTTGATAAAATTATCATTATCCGTTCCGGGTGCTCTATAAATAACACCAACAATTTTGCTTTTTGATTTACTTCTGAGTATTTCAATAAAAAGGCCTTCTATATCTGCTTCCATCATGCACAGATCCTCTCTTATAGTATATTGAATGGTATCCTTTACATAGATGCCTACACCACCTCCCCTTGTGGCTGTGTGTTGTGCTGGTCTATGCTTTTCAATGAAGTTATAGTGCTGTCTATCAATTAAGCTTAGTGGTGAGTCTGGTTTCATAGGCACTTTTAGCGTGACGTCGTACCCTCTCCTATTTATATATAAGACTAAAGGTTTGCATCAGTTGCTATTGACGTTTTGATGCTACTACGATTCCTCTGGACTGACATAAAACCACAGGAGTTTATTTAGTAAATAATATGTTGCTCTTAAAGCAGACATATATATCTATCCGACTCGGTATAGCATTTGGACAAAACCACACCAAGAATTTCATAATATAAGAAAACATTTAGGTGTATACGACGACACTCCCCGTCAAACTAATGTACGTAACAAAATGTGACATTTATAAAGTCTTCAATACTACCTTAATTTCATATGAGATGCACATCAATTTGTATAAATAAGTTCTGAATTATTTCAATAAACCGACAATTCGCCACTTTTGGTTGATGTAAATGCTAGTAAGACTACCTTCGCGTCAATTCAACAGAACCCATCCATTACGTTGCGCAATGTTTACAAATTTCAAAATGGTCAAGTTCGTTAGAGCAGTTATCCGGTTCCATTTGCTGGAATCGAGTCCCTAGTTACAAATATCAATGTTAAAATATCCAGTCAATTCGTCCTATGTACAACTCGTCCTATATACCAAAATTATCAGAGAAGCCTGAACGAGAAAGAAAATCCGGAAAGTGACAACCAAAAACCTCCCACAAATACAGCTAATATAAGTTCTGTTTTGAAAAACTCATGTTGAAACCCAATGTTACTGGATATAGATTTGTAATCATTCATTTCTATTGCAAGCTGCAAACGATTGTGTTTAAACGGGTACCAAATATGCTATTTCTCCTTCGATCAATACTCACCATTCTGTTACTTCTGATATACAGCTGGCCCTGACAGCGGCTCTAGGATTATAGACTTAGAAAGCTTTACCGACTCCTGGGAACCGGGTACTCGGCTCCCAACTGCCGAGTACCCGTTTACCATAGAGCTCATTCTTGTTTGCATAGCAACAAGAGCAATACATGCTTTTTCCATTAAGGATTTTAGTGGGTTTTTTGTGAAACAAAAGATCTAAGTCTTTAATTTGTGATAGTTTGTGTGTTCGTGAAAGGATTAACTAGGGACTATGGAGCATACCGCTGAAGATAACCAGGTTGTATCGTTCTTTATTATCCATAGTTAAAAGACTTAGGTCTCTAAATTTCGTTGTGTCGCATGTTCCAATTTCTGACCCCATAGAATCTGGGACGTGTGCTAACAACGATATATGCCAGACGATCGCCTTCTTTAAACCCCAACAGGTGATCGGCAGATATGAAAATAGGTGTTTGCTACGGTATTTCTAACACGAATATCGGCTGACGTCGTTCTCCGTAGAATCCGAGCGGGTGACGTCACACCCGGTCGCTCGTATGTTTATGTGAAGAAAATTTTTTCATTAATTCGTGCATCTTGTTCTGGGTGCTGCGTACTAAAAATGGTACCGGAAACTTTAGAATGATCAAGTTTACGTGCGATCACGATCGGTTTGCAATGATCGGTGGTTTCAAAATTCTTGAGTAGATGCGTGGTCTGCGGTTTTACCGTGTGATACAGCAGTTTGTTATACATTTTGTTGTTTTCTTCACATATCGTGATGCTTTCGTTAGGAGTATAATTTATATTGATTAGTAAATATACCCCGAATGCTATGCGATATGATTCCTGGAGCCGTTACACATCCTGGAGGATCTAATATGGGTGTGTTTGATGCCCGCCGCGTTCTTGTCGTCATAATCAATGCGATCGTTGTTGTAACGTGGCGGGGTGGGGTGCGGGGAGGTTACGGTTAATTTATGAGTCAAAATTATTTGAAAATTAGTTGTCTGCCTTCCATCCGGGTCTCGTTCCGCTTGTTTATTGTAGGTGTGTGCTTATTTTATAGGCCAAGCCAGCCCCGCCATCATGTGACGAATGTCATAAGTTTGTCCATGTAATGTTCAAGGACCATGCTTGTTTTAGGTGTTCCCTGTGTAATATAGATCATAGGTGTAATGTTTGTGCAGTGTGGTCCGTCGAAATGATGGTTAAGTTCCTTGCCCAGAAGGACTTGGCTGGGTCTGACGCGGGGTCAGGCGGTCCGAGACGAAATCGTGGAGCGCCCGGTTCAGCCGGTGGGGGTGCTCCACGTCCCCAGCTGGAGGTGGCGGAGATGGCACCGCCGGCGTGGTTTGGTCCGGCTATGCAGGGTTTTCTGCATAGCGTTCTGCCCACGCTGGTGTCGTCCCTGCTACCAAAGGTTGGGGGCCAGTTTCTCCCCATGCCTGGTACGGATCCTGTCCTCGGACAGGATTCTGGACTGGTTACTGAGGGGGCCGTCTCGTACGGCCCCCTGGCAGTCCCGCCTGGCTTCGGCCAGACGGGTTCTGTCTCTCTGCGGCCACCTCCGGGTGGTCCAGTAGCGGTGGCCGGTCCGTCAGGTGTGGGAGCCATCCGCCAGGACAGCTCCACGGTTGACTCGTCTAGTGACGGCTCTTCGGAGTCTGAAGACGAGGAGGAGAGGTTGCTGCGGCCCGTGAAGCCGCAGGTGGAGAATATGGAGGTTGATTCCGTCCTGGACGGAACCGGCCCCCATTTGTCTGGTTTGGCACAAGCCAGGTCAGCGGCTCCGCCTGCGGCTGAGGCCAATCCGTTACCGTGCACCGGTTCCGGGCGGCTTGGTTTGTCACCAGCCGTCACGGGAACGGGTGTGCCGGGCCAGGCGTGGTACTCACCTATCTCGCCTGGTCCGGCAGCCGGACGTGGGGTGCCGTTGGCGCCCGTGTCCGGCTATGGTTCCGCGACTGTTACGGGTCCGTACGGTTTTCCGTGCGGACCTACCCCATGGACCGGAGTGTTCTATGGGGTGGCAGCGGAACCGTGTGGTAGCGGAGTGCCTGGCGTGTCAGCCGTGGCTCCTTGCCGGGAGGCCGTGGCTGGCAGACCCGTGAGCACGTCAACGGGTGACGTGTTTGCGGGGGTGTCTTCGTCGGAGGTAGATTGGTCGGATGCTCTGGCATGGCTAGCCAGGGTTGACCCGTCTGTGGTTTCGGCCACAGCCGATGAAGATGCGCCCCGTCCGTCGGTTGCGTCGATTAGGACGGGGATTTTGCCCGCGGCCTGGATCCAGTCAGTGGGACTGGATCCACGGTTCATAGATTTGTTGGATGCTATTTATAGCAAACAACTAATGACCAAGGGTCAGCTCCCTGCGGCCTCCAGGGAGGTGCGGGCAAGATGTCGTATTCCGCGGGGGGAATACGACAGGTATGGTGTAGTCCCGTCGGTCACGGAGGATGACCGATGGGTATTGGGAGTCCAGAGTGCCGGGTCGGGTGGCCCCGGTCCGGCACTAGTGGATAAATCCCAAGTACACCAGGAAGAAGTCCTGTCCCTATGTGATGAGGGTGTGAGGGCAGCTATGAGTGCTGTCAACCACTCTTATCGTCTCCTTCAGTCGGTGTGGGCTGAAGCGGGGGCAGGCCACCTGTGGCGCTTTCATGTGTTAATGATGGCTTGGTGCTGTCAATGGACGCATTGGCAAGGGTGCAAGCGCGAGTGACGAAGTCCAGGAGGCAAATGGTCATTGACCATATGCGTCCGGCTACGGCAGTCAGGGAGCGTCTTCTTGGGACGCCCCTGACAGGGCCTAGCATCTTCGGTGGCCAAGCGCGGGCCATCTTAGAGGACACCGCCAGTATTGCGCAGAATCGGTTAGCGGTAAACCTAGAGCTAGTGCGGCAAGCGCACGCACTAGGGGCTGTGGGGAAACCGCTAACGGGACAGCCTTCAAAGAAGCAGAAGAAGCATAAGGGCAAGGTGAAAGCCAGGCCTGTTGCGACTTCTACTTCAGCTGGGTTTTCAGAGCCGCCGCCGGCGAAGAAGCCCAGGAAGGTTGTAGAGGCGCCTACCCTCCCCAATGTTGCTCCTGACCGCCCTAGGGGCGGGAAGGGTACGGGTAAGGCCTCAAAGGGCGGACAGAAGGGGCCGAAAGCTCCCTTCATATCCACCTGGACCGCGCCTGTGCGACAGGAACAGCGGTGCCAGTTATACCCGTCGTGCCTAGAACGAAATGGTTCTCACTCTCTCTCGTTAAGAAAGGGGGGGGGGTGGTGGGGGCGGACTGCGAGCCGGACAACCCCGTTAGACGTCGAGGCGTCTATGGTGGGTGGAAGGCTCATGCGTTTCGTCGAGGCCTGGCGAGGTGTGACGTCAGACAGTCTGGTCCTGGGATAGTTCTCCCAGGGTTACATGCCGGAGTGGTGGGACTTTCCGCCACAAAATCTGTCTTTGGCACCTGTCTGGACACCCGTACCAAGGGAGCCAGACAAGTTAGAAGCCGTTCAAAAGGAAGTGTCGGGTTTGCTTCTGAAGGGAGCAATAAAACCAGCAAACCGAAACACTCCAGGCTTCTATTCAAACATGTTCCTTGTCCCCAAGAGCACAGGGGGATGGAGACCCATACTCAATCTCAGGCCATTAAATTGGTTTATCCATACGCCTCGGTTCCAGATGGAAACGCCGAGGTCGGTAATGGCGGGATTGAGGAAAGGAATGTGGTGTGTATCGATCGATCTGAAAGATGCATATTTCCACATTCCTATGAATCGGAGTTGGCACAGGTTTCTGAGATTTGCGTTTCAGAATCAAGTATGGGAGTTTACAGTTCTCCCGTTCGGCCTGTCGACAGCTCCGAGGGTTTTCACAAGAGTGGTCCTTGCGGTGACAGCGTTTCTCAGAAAAGAGAACGTGGCGCTACACACCTACATAGATGACTGGCTGCTCAAGGCAGACTCGGCAGCCAGGTTGAACGTGGATACTGCTCTGACTCTGAAGTTACTTTCAGATCTAGGCTGGATAGTCAACGAGGAGAAATCCGAGTTGACGCCCACTCAACATTTCGTTTATTTGGGGATGCGATTCGACCTCGAAGAGGGCAGGGTTTACCCGTCAGAGCCCAGAGTGGTGTCTCTGTTAGCCATCCTCAGGAGTTTTCGAGTGGGAAACCACATTCAGGCGAGGCGGTTCCTTCAGATGCTGGGCATGATGGTCTCCATGGAGCAGGTTATCCCATACGCTGCTCTAATGCGAAGGCCTATCCAGTTGTATCTGATGTCTCTGTGGAAACAGAGAACAGAACCCCTGTCAAAACTGGTGCCAGTTTTGGAGCCGATAATATCGCATCTTCTCTGGTGGAAACAGCGTCAGAATCTCCTATTAGGGGTTTCGCTGCACCTACCCCACCCCCAGCTGTCCGTCTACACGGATGCATCGCTGGAAGGGTGGGGTGCCTGCCTGGGAGAACACCAGGTCTCGGGCACATGGACTCTCCCGGAGAGTCAGCTGCATATCAATCTGTTGGAAATGATGGCAGTGGAACTGGCGTTGGAAGAGTTCCTTCCGATGATCAGGGGCAAGGTGATATTGATACGGTCGGACAATTCGACAGTAGTATCATATATAAATCGCCAAGGCGGGACCAGGTCGCCCACCCTGTGCATCAGGGTGTGGCACTTGATTCAATGGTGCAGGAATTACTCGGTTGTTTTGAAAGCAGCTCATATTCCTGGCCGATTGAACATTCTGGTGGATGCTTTGTCTCGCAGACAGAGAATCTTGCCAACAGAATGGTCCCTCAACCCTCCGGTTCTGCGACGGATCTTCGAGCATTGGGGCAAACCCAACGTGGACTTGTTCGCCACAAAGGAAAATGCTCAAATCATGACATATGTCTCGCCGATTCCAGATCCAAATGCCATCGATACAGACGCTCTGGCGATAAGCTGGAGAGGGATGCACGCTTACGCGTACCCACCCACCATTCTTCTACCGAAGGTATTGGTGAAGGTCAGGGAGGAACCGTGTCTCGTCCTGCTAATAGCGCCGTATTGGCCGAGCAGGGCGTGGTTCACGGATCTTCTAGATCTGCTGGTGGAAAATCCTGTGCAGTTGCCCGAGATTCCGAACATAATCTCCCAGGCCAAGGGACGCTTCCTACACGAGCGTCCCGAAATGTTCAAATTGACTGCGTGGATGTTGTCAAACAACGTTCCACGTCGGAAGGCTTTTCTCGACAGGCTGCTGATTTCATCGCGGCTGCGAGAAGGAGGTCAACCTTCAAGTCATATAACAACAAGGTTAACAGATTTGCAGACTGGTGTGAAGAAAAGGGTATTGATACCTTTCAATCCACTATTCAGCAAATAGCGGACTTTCTCTGTGAGCTGTTCTTTTCAGGACTAGCTCCCGTCACAGTTGCTGGATACAAGTCAGCTTTGGCATCAGTTATCCCTTGTCTAGCCAACAGGGATAGTCCAGAGGTGGCCCAGTTAAATGTGATGTTGAAGGGAATGAGCAATCTCCGCCCGAGACAACCGGTAGTCATTCCAGCCTGGAGTCTATCTTTAGTGCTTAATGTACTGGTCAAGCACCCTTTCGAACCATTGCGTTCGGCTAGTCTAAAGCATTTGACTCTAAAGGCGGTCTTTCTATTGGCAGCTTCCTCAGCTAGAAGGCGCAGTGAGATCCATGCGCTTTCGGCAGAGAGGAACCAATTTATTGTTTCTGGAGAAGGTCTGCGTCTTCTGCCAAGAGCAGAGTTTATGTCAAAGAACCAATCTTTGAGATATCCCGGCAAACTGATCATTATACCGAAGTTAACTAGGTTTGATCGTGATGCCAGTGTCTGGTGCCCGGTCCGTGCTTTGACTAAGTACAAGAAACGGACTGACTCGTTACGGTCGAACGATAGACATCTGTGGATCTGCCATAAAAAGCCTTATGGACCAAGGGTCAGCTCCCTGCGGCCTCCAGGGAGGTGCGGGCAAGATGTCGTATTCCGCGGGGGGAATACGACAGGTATGGTGTAGTCCCGTCGGTCACGGAGGATGACCGATGGGTATTGGGAGTCCAGAGTGCCGGGTCGGGTGGCCCCGGTCCGGCACTAGTGGATAAATCCCAAGTTTGTAATCACATTCTCTACACTTAGCAAATGATTTTCCATTACTCTGAACTTCTAAGAAATGCTTCAAAATTGGATCCTTAGGCCTACCACCCTTAAAATAGCTGGTAGCTATGGAACCAGCTACCTGTCCACATCAAATCCATCCAATCAATTAATGATTTCAAACAAAAATTAAAAACACATCTCTTCACAAGCGCCTTTGAAAATTGACATTGACACATGGCGCTTTACAAATGCTGTATTATTATTATATTATTATTATTATTATGGCGCCGCATCCATGGATACTATCTCTCGTTGGGTGGTCGAATGCATTCAGACTACTCACGAGATGGCGACTGGGCACCAGGTGCAGGGCGTAAGGGCACACGATGTCAGAGGAATAGCCGCCTCGACCGCCCTTTACAATGGTGTTCCGTTAGAGGACATCATGGCCATTGCACAATGGCACTGTGAGTCCTCATTCACGGATTACTATATGAGGGATGTGTCAGACTCAGCCAATCCACTCGCTTTAGCTGTTTTGAAACGATAGTTAGTGACCACACTGCTTTTCCCCTTTTTTCACTTTGGTAAGAAAAGAACCTAAAGCAGGCATGGTCAGGCGAGAGGATGTCAACCAGATTGTGTCACTGATGGCCGAACCGGTGAATGGTTGGAGGCGGTACGTCTGAAGTCCTATTATCATAAGGTAATTCAATAAGTGAGAGTTTTTTGTATTATGTATATGTATCATGTTCATTCATCTTATATATTCATGCTCATTCCCAGGCTAATACATGGAATATGCAGGGAGTAGTTAACCCTCTTGGCATATTGGTGTTTTCAGGCGAGATACATGTTCGTTAGTTCTCTCCCTTTTCTTAGGAGGGAAAAGGGGGGGGGGCTGTGACGCGAATGTGATTCGGTTCCGTGAACTTGACGGTCCTTTTAGGTCTCCGTTAGTCAAGTTTGAAGTCTAAAATCTTTCTCCAAGGGGCAAAATTAGCATTTATGGCTTGCCCCTTCCCACCAGGTTACTGATCAAATCTGGTGTATATCAGAAGTAACAGAATGGTGAGTATTGATCGAAGGAGAATGCAGGAAATGTCAATTTCCCTTTCTCCGAGATCTAACAATACTCACCATTCTGTTACGGACCCAGCCTCCCAGCCCCACGGAGGCAAGCCATAGTTTTCTCTTGTTTGGTGGCTATGCAAACAATATGAGCTCTATGGTAAACGGGTACTCGGCAGTTGGGAGCCGAGTACCTGGTTCCCAGGAGTCGGTAAAGCTTTCTAAGTCTATAATCCTAGAGCCGCTGTCAGGGCCAGCTGTATATCAGAAGTAACAGAATGGTGAGTATTGTTAGATCTCGGAGAAAGGGAAATTGACATTTCCTGCATTCTCAATTAACCGATTCCAAGATTCGCTGTTGTTTATCAAAACCGTGGCGTCAAGAAAATGTATAAGTTCTACGTGAAATGATATCGCATTTCTGCCAAGTATTGGTTAATTTTGTGTAATTATAGGCGTGCTGTTGACCTAAATTTATGCACCGCTTGGAAGATGCATGTATCCACTTGAGGGTCAGTGTATTATTTAGTTGATACATATCCATGCTTTTTCGTGATAGGCTGATGATTACACCCTATACTAATCGTCCTTTCGCACCTTTCTCTATATATACATAGAGCATAGTATACGAGTACGACGTCACGCTGAAGGTGCCTATGAGATTTTTTACCATTGAAGGAACATCGGAAAGCGGCTACCACAACAAAGGAAATAAACTCAAACCATACCAACTCAGGCACTCTACCCAAGCAAATCCGGCATTATCGTCAATCTCTCCCGCTAGCAGGCTTTTTCCGTATGGCGTTAACAATAGAAGGGGGAGAGATTGACGATATAGCCGCAAATCCTACCTGGTGAATATACCGATACAGCACAAGACCAAAATCCATGGATTCCCAAATATGTACACATTCCAAAGCAATAACTGACACATGTATTTATCAAAACCGTGGCGTCAAGAAAATGTATAAGTTCTACGTGAAATGATATCGCATTTCTGCCAAGTATTGGTTAATTTTGTGTAATTATAGGCGTGCTGTTGACCTAAATTTATGCACCGCTTGGAAGATGCATGTATCCACTTGAGGGTCAGTGTATTATTTAGTTGATACATATCCATGCTTTTTCGTGATAGGCTGATGATTACACCCTATACTAATCGTCCTTTCGCACCTTTCTCTATATATACATAGAGCATAGTATATGAGTACGACGTCACGCTGAAGGTGCCTATGAGATTTTTTACCATTGAAGGAACATCGGAAAGCGGCTACCACAACAAAGGAAATAAACTCAAACCCTACCAACTCAGGCACTCTACCCAAGCAAATCCGACATTATCGTCAATCTCTCCCGCTAGCAGGCTTTTTCCGTATGGCGTTAACAATAGAAGGGGGAGAGATTGACGATATAGCCGCAAATCCTACCTGGTGAATATACCGATACAGCACAAGACCAAAATCCATGGATTCCCAAATATGTACACATTCCAAAGCAATAACTGACACATGTATTTACACAAATGCAGACAGCCTCATTAACAAAAAGGCTGAGCTCGAGACCCTTGTACACAATATTCGACCTGCCATCATACTAATTACTGAAGGGCTACCGAAAAACAACCACGACGTCAATCGGGAGCATCTACTGCCATCAGATGGTGGTGATCGTACAAGAGGTAACAGTTACAAGCTCACCAAACAACGCTTCTGCAGTGATACCAGAATGAGGTTCTTTAGCATACGAGTGAACAAGCATTGGAATAGCCTACCTGATCACATAGTGACAGCTCCAACACTCAACGCCTTTAAAGGAAGGATTGTTAAGCACTAATGACAGAACCTTTACCCAATTCAGTTCCCGATCTCACCCATCCGCACCCAATCAGTTAAACAGGTTAATGAAACCCAGGTTCAAGAAGAAAGTGAAAATTTGTTACAGGCTTACTAATAATAATAATAATAATAATAATACAGCATTTGTATAGCGCCATTTATCAATTTGACTAATTTTCACAGGTGCTTCGGTACATATGTGTTTTTAGTCTTTCTTTAAATTTCTCCCTAGAGCTTATCGTTTTAATATCCAGTGGTAGGGTATTCCAAAGTTTTGGCGCGGCGATGCTGAAATCTCTGTCTCCACATGACTTCAGATTGGATCGTGGAATGTTTAGCAGGTGTTGATCTGAAGAGCACGGTGCGGATGGTGGGGCATAATGAGATCCTTCATGTATTCTGGAGCTTCATCGTGCATGCATTTCCATGTTAGGAGGATAAGTTTGAAGTCAATTCGTTGACGGACAGGTAGCCAGTGGAGGTGTTTCAATACAGGGGTTATGTGATCACGTTTCTTGATCTTCATCAGGACACGGGCTGCAGAATTTTGAACCTGTTGTAACTTGTTCAGTGACTGCCGTTATACCATATAGTAGGCAGTTACCATTATCCAGACGTGATGTTATAAGTGCATGGATAAGCGTTTCTGTTGTTTGATGTGTTATTTGATCAAATATTTCAAATAACATCAAAAGTTAATATTATACTGAGAGAACATCCAGACAGGAACTAAACAGATGAACTTAATTAAGAAGATTTACTTGATAACTGATTTCTAATAGAAAGTGGAGTAGAATTATATAGTGATGAAATAAGCTGATAATTGTATTAATTGTCAGACTAGAGGTTAGTCACTGTATGCTAGTTGTGTAAACATGTATCAGAGGAATATTGTAGTATAAACATAGCCATGATAGCTATCAAGAAGCAATGAGAAAACTTAACTAGCAGGGCTAAGTCAGCTAATAGTAGTAAAACATCTTAACAGACTTACTGTCACTTACATGTATGAGCTGTGATCTTATGATCAGTGTATATATGTGTTGGCAATTTTAAAGCAGGTAGACAGGCACTTAATGTTTAGACAAATACATGCACTATCAGTAGATTCAGTTGTATGTCTTCCAGGTTTAAATCCCTGAATCACAGTCTAGTCTCAATTATAAGGAAAACACCCTGCTGAATATTTTTGAAACTAATTTGACTGGTAGTAACAGGTTTTAATCAACTTAAAATATAATTTAAGCTTATGGAGAAATATTTTTTACCAGGATTTTAGGTTTTGGACAGTTTTGGACACTTTTCAGGTGTCCAAAACCGATTTTGAGCGGACGGTTTAAACCTGGTTTAAACCATGGTTTATACCACTAGTGTCCAAAACTTACCAACCCTGTCATCCACTGACTAATGTCTGCAACACAATTCCGTACTTGTTCAAGAGCCATGGTCTCGTTTGTATGCACATTGGGTTGGAATGTCAGGTAAAGCTGCGTATCATCCGCATACATGTGGATCTGGAGATTATGTTGTTTCGCAATGTTTACAATAGGTGCCGAGTACACAGTGAATAATAGCCTAACCAGCACAAGAGGATATGTATGTATGTATACATGTATGTATGTATGTATGTATAAACATTAGTGAACTGCAGATTGATGAGTACAACCTCTTGCTGAACAGCAATCCATCAAGAGGAGTTATCACCAGCAATATCATCTTTCTATCCCCCTACATAGGATTTCAATGGACTTCCGGTTTCTGGTTTTCACTTGAATTATGGCTTGAAATACATAAATACAATGTTTCTATTCACTACAACGATGGCAATAAGCAAAGATATTTAGATTTGCAGCTTTTTCAGTTAAACGTAAAAAGCTGCAAAGCGAAATAAAGTTGAAAAACTGAAGTTACCAGTTTTCGTTGGGGGATAGAAAGATGATATTGCCTTATCATCTATACCCACATATCATTAAATGCCCAAAACTGTGACATACTAAATGATCACACATTTAACGAATCAGTGTGGTGTACATGGCTGACACAACAAAAGGAAAGAATTCTTGTTGGTTGCAGCCACAGAAGGACCAACTCAGATGGCCCAAACAATATTAGACTGTTAAATCTGCTAAACAAGGTTGAAAAGGCTAATGCTGACCACATTTTTATTGTGGGGATTTCAACTTTCCTTCGATTAACTGGAGCACAGGACTTTCATCAAATGAGGAAGAAGAGGCATTTCTTAGCACTACCAGGGAATATTTCCTACAGCAACTAGTTACAAATGCGACACGACATAGAATAAATCAGACCTCAAATATTTTAGACCTAGCGTTAACGAACAACCAAAATATTATTCATGAAATAACACACTTACCTCGACTAGGCAAAAGTGACCACGATGTTCTACAAATCTCACTGCATCCCGATATCTTAAACACAAGCAAATAAGCAACTACGCCAAAGCTACTGTTGAACAAAGGACGGTATAATGAAATGAGAGCAGACTTAGGGACGACTGACTGGAATCATCTGAATGAACTTAATGCACCAGGAGCTTGGAACTTCCTACCGTATTTCACTTAATTGAAGCCTAGGCTTCTATTAGGACAAGAGGTGTTCAATTTCCAACCCAACATCTCTGAGAAAGGGGGTGGGCTTATATTAGAGAGTTTTCCCAAAAAAGTTTTCTAAAACTGATACTACGGAAATTCAACACATTTTCTCCCATAAAATTTCCCACCACCTACGCCTATGTTTAATGTATAACTCAAAACATCACCGGGGAAGTGAAATTTATTTGATTTGAGCGCTTAAGTATTGCGTATCCTTTAATAGAGGTCGTTTATTATATCAAAATTAATCCACAATTTGATATAAAGTATCAGCAATAGGGCCACCAGCACTATTTTAGACAGTATATTAATAACACCTATGGCTATTGAGAAAAAACTGAAAGCCCTCAATCCAAATAAAAGCAATGTTCCAGACGAAATTCCAGTGACAATACTAATCGAAGTAGTCAAGGAAATTAGTGTACCTTTATGCATCATCTTTAACAAATCTCTTGAAGAAGGTGTACTACAAAACATCTGGAAATTGGCAAATGTGTGCTGCATATATACAAGCAAGGTTAAAAAACTGACCCAAATAACTACAGACCAATTAGCCTTACCTGCACCCTGTGCAAGGTCCTTGAGTCATTTGTTAGGGACAGTGTCGTCAACTATTAATTGCAATTCTCCCGTCAGACATTTTCTCATAAATCATCATCAAACACAAATTCTCGCAAAATCTTGGCGTTTGGTTCCCGGTGTAAGCTAAACTGCGTGTTTAACCGTATCGGGAACACACTTCAGCTTGTGTAAAACGTCATCAAACACAAATTCTTGCCAGTCTCGCAAAATCTTGCCGGTATTGCGTGAGAGTTTATGGATGGCAACATCAGATTGGTTCCCGGTGTGTGCTAAACTGCGCTGTTAACGGTAACCGTACCGGGAACACACATCGGCATGAGTAATACCTGTCTGAACTTATCAATTGCAAGAAGCCATTGTTTTTACAAATTTGTAAACATTGAATCAGTTGTGTTTAGATAGCCATCAAGAAAGTAACGTCCGCGCAATTATAATTATATAATGTTTGTATGGTAGATTGAGTTAAACAACCGTTGCGATCATGGGAAACTGCAAATATTCTTCTATATGGCAATGTAATGATAAGTATAAAGAGTGGATAGCACCAGATTTTGTAGGCTATTGGGTGGGTGACTGGTGTGGGTGAAAATAAAAATAATTATTGAACAATTAATAAATTTATTTTAAATGTCCCCCAAAAAAATTTATTTTGTATATTCATAAATAATATTTAATTTAAAAAAAATTTGTTTGTTTTGACAAGATATACAGCCTAGTGTGTTGCATATTTTGGAATATTTTCTTACTGAAAGCCATTGCTGTCTGAGGCAGCAACTGCTTCCAGTCAAATTAATTTCAAAGTATTTAAGTTTTGTACGGTTGCCTTAAAAATGTGGGAATTAATCACTGAAAAAGTTAATTAAAATTTTCTTAAAGTTTGACACAATATAAAACTTATTCTATTGAATATTTTGAAATTAATTTGACTGGAAGTCGTCGTCGTCTCAGGCAGCAACTGCTTCCAGTCAAATTTTTCTACTTTCCATTTAGTATTTACTATTGGTATGACTGGGCAATGTTACACAATGGGTACATGGAAATTATAAAATTTAGTATGGAAAAAGTATGGAAATTTATTCTGCTCAAGCTGTATGAACCCTGAGGAGTGGGCCTCTCTCAGTCTACGAACCAACATATAATACTGCAACAGTAGGGTGTGAAAGAGTTAATCACTTGGATTATTATTATTATTATTATTATTATTATTATTATTATTATTATTATTAAAATTATTATTATTATTATTATTATTATTATTATTATTATTATTATTATTTAGTTTCATAAATACGGACAGTAGTAAATAAGGACAAGACAGTTACGTAACAGACAAGCGCAGAACAAAATCAAGTTCAATAATATACATGGATGTCTATGATTATCGAAACGACAATAAACATATATATTTTTTGGGGGTAATTTTACTTATAATGATGATAGAGAATCGCTGTTTATTGAATAAATAAATAATCATGAATCTTGAATCTTGAATCCTCCATCACTCAGTGAGGCTTATAAGCGATGTGTGTTAAAAATACGGGAGACATTTCAAACAGCTCGTTCACCCATCTAACACCAGATATGTCATGGTTAATGGTTATGAATCAGTGTCCCGCAGTCGCTTCTATATAGCTATGACAATTAGAATCAAAATTAGTTAAAAATAAAATAACACATCATTTTAGCTTTCTAAGCGAAGTATGACAAAGTAAAATGTAAACAGTTGCCATTTTTCTTGCTCTTGTCTTAGGATGTTGTTGTGGACTTAGGCTTGTTCATCCCGTATCCATCTTCATTTTCCTCTGACTTATGCGACGGATGCACGTGGCTTCCAGGCATTTTGTAGTCCGCAGTAAAGTCGTACTTAATTTCCTGGTCTTCCCAGAATCGATCCAGTCCTACCTCAAATTTGAACACTGAATCGCTGTTTATCACTGCATTGGGTAGGCTGTTCCAGACATAGTTGACTCGGCTTGTAAATGAATGTTTCCTTAAATCTAGTTTGGCCGTTTCCTTTCCTACCCTCAGGCTATGGCCTCTTGTGTAGCTGCTTTTTATTACCTCAAACAAGTTGTCTGTCACCTCTGTGTCATACACTCCATTCAGGATTATGTAAACTTCAATCATGTCACCTCTCAGTCATCCATATTTGAGCATTGGGAGGCCAAGCTTCCTTAGTCTGGCTGGGTAATCTAACTCTTTCAGCGTGGGGACAAGCTTTGTTGCCCGCTTCTGTACATTTTCAACCACCAGGGTTTCCGTCTTACTCTGTGGTCCCCACACACTGACTGCATATTCAAGATGTGGCCTGACCAATGTTTTGAATAGGTAAGTGAATATCCAGGGTTCGCACGGGTCATGGAAAACCTTGAAAGTCATGGAATTTGAAAATCTAAATTCCAGGCCTGGAAAAGTCATGGAAAATCGTAATTTTGGTCAAAGTCATGGAAAAGTCATGGAAAATGAAAATCTCGCTTAAAAAAATCTAATGGCATAAAATTCCGCTGTAAGTGTGACAGGTTATCGAAACAAGGTGTTGGCTTGGTCGTGTCATAAGACGATATTCGCTCACAATGGCTGCATTGTTATTGAGCAATCGCTGCCAACAAGTCTCGGTAGTCTCGCGCTAGCGAGAAAGCACGAGATTCTCAACCCAAAAAGAAAAGTTAATTATGCAGATCGATTACGCAGATCGGCAAGTTTCGGCTACTACTACGAAGTATGGTAATAAATACGAAAGCGAATGCGAAACGAACCTAAGAGAGTGAAGTCTGCGATAAATTTTACCGGAAGAAATTGTTTTCTCAGCGTAAACACACATGTCGTCATTTTATAAATTGCGATCAAGCTGGGATTTTCAGCTGTGTAAAGTAAGTAAAGCTAACAGTAAATAGTTGCCGTAATGTGTTAATTTTTAAGTTCGCGATATTTCCGTGATAAAATATGACTAAGAAAGTTTAACTATTGGTAAAAATGCCCGGAAAGTGCAGTTTTAATGGTAGTTGGTTATCAAATGCGCAGTACAGTGGCTGGATAGAACGTGATGCTATCGCTTCAAAAGCGCGATGTCGGCTTTGTCTAAAGTCTTTCGACGTATCTAATATGGGAGAAGCTGCGGTGAAAAGCCACTCAAAAAGCTCAAAACATCTGGATTTATTAGCCAAACCAAGAAACAGTATTAATATAAATTAATTTCAAAATATTCAACAGTCTGCTACTAAATAAGTATTACAAAATTTAATTCTTCAGGGATTTGTCAGTTAAAGGGTTAATCTTGAAATTTTTCCTATATAATGTTGCATCTCTTTAGTTATATATTAATGCTCACAGTGAAATTAGTTTCAAAATAATTTAAATTAATTTGTCTGGATGTTCTTGCTGCATTAGGCTGGAATAATTTGCAGCCAAATTGGTTTTAAAATATTTTTAAAATGATTTCATGGCCATGATAGGTATATTATAGGGATATTAGCCCTACATATACCATTCCAGTGGTAAATATTTTTTATATAGTGCTCAATGTATACATATGCTCTTTGTCTAGATAAGGTTGTACATATGATGCCATGGTGATGATACTAGATAGCTAGTGCTATTAATCTTTACATCTATGCCTGTAATAAATTGAATAATGTTGAATCTCTAACAGCGCTCAATGAAATTAGTTTCAAAATAATTTAAATTAATTTGCCTGGCTGTTCTTGCTGCATTATGCTGCAATAATTTCCAGTCAAATTGGTATTAAAATATTTTAAAAATAATCTCATAGGTATATTACAGGGATAATAGCCCTACATATATACCCGTGTGTTATTATATAGTGCTCGATATATACATAATATGCTCTTTTTCTACTCATACATATATACCATTTGCCTGATGACCACTAAATAATGCTCAAATCTGTTTAGTAGATAAACTCCATTAAGGCATTTGCAGAATCAGGAGATTATTTTTGAAAATTTACCATGGAATTACTGGATTCATAGGCGATCTAGTCATTCCAGTGGTAAATATTTAAAAAAAGTGTGCTGGTTCTGCTAATAAAGGGTTAATCTCGGATATTAAATATGATATATGGGAATCTGTGATAGTCAGTTATATTTACCTCAAACTGTGATGACCAATGCTAATAATAATATTCCATATATAGTATTATAGTGCCTATATGTACGCTGTCATGTGACTGTCATTTAAAAAGAAGTTATATAATAAATCTAATTCATTTATTTGATCTGTTTGCTATTTATTGTTGACCCTTTCCCCTGGACATAGTCCTTTGATTAAAATTTGACTGAGATGTTGATTCTTAGAGGTCATGGAATTTGTTAATTTTGGTCATGGAAAAGTCATGGAATTTCAGATCCTGAAAGGTGTACAAAGCCTGAATATCTCCTCATCAAGATATGTAAACGTTCTTCTTATTAACCCCATAATGCTGTTTGTTTTGTTCATTTGTGCTTGCCTGTGTGCCGTAAAAGATAGGTTGTTGTCGATGACTACACCAATATCTTTTTCCTTATCCACAATCTCAAGTGTCACACGCTCTCCATTTTGTTTATATAAATGATAATCTCTCTTTATTTCCTCTGTGTTTTTGTCTCTGTATTGTCATTACTTTACATTTGTCTAGATGAAACCTAAATAGCCATTTATCTGTCCAGTTCTGAAGTGCATCTAAATCTTTTTGCATCTCATCATCCGTACCCTTTATCTCTTTGTATAACTTGGTATCATCTGCAAAGAGATATGTTGCTGCCTACACTATATCTGGTAAATCATTTATGTAAAGGACGAACAATACCGGGCCCAATACACTACCCTGGGGAATGCCACTTGTCACAAGCCTGCTTTCGGACGAAACTCCATTGACAGCAACTTTCTGTTGTCTGTTTGACAAGAAGTTATCAATCCACGAGATTAGATGTTGACTTATGCCATAACTTCTTAGCTTTCGTGGTAAACGTTGATGTTGAACAGTGTCAAAGGATTTCATCAAGTCCATGAACACTGTATCTATCTTTCCGCCTTTATCCATAAAACAGGTCCGCCTGGTCCACTCCTTCAATAATTGTAAGATAGTTGATCTTCCAGGCAGGAATCCAAATTGGGATTTACTAAACAGTTTATTTCTGGTCATGTGGTCCATAATCTTCACTCTAACTAACTTCTCTATCAGCTTACATAAAACACTAGTCAAGCTAACCGGTCTGTAATTCCCAGGTTCTGATTTCTGACTTCGAATTGACATATTTTCAAAATATCTTAGGGTTCCTCTTTGCATTCTTAGCTATATCTTTTTCCTGATTTCTTTTGGCTTTTCTCACTAATCCTTTGACTTGGTTTCTAATTTTAGCATATTCTTTGTGTTTATTTTCATCTCTTGTCTCAATAAATCACTGCCAACGGCAATGTTTCTTTCTGATCTTTTTCACTAATGCTTCATTTAAACAGGTCAACCTTTGCTCTTTGTTCTTACTATTATTATTCGATTTTGGGATGTATTTCTCTTGTGCTTGGTTGTACTTTAACATAAGAATATCTAGTGCATTAGTAGTATTTAATCCAATCAGCTGTTTCCCAGTCAATATCCAGATCCTTTCTCATCATCTCATAATCTCCTTTAAAAAAGTTTCTTCTTATTTCCTTACTATGTGTACCTTCTATATGCTGGTGATATACATATGTTAAAACACTGTAATCACTAGATCCAATAGGACTGAAATGTTCCAGGTCTGTTATCTTGATTGGTAAAAATCAGGTCTATTGTACTTGGAATGTTGTTCAGCCTTGTGCGTGTGGGTTCCCTCACAATTTGATATAAATAGCCATCTCTTATGCACTCTATGAATGACTCTGCATCCAAATTTTTTGTGTCATCCATGTGTCCCAATTTATGTCTGGAAAGTAGAAGTCACCCATGATCAGTAGGTGAGTGAATTCCTCACGTAAATTGCATGCTCCTTGAATGAGAACTCTCAATTCATTAAAATTTTCTGTAAGAAGTTGTTGATTTGATTGGCGTTTATCGAGTCCCTGATTCCAGGTCCCATTCATGCCATATCTAGGCTGGTTTTATCTCAGTTTATTATTGATAACTTCCCCAGTTTTTACACTGGTACCCATTTCTACACCTGGGTGGAGAGAGGTGACGAGGAGTGAAGGAGATTGCCTATGTTTCCACCAATTTCTCGTTTGCTATAGCTGATCACCTGACACTCGAGCAGGATTTGGACCCTGCCTGGCTGATTACAAGTCGACCACGCTAACACCATGGCCAATCGTCTCCTCTCCGAGATATGGCTTGGACAAGAAAATTCTGATGAATTTTAGCTTTTCAAGGGAGATAACTCTGGAAAATATGGGCAGATTTTGCCGAAGCGAAATCATGACACTTTATCCATCCATAACACATGTGCTGAAAAAGAAATTGTGAATGTAGGTTCAAAATTCTTCGAGCTATGGCTTGGACAAGAAAATCTTGACGAATTTGAGCTTTTCAGGGGAGATAACGTGGCCAAATATGGGCAGATTTTGCTGAAATGAAATAATTGTACTGTGTCTATTCCTAACACATCTGCTAAAAAAAAAATGTCAGTGTAGGTTCAAAACTCTTCGAGATCTCCAGACAAAAAATCAGACGGACAGACGGCGAGCGCCATCACATAATACGACCCCGCTTACGCGGGCATATAAAAAGGGTTAAGACCGGCAGATTGAGTGAAGCTAATCACACAAACTTTCTTGAAAAGTACCTGTGAACACAAAATAAAACATGTGATTAGCTAATCAAGGTATCACTAAGTTTAAGAACGGTATACAGACGCCTTACCATATCTAACTCGTGTCCCTGAAACACTACTATCCTAAAACATGAGTGAAGCAAATCTTAATTACAATTAAATACACTTGATGACTTGGTCCATGCGTGAACTCAGGCAACTATATGTTCAGACATCTCTACTAATACAAACATGTAGAAAAGCGAACTCAAACTCAAAAACTCAGACTGTAAATTGGAACAAATTGAACAGTTCTGCTAGCGTAAAACATCTAGCGTGTTGCAATAGCGGTGAATAATCTAGAAAGAGGAAGTGACAGTTGGGCACCACGTCTGCCAAGCTGTCACATTTATAACCTGCTTAGTGGGGGCAGTTTCTTTTACAGTCCGAGTTTATTGGAGCTAGGTTGATATTTGACATATAGATACTTTTCAATGCAGTGTTGTGTTCAGCAGAAACAAGTCTTCGTATCCAAGCAAAAATGGTGGCCATGCGCATGCAGAATGTCATCGCTGCATGAGAAACCATGACATCCACGGAATTATGGGCCCTACAAAATTATGGTACTCGACCACACGTACTTGAATTTAAGCTATCTCAGAGTTCCGAATGCGCATGTTATGTGCAGCAAACGTCAGGTCAAAGGTCAAAGCACATAAACAAACCATTTTGTGTTCCTTCGCTTAGCAATAATCACATAGCTTATACAGTGTTTTCAACTAAATAAACCTTTTGCAAATGTTTTGCTTCATAAAAATAATATTCCTATGTAGTAATCGATGAAGCGCAAGAAATACTCTATTTTCGTATATTCCCTATAATATGTAGTTTTGTTATGTTTGATTCCCACGATTGTCGCCGAGTATTATATATAGATTTTTACATTTCATACCCCTATCAATTAAAACCTACAAATTAACAGTTTGTAGCTATTATTGATTTATATCTAATTATTGTGGCCTCGGCTTCAGGTCAAAGACAAGGCAGCAGAGGAAAAGAGGAGAGTTGAAAATGAGGGTTGTGGTAAGAAGAGGAAGACGTCCATGTCTGGCATGCCAGAAAGTGCAGGCCTTCTGTGTTGAAATGGTGGGTGAAATGAAGAAGACGATAAAAGATTTGGTACTGGAGTTGCTTCACAGAATGCTTCCTGGTCCAAGTAGTTTACCATCTTCTTCATTTGCACCGGAGTGAAATGTCCCCGCCTGTGGTTCAAGGTTTTCTGTTATGGTCCATCCAGTTTTTGATAATGAACCAGAGGTGGCTCCTGTAGATCCGGGCTGGAGGCGTGCCTCGCCCGTAGATCCAGGGCTGAAAGCCATGGCCTTGGGTTCCCGCTTAAGTCGCTCTAGAGCAGCCTACAGCTTCAAGAATCGAAGCCTCTGGCGATTCTTTCCCTGCCCAGGCTGGGTTTGAATTCTTTGCAAACCAAGCATCTAATATTTCTGGAGAGGAAGACGAGTACATTTTGCTAAGGTCTCCCATTGCTGAGAGGCCCGCTACGGAAGGTCTGGACCATGGTGTCATGCATATAGGCCCCCACCCCATAACATCATGGATCTAGCTCCTGCAATAGCCACGGTGGCGCAAGCCATGCCTTCCCTAGCGGGTCTGTATGACTTCCCTGGCTCTCCAGGGGTATCGACGGCTCTGGCCACTGCTCCATCTGGGAATGCTATTGAGGATGGTGAAGACCCTAGGCTCATTGACCATTCCCAGGTGGCCACTGAGGAAGGCTTGACACCTTCCCATGGCATGTAGGCATCAATCCAAAACTTCAGATGGAACCGCCAGATTCCCAGCGGGACTGTTACCAGTGCCTGTGGTTGATGGGAAAGCTGTAGATGAATGCGATGCCGTCTCTGCTATATTCAGAACATTTCGAAGATATGTTTTCTGCGGCAGAGTGAAGGCCTCTCGCAAGGTGGCACAGTGTTGCTGTATTAATTCTGAGCAATACCAGAAGTACGGCATCGTTCCAAAGCCATGGGCAGATGACCGAGTGGCTTTGGCCGAAGACACACGCTCTGGGTCCCAATCTGAAACAGGACCCTTATGAACTAGCGCCCTGCACAGTGCAAACTCCGTGTTACACGATACAGAGGATTTCAAGCACGAGAGTGGCCATCTCAGCCATCACATGTTTCCCAGCTGCTACAGGAGTTAGTAGCAGCATCCGTATTGCGTCAAGCCTCACCCGTCACAGTCCAAAGAGCCATCCAGGATGGCATTATCCTGGTTTGGACTGTATGGCGCGGTCAGTTACCAGGAGGTTCTGGACTCGGTGCACATTTGCCCTTGTTCATTTGTGTCCATCCCAGGACCGTTATAATATTCTGCTATGGGTGCCTATATCAGCTTCTGGGCTTTTTGGAGGTGAGGGATGTAGACACCTCCAAGAGACAGTAACACTGATAAATAACCAGAGGGCATTACGCGAACAGTTTGAGGTGATCTGTAGGGCACTCGTTCGCGCAGCACCTTCTGCTTTGTGCCCACAGCAAGCCAGAGGTGGTAGCCCAGTGAGGGGCCAACCACAGGTGCATCGGAGGGCACACCCATGCCAGCACAGGCTAGTTATGGGGGAAGCAGGCTCGTCCAGCGCAACCTGCTAGGCTGCCCACGCATCGAGGTGAGTGTAGCGTCAGCAGAGGTGAGCGAGGATCTGGTTGTGCAGGTTGGGCGTGATGGCCCAGCCCTCACAAGGACAACTCCAGTGCTGCTAGAACAGCCACCAAAGACAGTGCCACTCTTGCTCCTCTCTGGTCTACCTATCTCTCTAGGTGGACCCGTGTGAGGCCAGCTGGCCCTTCACATGCAAGAGTGGAAGCGAGTAACTCAGGACGCCACAGAATTGAACGGGCTTTTATTCAACTGTGTTGCTAGTAACAAAGAGCACTGGGGGTGGAGACCAATTCTCAACCTCAAACCTCTGAACAGGTTTATCAACACACGAAGTTTCAAAATGGAAACAGTAAAAATGGTGTTGGGAGGGTTGAGAAGGAATTTGGATGGCATCAATAGATAAAAAGGATGCATATTTCCACATTCCAATAGCGAAGAGCTTTCATCGGTTCCTGAGATTCACCTTTCAGGGAGGCCAATGGCAATTCAAGCTTCTCCCATTTGGGATCTTGACAGTTCCTCGGGTCTTCACACGGGTTGTCCGTGCTATCACAGCATACCTCCGCAGGAGACACATAGCAGTCCACACGTACATAGACAACTGGCTGTTAAAAGTACAGGATCAGGAAAGTCTGAGCAAATCTAGAAATAGAAAATCTAGGCTGGATAATCAACTTTCAAAACTCAGAGCTGATACCATCCCAGAAGTTTGTTTAGCTGAACATGTACTTTGATCTACAGATAAATGTAGCATATGTTTATCCATCTCAGGAGAGAGTAGAAATACTCATCTCGGTAATACAGTCAGTATGCAACAGTCGTCATGTCCTGGCACAGGTTTACTTGAGATTTCCGGTGGTTGATGGTTTCACTCGAACCAGCCATTCCATTCTTATGCAGGTGACCTATCCAGTTATTTCTCGTGACACAGTGGACCCAGAGTACAGGATCCCTGGACTCAAAAGTGTCAGTGTTGGAACCTCTTATTCACCACCTCCAATTGTGGATGAAAAAAGAAAATCTAGCAGGGGTGATGTTCCGTCCCCACCCTCAATTATCGATGTACACGGATGCCTCGATGGAGGGCTGGGGAGCTTGCCTGGAAGATCACAAAGTATCAGGGCTTTGGAATCTGGAACAGTCACAAGAACACATCAATCCGCTGGAAATGTGAGCAGTGGTCTTAGCCATTGTACATTTCTTGGAGAAAGTTCAGGGCAAGATAGTTCTGATTCGTTCAGACAACTCATCAGTAGGGACTTGCATAAACTGTCATGGCGGAAGGAAGTCCCCCAGTCTCTGTATGATGACATGGAAACTGCTTTGCTGGTGCCTAGATCATGGAATCACCCTGACAGCAGCTCATATTCCGGGAAGGCTAAATCTATTAGCAGATTCATTGAGCCGAAGAATGAGTATTCTTTCCACGGAATGGCTACTAAATCAATGTGTGGCGAACCACCTGCTCAACCATTGGGATGAGCCCAACATAGATTTATTCGCAATGAACAAGAATGCGAAGATGACGACATATGTCTCTGATTCCAAATCTGAGCGCTATCGCAACAGATGCACTAGCGATCAGCTGGGAGGGAATGTATGCATATAATATGCATTACCGCCAGCAATCTGGATTCCAAAAATTCTCCAGAAAATCATGGAGCTGGAATGGCAAGTGCTTCCGATCGGCCAGAATTAGCCAAGCCGATCATTGTATACAGATCTGCTGGACCACCACAGTGGGGGAAGTTTTTTAAAGTCAGTTTATTGGAGCTTTAAATAGTGCCAGGCTTTGACACTCTTTGTTCCGGTAGGTAACACATTCCAGTCCCGGATTGTTCCTGTAGGTAACACGTTCCAGTCCCGGATTGTTCTGGTAGGTAACACGTTCCAGTCCCGGATTGTTCTGGTAGGTAACACATTCCAGTCCCGTATCATTTGGGGGAAGAAACTCAATGTGATTATGTGTTAAGTGTTTTAAACATTGTCTTCTTCCTTGAACTAGGTACTCTATGTCAGAGGTGACTACAACCATGTCATTTAAAATTTGGTAGAGCAATGTAAGACTGGCTTTTTTTTACATCTTTCCACTAGAGGTTCCAAGTTAAAGAGTTCTCATCATAGCTGTTATACTGGATTGCGATCTATAGTCACTTGGCACAAATCGTCCTGCCTTACGTTGAATGCTCTCTATTTGGTGTTGCTCCTGGGTCAAGTGTGGATCCCATATTACCGCTGAATATTCCAGAATTGACCGGCACATGGTGATATAGGCGGTTTCACGAAGTTTTTTATGGCAGTTCTTAAGGTTGTGGCTAAGAAAACCTATGGTTTGACTAGTTTTGGCACACATTTTTCCAATGTGGGCTGTGATGTGCATGTCCTCGCTGAACATGACCCCTAAGTATGGGTTAGTGGTGACACTATATATGGGGTATATATGGAGTCCAGGGTGTGGTTACATAAAGTGTAGGAGTGGGTAGACTTCTCACCGACTAGTTTCATTAAAAGAATGTAGCATTTTGATGCATTGAACTTCATGTCCCAGTTCTGTGCCCTTCCTCAAGCCTAAGTAAGTCTTGCTGTATTGCGTGATGGTCCTCAAGTGAATGGATTGGCCTATAAAGCAAAGCATCATCCGCAAATAATCACATCTGGGATTTTATATTCTGCCCCAACTGGGCAGGTTATACATCAGCAAGAGCAGCAGCAACACCATGATTACCACCAACAATAACAGTACCAAAAACAACAAGACAACAACAACGACAAAAGCAACAATGACAATGGCATCAGTAGTAACAACAACTGCAGCAACAGCAGTAACAACAAGAACAATAAATACAACATCAGCAGCAGCAAAACCACCACCACCAACAACAGAAGCAGCGGCAGCACCAACACCAAGAACAACAACAGCCATAGCTGCTGCTGAGCTACTACTACTACTACTACTACTACTACTACTACTACTACTACTACTACTACTACTACTACTACTACTACTACTACTACTACTACAAAATTACATTCCAGATGATGAACGAGCTACGTCCTAGTGCCAGTGCATCGTCAAAGACAAGGTTCATAGAACTAATGCTTGACAATAATAAAAACTACATACTTGTGAGTGCCTAGTGATGTAGCAGGAGAGAGCTCAGAAACGTAAAAGTAAAAATATCTGTAATGTACACCATCAGTCAATTCGTGTGGTTGTGAGTCGGGTGGTTGAAAGCTGGTTCGGTGAAAGAGGATTTTTGTCCTCTGGATGGTGGGCCAGTGGGTAGAGCACTCGGCTCCCAAAAGCTAGGTGGAAGGTGCCGGAGAATTTCCAGGTTCGAACCCCACTCGGGTCGAAAATTAAAAAAAATAAAATTACATTCCAGATTATGAAAGAGCTACATACTTTTGTCAGTGCCTCGTCAAAGACAGGGTTCATAGAACTAATGCTTGACAATAATAAAAACCTACTACTACCACTACTACTACGACTACTACATTTACGCGGGTGGAGCTGTTAGTATGCATGCATGCATGTCTGTCTGTCTTGTCTGTCTCATATTGCTTTGTGTTAAATATAACATAAGTTTTTTTAGATAAGCAACCCCCAAAGGATGTTGGGTAAATGCTTTGTTACATAGACACTGTGTAGATATGGGATTGTCTTGTGGGAAGTCATGACCCCGCTGGACATCTTATATGTACGAGTAAGGCCCGAGTAAAAATTCAAAATTCAGATGTGAATACCAGGCGAGCTAATAGACTATGTCACCATGTATATTAAGATGTACCGATCAGCGGTTACTAGCAATGATCATCATCATCTATACTTAGATGCATTACCAGCATCTTATTATTTGGATATATATTTATTATTTGGATATATATTATTAGCACTGGATAACTGGTACCGTCCATAGCGTCCTTGTAAGAGGAATACGTACATTATCAGCGTGGGATATGCATACATTGTCAGACGAGGTACACATTATCAAATTGGCAAGATGATTAGCGTCTAGCCGGAATCAGATGAAATATGACATACGGAAGCAGTTAGTTACAATGGCGATCTATATTCTCACGAAAGCTTGAGAAAATGAACCGAGAAGTAAACAATCAGGATAACGAGAATGGTAACTTGTTTACCGATCATTCGTCATTTGGACAGATTCATAAGCAGTAGCCGAAAAGTAATCACTCAAGACTAAGAAGAATGGTAACTTGTTTACCGGTCATTCGTCATTCTGACAGATTCATAGATGTTAGGTACACAAATCGAAACTTGTCATCAAACCTATCATTCGTCACTCTGACAGATTCATGGATGTTGGGTACACAAATCAAAACTTGTCATCAAACCCATCATTCGTCATTCTGACAGATTCATGGATGTTGGGTACACAAATCGATACTTGGTATCAAACCGACCATTCGTCATTAGGACAGATTCATAGGCGTAGATACACAAATCGAGACTTGTCGTCAAACAAGATAAGTCATTCTGTCATAAAAGGCAGCTGGAATTTTAGAGATCAACAAGATATAAAAAACTAAGATTGTATATAAGCGGGACTTTAACTTTCAGTCGGGGTTCGGTCCGGTCTCTAACGTTGAAGGTTCAGAAAAAGATTGGTCTGAAGAAAGCCTAGCCTCAAGTCTGCATAGTTCCGTGGAACTGATTTTGTCGAGATTCAAATGAATTCTTGGTGAATGGCTTTAAGTAGCCAAGAACAGTATTTGACGAAACTGCCTAGCGAATCGTGAAACGCAACTTTTAAATGATAGAATAACCAGTATTCGTATCGCGTAGATATCGGTTGTTTCTGTAGTCATTGGTGGCAGTATAAGTCACCCAAAGTAGTCGGGCTAGTATAAGTACAATATTAATTATTTAACATCGCTGGTGGCAGTATAAGCCACTTATATTTACTTAGAGTTTTATTTTAACTTCTATCGTGACAGCATAAGTCACACATATTCATGGTCATATCAGACAGTCAAACTTCAGAGAATATATTATCACTTCGATATCCTCGAAGCAAGAGTTTGGGTTATTTATTGTCCAGTCTGGAAGCGACGGAAGACCACCGTCCCGAGCCACCATCTTTTACCCGAGTCAGATCAGGCCCAGATTATCGAGTATAAATATCGTCACCATCACCGTCGACGAGGCGAGCAGATAATCGTGCTACTGCATCTTTGATAAGAGGTTGTCGCAGCAACCGTTACATCATATTCTTATCAGAGGTGTGGTAGATATATTTCTAAATTAGACCCGAAGATAAAAAATCTTCAACATGTCTAAATTAGTTGCCCTGTTTAGACGCCTATACACTAAACACGCTTTGTCATATGGTGACTACATATAAACGTGTGATCATCTCTTGATTATGAAAGTTAAACGTGATTATGAGATAAACACCTTTCGTGAATTTGGCCCTTTATTAAGTCAATAATAAACCTCTCAATAACATTCTTAGTCATGCTAGTATATAACCAGCAAAAGGCCTTTATGCATTAATTTCATTTTAAATTATAGCATGTTTCCATTTCAATTTCCATTTTAATTTACAAATCTTTTACAGAAAATGTAATTTCCCATTAATTTCCTTTTGAGTATCACTTTTCTGTTTCAAATTACTAATGCCATCGGTTCTTTTCGTTATTCGTGAAAATCACTGGCCCTATTTAACCCTCGAATTTGTTCAAGAAAATTTCAATTTTCTCATAGAAATGTCCATTTGCAGACCAAGAGAAGACACTTTTTTTAAATTTATCACTGGAATGACTGGCTCAGTTAACGAGCCAGTCATTCCAGTGGTAAATTTTCAAAAATAGTTTTCTCTTGGTCTGCAAATAGACATTTCTCAAGACCACTGCAGAAGTAGTTTTTGGCTAATATGAGGGTTAAAGGGTTAAGTATAATAATGTTCTGCTGTAACCTGTATCTATAGGTCATGTTGTGTCTTGCAGATTCCTCTTGCTGACAAAGCTGCTGATCTACAGGTGAGGAGAACATGAAGGGTAGAGACGTCTTAGCCGGTGCAACACGTGCAGCTTCATATAACATAGTTTTACAGGTACCATACACCTCAGTAATAGCGTAATATAACATTGATTTACAGGTATCATACACCTCAGTAATAGCGTAATATAACATTGATTTACAGGTACCATACACCTCAGTAATAGCGTAATATAACATTGTTTTACAGGTACCATACAACTCAGTAATAGCGTAATATAACATTGTTTTACAGGTACCATACACCTCAGTAATAGCATAATATAACATAGTTTTACAGGTACCATACACCTCAGTAATAGCATAATATAACATGGTTTTACAGGTACCATACACCTCAGTAATAGCATAATATAACATTGTTTTACAGGTACCATACACCTCAGTAATAGCGTAATATAACATAGTTTTACAGGTAACATACACCTCAGTAATAGCGTAATATAACATGGTTTTACAGGTACCATACACCTCAGTAATAGCGTAATATAACATTGTTTTACAGGTACCATACAACTCAGTAATAGCGTAATATAACCTTGTTTTACAGGTACCATACACCTCAGTAATAGCATAATATAACATAGTTTTACAGGTACCATACACCTCAGTAATAGCATAATATAACATGGTTTTACAGGTACCATACACCTCAGTAATAGCATAATATAACATTGTTTTACAGGTACCATACACCTCAGTAATAGCGTAATATAACATGGTTTTACAGGTACCATACACCTCAGTAATAGCATAATATAACATTGTTTTACAGGTATCATACACCTCAGTAATAGCGTAATATAACATAGTTTTACAGGTACCATACACCTCAGTAATAGCGTAATATAACATTGTTTTACAGGTACCATACACCTCAGTAATAGCGTAATATAACATAGTTTTACAGGTACCATACACCTCAGTAATAGCATAATATAACATGGTTTTACAGGTACCATACACCTCAGTAATAGCGTAATATAACATAGTTTTACAGGTACCATACACCTCAGTAATAGCGTAATATAACATAGTTTTACAGGTACCATACACCTCAGTAATAGCGTAATATAACATTGTTTTACAGGTACCATACACCTCAGTAATAGCATAATATAACCTTGTTTTACAGGTACCATACACCTCAGTAATAGCGTAATATAACCTTGTTTTACAGGTACCATACACCTCAGTAATAGCGTAATATAACCTTGTTTTACAGGTACCATACACCTCAGTAATAGCGTAATATAACCTTGTTTTACAGGTACCATACACCTCAGTAATAGCGTAATATAACATAGTTTTACAGGTAACATACAACTCAGTAATAGCGTAATATAACATTGGTTTACAGGTACCATACACCTCAGTAATAGCGTAATATAACATAGTTTTACAGGTACCATACACCTCAGTAATAGCGTAATATAACATTGTTTTACAGGTACCATACACCGCAGTAATAGCGTAATATAACATTGTTTTACAGGTACCATACTCCTCAGTAATAGCGTAATATAACATAGTTTTACAGGTACCATACACCTCAGTAATAGCGTAATATAACATTGTTTTACAGGTATCATACACCTCAGTAATAGCGTAATATAACATAGTTTTACAGGTACCATACACCTCAGTAATAGCGTAATATAACATAGTTTTACAGGTACCATACAACTCAGTAATAGCGTAATATAACATTGTTTTACAGGTACCATACACCTCAGTAATAGCGTAATATAACCTTGTTTTACAGGTACCATACACCTCAGTAATAGCGTAATATAACATAGTTTTACAGGTACCATACACCTCAGTAATAGCGTAATATAACATAGTTTTACAGGTAACATACAACTCAGTAATAGCGTAATATAACATAGTTTTACAGGTAACATACACCTCAGCAATAGCGTAATATAACATAGTTTTACAGGTACCATACACCTCAGTAATAGCGTAATATAACATAGTTTTACAGGTAACATACACCTCAGTAATAGCGTAATATAACCTTGTTTTACAGGTACCATACACCTCAGTAATAGCGTAATATAACCTTGTTTTACAGGTACCATACACCTCAGTAATAGCGTAATATAACATTGTTTTACAGGTACCATACACCTCAGTAATAGCGTAATATAACATTGTTTTACAGGTATCATACACCTCAGTAATAGCGTAATATAACATAGTTTTACAGGTACCATACACCTCAGTAATAGCGTAATATAACATAGTTTTACAGGTACCATACAACTCAGTAATAGCGTAATATAACATTGTTTTACAGGTACCATACACCTCAGTAATAGCGTAATAAAACCTTGTTTTACAGGTACCATACAACTCAGTAATAGCGTAATATAACATTGTTTTACAGGTACCATACACCTCAGTAATAGCGTAATATAACATTGTTTTACAGGTACCATACACCTCAGTAATAGCGTAATATAACATTGTTTTACAGGTACCATACACCTCAGTAATAGCGTAATATAACATAGTTTTACAGGTACCATACACCTCAGTAATAGCGTAATATAACATAGTTTTACAGGTACCATACACCTCAGTAATAGCGTAATATAACCTTGTTTTACAGGTACCATACACCTCAGTAATAGCGTAATATAACATTGTTTTACAGGTACCATACACCTCAGTAATAGCGTAATATAACATTGTTTTACAGGTACCATACAACTCAGTAATAGCGTAATATAACATAGTTTTACAGGTACCATACAACTCAGTAATAGCGTAATATAACATTGTTTTACAGGTACCATACACCTCAGTAATAGCGTAATATAACATTGTTTTACAGGTACCATACAACTCAGTAATAGCGTAATATAACCTTGTTTTACAGGTACCATACAACTCAGTAATAGCGTAATATAACATTGTTTTACAGGTACCATACACCTCAGTAATAGCGTAATATAACATAGTTTTACAGGTACCATACAACTCAGTAATAGCGTAATATAACATTGTTTTACAGGTACCATACACCTCAGTAATAGCGTAATATAACATAGTTTTACAGGTACCATACACCTCAGTAATAGCGTAATATAACATTGTTTTACAGGTACCATACACCTCAGTAATAGCGTAATATAACATTGTTTTACAGGTACCATACACCTCAGTAATAGCGTAATATAACATTGTTTTACAGGTACCATACACCTCAGTAATAGCGTAATATAACCTTGTTTTACAGGTACCATACACCTCAGTAATAGCGTAATATAACATAGTTTTACAGGTAACATACACCTCAGTAATAGCGTAATATAACCTTGTTTTACAGGTACCATACACCTCAGTAATAGCGTAATATGATTCCATATCAAGATAAAATGTACTGTTGAATATTTTAGACTTAACTGTATTGAAAGCCTACATAAGACGGCAATGGCTTCCAATCAAATTAAGTCCAAAATATTCAACAGAACATTTCTTACATTGTGTTTAAAATTGTACTAACTAACATGTCTTTGTTTTGGAAACATGTGGTACTTGAATTATTGTGCTGAGATTTATGAAAATTAGTTTCATAAATTTCTACATTTAATCAATCATTTAAAAGTATTATGTATGTCTTATAATACTTCTGGTGTCAATTTTAAAGGTGTTGCTAAAAGAGTTGCATACCAACAACAGCTGAATGCAACACAGTTTAAAATTGATAGTCGACAAACAAGACATTGAATATGTAGACTGACCATTCAGCATTAAAAGGTATACAGCCTACTTATTGTCTGTTAAAGGCCAGACTTGTGCCATAATTATGCCTATTGTCCAGTAATCTGCCTAATCAACAAGAATGGACTACAAATGGTGAGGCAGGTGTGCAATTAGCAGGGCACAAGTTAGTTTCTACAGGTTTATACCTTGATAAAAGAACACTTACAGAATTAGATGTAAACATGTCACAGGTGGAATTTTCCTGTATGCCTTATATTATAATTTATGTAATGTTTGACCAACTGCTATTAACCCTTTCATTCTCTAAGTAACAAAACAATATATACTGACCATATTGCTATCCAGGTGGACTCTGTTGATTAATTGCTAAAGTAATTTGACTCAGGGTTGTTGCTGTCTAAACAGCAACCACTTTTGATTAAATTATTTAAAAAATAATCATCTGAATTTACAGGGAATTACTTGAATAATAATCAGATTCTGGAACATGAAAATGAAAGAGATAATTAATTATTTCTACTATGGCTCTCTACCTGCTGTTATGTAAAAGCTATTTCTGTTTATTGATATGGCAATGAATGAGTAAATTTCTGTATAAATGTGAGCTGAAAGTTGTGTACAGTACAAGGAGAACGATAGACAGAAGAGTGTGGGGTCTAGCTGAACCACATTAGAAAGACTGAATAAAAATTGTAACTGCTGAATGTATAAGTACAACTGATGATTATTGAAGGATGCGATTTGACTGAAAAACTAGTTATTTAACATTTAGTCTGAATTGTTGTTCATATTTAAGAAGTAAGCAACCAGCTGTGGGGCTGTCAACCAATCAGCCAACAAGTAGTAATCAGCAAGTCAACCATTCAGTCAATCGGTCAATGATTGAGCCAGCACACTTAATAGTCAATCAATTGATCCAACGGTCAATCAGACAGTCCATCAGTCAGTCCATCAGAGACATACTAAGATACACATTTATATCAGTCTGTTCGGCGGTTGTTCCATCTGCTGATCCACGGTTAGAGCTAAGTCCCCCCGAACGGAAAGCTTCGCTACGATAATCATATTAACTGGATACCTCTATTAAGGGCTCTTCAAACCACTACAGTGGTGGGGTTATGTCGAGGTCATACAAGCCCTAATGATTTTGAGATTCAAAATGTGCGACAAGGTTATAGTGACTCAATTACAGAAATCATGTTGTATTTCCGAATGATTTTGAACTCCAGTTGTGCTGAAGAGATCCTTGTCAACCTTAGAGGAGATGTTGCACGTGTTCTGAAGAACCCTATTAATATTGGGGGCAAAGTTCAATGTCCTGGTGACTCAGGTACAGAAATTATGTTGTTGTGAATGGAGGGGAGAAGGTGGTAAAGATCTAAGCAATCTCTGATTGTCATTCTTGTTTGATGTATGGCTTGAATAGGTCATATCTGAAGTGTTAACCATTTAACTTGCATATCAGCCAAAAATGACTTCTGCAGTATGTATGTATGATTACTGAATTCTACGGCTGTAGTAGTAGAAACATCCTACAGCTGCAATCAGTCCTTCTTCGCTTTTGCCCACTGTGTCTTGTCCTCAGCCAAAATCCTTAACTTCCTCAGGTCCATTCTTGACTTGAGTGTACCTAATCGTGTTTTCTTGAGGTCACCTCGTAGCACGCTTAGTAGAGTTATGCAATGACATCCTCTCCTGGCGCTGTATTTGCTGGCTCGGAGTAGGGCGAATTCCAAGGCTCTCTGTGCTGGTGTGTCTTCTGGCATCCTTAGCACATGGCCAAACATGGACCATCTTTGCTGGGCGACTTACAGACAACGTCAACGTATTACACATCTTGTATAGTGCATCGTTGGAAATTATGCTCTCTGCCCATCGGTGTCCAGTCATGGTGCGTAGGTGTTTGCAGTGGCAGGCGTCAAGTTTGTCTAGAGCTGCCTTTGGAGCTGCCCAGCTGTTACACTTATGCATCATCAAGGATACGCAGGTTGCATTGTATAAACGTAGTCTTTTTACCAAGGGCATCTTTGATCTACAAATCCATAGCTTCCAGAAGGACTGGAAAGCTATGTTCCCCATGATGCAGCATGCAGTACTGCAAAGCAGTGAGCCCAGTATTTTACTTGTCCTTCACGGTTCGCCGCCACTTTTTAAAAATTCTTTATTAGTTGTTCTTAGCGCAATGGCTGAACCATCCAATTATCCTCATCCTTAGGAACCTTGTGTAAACCCATCTCTGCCTAGTGTCCTAATTTTGTATTCTCTAGTTCACCCTTATACATCTTCGCTTTTATCTTCTAGGAATGATTTTATTTTTTCTTATGATCCTAGCAATTCTTTTGTCGTTTGACTTCACTAGATTTCGTTTTGCTCCTGAATCTTCTCAGGTATTAGTCTCTTCCTAGCTATCAGCCTCCATCTTTCGACCTGTTCTCTCAAAAATTGGGATCAATCATCTTTCAATTCTCCTAATATCAATCTGCAATTCAGTGCGTCTGTTTTTATAATTTTAATTGTGAATAGTGGTTTACTATCTTTTAGTTTCATATCTGGCCTGATTTATTTTTTCACATAGTTTTTTACATCAGTCTTTCCTTTCTGTCAGTCAGTAGGATCCTTCGCCATGATGAAGCATATTTATGTGCGAATGGAAGCTTGTCACAATAATAAAGTTAGTCTACATAAGGTACCTTCTCTAATCTTTTTATACCCCGTCAAAAGTATTATGTAATGCCTCTGTCCGTCCGGGCGGGCGGTCGGGCGTGCAGGTGGCAGAGTGGTTTCCGGATGATAACTCTGTTACCGTTTGTTGGATCGCATTGAAACTTCATAGGGTGGTTGGACTTGGTCTTGGAAAGAAACCTATCGAAATCGACGATGATCCGAAATCCAAGATGGCCACCAGCCACCGGTGGCCATCTTGAAAATTGGTTTCCGGATGATAACTCCGTTCCCGTATGGCGGATCACATTTGAAACTTCATAGGGTGGTTGGACTAGGTCTTGGGAAGAAACCTATCGAAATCGACGATGATCCGAAATCCAAGATGGCTGCCAGCCCCCAGTGGCCATCTTGAAAATTGGTTTCCGAATGATAACTTCGTTACCGTTTGTTGGATCACAAGAGAAACTTCATGGGGTGGTTGGACTAGGGGTGGGCGATTTTTCGATATTATCGTCAATATCGCGATATACCGAATACCGATACCGAAATCGTCATAATTACGAAAAATCGTAAATATCGTCAATACTGACAGGACGATATTGCACTTTTAACTGTGAGCATAATATAAATAACTACGTTAGAAATGTCATACTCTTACCTCTTTTCGGTCCAGTAATAGTCTTTAAGTAATAATCTAGTCTGTCTAAGGTAATAAAAACTTAATAAACTCCAAAATAATCTGTGTTCATTTAATTCATGGTTTGTTTGCGCTAATAAAATGATTTAAAGTACAAAATAATCCTTTGTTGTTCACTTTTCATAATTGCATAAATAGACGACGCCATGTTTTTTCTTGCCTCATTCTGAGTATTAGTCAGTGGGGGAATACCATTTGCACTACCCACATTTCATTCTGATGATGTCATTACTACAGGTCAAGCTATTTATCCATTAGTCATTGATCTGCATGGTTAAACATTCTTCTGACCGTGAAAGATTTAAACTTTAAAACCTTTGAGGTCGATAGGAAACCACACACACTTAATCCCTTATCAATACCACAGCTTGGAACGGTGGGTGAGGGGGCAGTTAATCTCTTGCTTTACCGTTATACGATTTTATGTTACTTTATACAATATATTTAGCATTTTTAAACGAATCAGATCAAAATTCATTCCACATATAACATTACGGATTTATTCTAAGTGAGAAACGTCCTTAAAATAAAGAATTTAGGCCTAATTATTTCCAGTTTTCTATCAGTTGTGGCAGGCTTGGCTGCAGAGTTAACTGGGTTAATTTTACACATCCCGGCTACGCCTTGAGATCAATGGATAAACCCGCTAAGTAGTGAGCGAATTTGAATAGGTCTACAATGGGGCAAATTAGTATTTAATATTACAGACCAAATAGAATCTGATATAATTGTTTCCAGTCTTCACGCTCGTTCTCGTTCAAAATCATGCAGTGTTATTTTATTAATTTGCATCATCTATGCTAGCAGCGCCCGTGATAACAGCTGTCGGAATTTTGCAGTGTGAATTCTGATTGGCTCAAGTATGATACGGCGGCCAATCAGATTTCGTTCTGCAGAATTCCTTTCTCCGCGATGAAGTTAATGCGTATTCCTTGCTCAATCTTTTGACAGTTGTCGTGAGGTAAAGCGTGAGGTAAAGATAACATAAAATACAACACAAGAACAGAAGAAAATCCTTTATTTTTCTTATTTGTGATGGGTTAGTTGCATTACATTCGTTGCTTTAAACTGTATATTGAAGGGTGTCAAAGTGTGGAATTTCGTGTATTAAATATGCGGAAATGGTAATCATGGCGATCTTAATTTACGGTTTCAATGCAACAAATTTAATGAAAATAACTTGCAGACACCACCAATTTGAAATACATGTTATTCTATGTTTACACCCTAACTCCACACCTCACCCAAATGACGATATATCGTGATACCGCGGTATTTTAATGAGATACCGATATCGTCATACCTTGAGCAATATCGCCCAACCCTAGGTTGGACTAGGTTTGGGGAAGAAACCTATCGAAATCGACGATGATCTGAAATCCAAGATGGCCACCAGCCACCGGTGGCCATCATGTAAATTGGTTTCCAGATGATAACTCCGTTATTGTTTGTCGGATCACTTTTAAACTTCATCGGGTGGTTCGACTACCTCTGGTGAAGAAACCTATCTAGATTGACAATGATCCGAAATCCAAGAAAATTGGTTTCTGGATGATAACTCTGTTACCGTTTGTCGGACCACATTGAAACTTCATAGGGTGGTTGGACTAGGTCTGGGGAAGAAACCTATCGAAATCGACGATGATCCGAAATCCAAGATGACCGGTGGCCATCTTGAAAATTGGTTTCCGGATGATAACTCTGTTACCGTATGGCGGATCGCATTTGAAACTTCATAGGGTGGTTGGACTAGGTCTTGGGAAGAAACCTATCGAAATCGATGATGATCCGAAATCCAAGATGGCTGCCAGCCCCCAGCGGCCATCTTGAAAATTGGTTTCCGAATGATAACTTCGTTACCGTTTTTTGGATCGCATTGAAACTTCATAGGGTGGTTGGACTAGGTTTTGGGAAGAAACCTATCGAAATCGACGATGATCTGAAATCCAAGATGGCCACCAGCCACTGGTGGCCATCTTGAAAATTGGTTTCCGGATGATAACTCCGTTACCGTTTATCGGATCACTGAAACTTCATAGGGTGGTTGGACTAGGTCTTGGGAAGAAACCTATCGAAATTGACAATGATACAAAATCCAAGATGGCTGCCAGCCACCGGTGGCCATCTTGAAAATTGGTTTCCGAATGATAACTTCGTTACCGTTTGTTGGATCACAAGAGAAACTTCATAGAGTGGTTGGACTACGTGGTGTAGGTCTGCGGAAGAAACCTCTCGCAATCGACAATGATCCAAAATCCAAGATGGCCACCAGCCACCGGTGGCCATCTTGAAAATTGGTTTCCAGATGATAACTCCGTTATCGTTTGTCGGATCACTTTTAAACTTCATCGGGTGGTTCGACTACCTCTGGTGAAGAAACCTATCTAGATTGACAATGATCCGAAATCCAAGAAAATTGGTTTCTTGATGATAACTCCGTTACCGTTTGTCGGACCACATTGAAACTTCATAGGGTGGTTGGACTAGGTCTGGGGAAGAAACCTATCGAAATCGACGATGATCCGAAATCCAAGATGGCTGCCAGCCCCCAGCGGCCATCTTGAAAATTGGTTTCTGGATAATAACTCCGTTACCGTATGGCGGATCGCATTTGAAACTTCATAGGGTGGTTGGACTAGGTTTCGGGAAGAAACATCGAAATCGACGATGATCTGAAATCCAAGATGGCCACCAGCCACCGGCGTCCATCTTGAAAATTGGTTTCCGGATGATAACTCCGTTACCGTTTATCGGATCACTGAAACTTCATGGAGTGGTTAGACCAGGTCGGGGGAAGAAACCTATCGAAATTGACAATGATACAAAATCCAAGATGGCCACCAGCCACCGGTGGCCATCTTGAAAATTGGTTTCCGGATGATAACTGTTACCGTTTATCGCATCGCTTTGAAACTTCATAGAGTGGTTGGACTACGTGGTGTAGGTCTGCGGGAGAAACCTCTCGCAATCGACAATGATCCAAAATCCAAGATGGCCACCAGCCACCGGTGGCCATCTTGAAAATTGGTTTCCAGATGATAACTCTGTTATCATTTGTCGGATCACTTTTAAACTTCATCGGGTGGTTCGACTACCTCTGGTGAAGAAACCTATCTAGATTGACAATGATCCGAAATTCAAGAAAATTGGTTTCCGGATGATAACTCCGTTACCGTTTGTCGGACCACATTGAAACTTCATAGGGTGGTTGGACTAGGTCTGGGGAAGAAACCTATCGAAATCGACGATGATCCGAAATCCAAGATGGCCGCCAGCCACCGGTGGCCATCTTGAAAATTGGTTTCCGGATGATAACTCTGTTACCGTATGGCGGATCGCATTTGAAACTTCATAGGGTGGTTGGACTAGGTCTTGGGAAGAAACATCGAAATCGACGATGATCTGAAATCCAAGATGGCCACCAGCCACCGGCGTCCATCTTGAAAATTGGTTTCCGGATGATAACTCCGTTACCGTTTATCGGATCACTGAAACTTCATGGAGTGGTTAGACCAGGGCTGGGGAAGAGACCTATCGAAATTGACAATGATACAAAATCCAAGATGGCCACCAGCCACCAGTGGCCATCTTGAAAATTGGTTTCCGGATGATAACTGTTCCCGTTTATCGCATCGCTTTGAAACTTCATAGAGTGGTTGGACTACGTGGTGTAGGTCTGCGGAAGAAACCTCTCGCAATCGACAATGATCCAAAATCCAAGATGGCCGCCAGCCACCGGTGGCCATCTTGAAAATTGGTTTCCAGATGATAACTCTGTTATCATTTGTCGGATCACTTTTAAACTTCATCGGGTGGTTCGACTACCTCTGGTGAAGAAACCTATCTAGATTGACAATGATCCGAAATTCAAGAAAATTGGTTTCCCGATGATAACTCCGTTACCGTTTGTCGGACCACATTGAAACTTCATAGGGCGGTTGGACTAGGTCTGGGGAAGAAACCTATCGAAATCAACGATGATCTGAAATCCAAGATGGCCACCAACCACCGGCGTCCATCTTGAAAATTGGTTTCCGGATGATAACTCTGTTACCTTTTATCGCATCACTTTGAAACTTCATAGAGTGGTTGGACTAGGTCTGCGGAAGAAACCTCGAAATCGACAATGATCCAAAATCCAAAGTGGCCGCCAGCCACCGATGGCCATCTTGAAAATTGGTTTCCAGATGATAACTCCGTTATCGTTTATCGGATCGCTTTTAAACTTCATCGGGTGGTTCAACTACCTCTGGTGAAGAAACCTATCTAGATTGACAATGATCCGAAATCCAAGAAAATTGGTTTCCGGACGATACCTCCTTGACTGTTTAGCGGATCGCTTTGACACTTAATAAGGATTACTGGTCTGATGGGTCTGAGGAAGAAATAAATATTTTCTGATAGCTGTCATTTATTAGTTTGTCATCATGGCGGGGTATTATGCACTGTTTGCGGAGCTCTTGTTTGTCTTATCAAGACTTACACCACTCCTTACTCGAGTTCAGTAGAAATCTTGATCTTTTTCTTTGACTAGTGATATGTCTATTTCTGTTATTTTTATATGGAGCTGTTTTCTCTGCCTTATCTATTCAAGCCTATTTTTAATCTTCTAAATTCCAACTTTTCCAGGCATTATTAAATAAATTCCTCGAGTGGGCCTAACCAAGATGATTGGGTCATTGCCTTCCCATGGATTGTGGAATTTGGTTTTTTCCTTTCAGCCTTCTGGTAACAGGTTTGGTGGACTTCTTTCCTGTTTAATCATCTGTTAAAGATATTAACAATTGGGCTCATATCATACTAGCTTTGTTTAAAATTAGATTTTGTAAAATAAGATTCTGCAGGTTTATTCTGGTCCTAGCTGTCATGCGCTTCTAGATAATTTCTGATCTCTCAGCGGTGGGGATGGATTTAGCTAGCCTCATGCATGTCATAGGTAGCAGATTTCCTCCATATAAGGTACAATCAACTTAGTCATTGAATCTTCCCCCTTTTTTCTATCAAACCATGTTAGTCTCCTGTGTCATTAGTTCTGCTTCTGCTCCTGATCAATAATTTCTGCTCTTTTCAAGTAGGATACAGTGGATGAATGGCAGAATCCAAGGATTTTAAGGAGTTTGAGGTGCTGGCAGATCATCTTTTTATAGTGTCTCAGCTCTTATCTTCAACTCACATATTTATCCTTTTATTTCCTCTTTTTTTTCTTCAACAACTTGCAGGAGAAAACACTTCCTGTCCTTATGATTTAATACTAATTCTGTTGCATATTTTGGAATTATTTTGACTGGAACCCATGGCTGCTTTATTACTGTTTAAGACAAGGATGACTTACAGTCAAATCGTTTTATAATATTCAGCTCTTTTCCTGATACGTTGTCTCAGAAGCGGAGTTCATCGATGAAAGGAAAATTATGGACATGGAGTCATTTTAGCCAGTCATTACTGGTCTCATCAAGGATAAGGGACAGTGTTTTCTGATATTTCCATACATACAGAATTGATCCTAACTGGATCTGGGTTCTTTTAATCACATCATGGCCAGTCTGGGATTCCTCTGGCTTGGAAGGTTCCTTAATTCTGTTAAAATTTGTGCTTCTTCCTCAGAGTTTCTTCAGTCTTGTGGCCAGTTCGAAAATTCCTCAGCCAAATCTTTTACGAGTCTTGTTTAAATTCATCGTATGTTTGAACCCATAGTCTTCAGACAAATCCTTCCTTTGATCCTTTCTACTAAGAGTTTGGGGGAGGGGATCGCTCTAGAATTTCCTGTCATTCTTGTGTCTAGGGTTCAGGTAAAGTAGTCTTATTCCCTCTTCAATACTCTGGAATATCGGAGAATGAAGAGATATTGTCTCTTTTACAAGCCACCTATCTGTTCATGCAGTCATTTCTATAGTAGTAATTTTCATCAACAAGCGGGACGGTTGAGGTTATCATATTTTGTCTGGAGTCTTGGTCCTGCTCCTGCGGTGGCGATGTCAGGAAACCTATCAGCATCTCGCGTTCCAGGCAGAATGATTTTCCATGTAGCTCATTTATTACATCCCATTAAGTTTCTACTCAGTATAGCGTCCAGATCTGATGTTCATATTCTTCCTTGAGGCGAGGCTGTGGCAGTAGATGCTCTGGCCCAGTCATAGACATCACATTTTGTCTAATTATCTTCAATTTAACTTTCTAGTGCCAAATGTCTTTAAGAACTTTTGTCAGCGGTTTCTAGTGCAATTGTCTTTAAGAACTTGTGTCAGCGGAATGTATTATCCCTTTAATCACTCCTGACTGGCCCAATGACAGTTATTCAGTGGATCTCGTTGTCCTCTTTGTGGAAATCCAAAGAATCATCCCAATTTTGCGGATTTTTTATCTCATTTAACAGCAGCTTTCATTTCATCATTCCACAAATCTTCAATATGTATATTTGGTATTTTCCAAGAGACCTGTTTTTCAGAAAAAAGATTTCTTAGTATTCTTAATCAATTAAACTCTATCTATTACAGGAGAATTTACCACAATATATTTAAAGTTTTCAAATGGTTGTAAGAACAATACATTATCACGCCCGATTCTGCATCCCATCATCAAGTCATATCATATTCATGGGATATTTTTTGATGACTTAAATCTCTGTATGTTGGGGTGGTGTTATCGTTTTCACTAGCATCTATCCTTCTTTATTTTCTAGAAGCCGGTTCGAGAGTTATTAAGTATTTACATTTATCCATGGTACAGGTATTTTTAGGGTATAGCGCAAAGACAAATGACAATAAATTCCTCTATTAACTCATGTCTTGGGTTCATCTGTTTAATTATATAACTATGAAATCATTCTATTTCTACTAGCTGTCGCATTTGTTAGATGGCATTCAGATATACATATTCTTTTTGTGAATGACCTTTTCTAGGTGGTAGGAGATCTGGCTACATACTTTGCCTTTGAAGAGATCTTATATATATAAAACCTAATTAACTATTTTCAATCTTTTCCGAAAACTATACCCAATTTAAAAGATCTTCTTGAAACACCGTTCAGATTACTTATGCAAATTTGTTTAGTAAGCGCGTATCTCATCAACTGGATTACAGACACCATTAGTTGACACTAGAATGTATCTCCAGGAGACACTCAGTAAGTGTTAAGGCACACAATGTTCATGGTATGGCCTTCTCCTTCACATTCTATGCAGCTCTATCAGTGGACGACATTATGTAAGTTGCAGTATAAATGTCAGATTCTACAATATTTTTATCTGAAAGATCAGATTCAATTCACAATCTGACATTTCTAGTTTCGCCACTCATACCTAAGCTCAGTTGCCTAGATTCTTTAGTCAGCCATCTTCTTCACCATATCGCATCTGTTTTTAAATTCTTTTTGCTGAGATTTTCTAGTTATCATTATTTTAGTGTATTTTGTTTAGAACATTTGTTTGTTCATGCTCTCTCAGCACTTCAGCAATTTAGTTGGTTTTAGTATTTTTGGTGATTAACCTTTCATTTCTGATTTACAATTTTCCAACCCACCTAGTATTTGGGCTCTGACCAATTCTATGTTTTAGCAAACAGCGAATTGAGTGGCTTAGTATTTTTGTTGTGTTACAAAACAACCCAGACGTATATACTAATCTGGCGTTTTGTTGGCTTACTAAAATACTTACCACTCAATTCACTGGCCCATCTCGGCCACCCCGCGTCGTTAAATTGCAAATCATTATTAAATTTTGTGGAATTAATTAATGATGGCTTGGACTCGGTCGCATGCATAGTAGCATAAGTGCACATGGTCACAGACTCGTTTATATGTACTCTATAGGAATAGAGGAACCTGTTCCCTAGAGCAATGACTGCTTTAGAGTTAGAGAGATACTATCAAGAATACCCAATGGAGGGATGTATCTCTGCTAACCTTGTTTACTAGGGAACCCACACGCCATGGGAATGAATAGGTTAAAATTTTCTGAGATATCTAAGTCAGGTGACTTATAGCAAACAGTGAATTGAGTGGTAAGTGTTTTAGTAAGCTAACAAAACGCCAGACCAGACGTATATACGTCTGGGTCGAATAGTTCGTCTATCTCCAAGAATTTGGTTTATTGGGGATTTTATCGCTGAAAACGTCAATACAGTAGGTAAGTTATAAAATAATTATTATCTACATTAGTCATATCTCATTACCAAAATACAGTATAAAAGCTAGTAACTATTGCATACTACAGATTGTCTAAGTATTTACTACAGAATTTACTACTTGTGTATTTAAGTTTACCCTGAATTATAATGCTTTAGTAGGTTGTATGAGAATGTGCACATGGTTTCGGATTGTGTAAGACTTTGTGGTAGTGAGTTCCAATGTTTGACTGCTGTGTATGTGTAGCTTCTTTTGCCATAATCAGTCTTGAATTTTGGAAGTTGAAGATGACAATGTGTTTTTGAGCGCAAGTTGAGTGAGTGTGCGTTTCTGGGAGGGTGAACAAATTCTTTATGAGTGAGCAATAGTCGATACGTGAAAGTATGTATGCCTTGTAAAATAAATTCCTGTGTTCAATTGTTAGATAAGTCTTGTTCTTCTTAAGCATGTATATTAGGGATGAAATTTTTTTTACAGATTTTACTAATATGTTCATTCCAAGAGAGGGTGTTATTAATGTGTAGGCCTAGAAGCTTTTCAGATGTAACGATGCTTACATTTCCACTCTCCATGGGCACAATGATTTGTGTATTTACACTTTTTAGCTTGTGCTTACTGCCAAGCAACATTAGTTTAGTCTTATCTAAATTCAGGAGCATTCTGTTGAATTGACACCATTTTTGCACTGATTCCATATCCTTGGTTAATTGGTCTTGAATATTATATACTGCAGTGGTCTTGAGAAATTCCCATTTGCAGACCAAGAGAAGACTATTTTTTTTACAAATTTTACCGATAGCCGAGCCAGTCATTCCAGTGGAAAATTTTCAAAAATAGTCTTCTCTTGGTCTGCAAATCGACATTTTCTATGAGAAAATTGAAATTTTCTTGAACAAATTTGAGGGTTAAAGGGTTAAATAAACTACATGTGTGTCTCCTTTTTTATCTCTCTATTTGCTCAGAAGGTAAGAAATCAGCTTCTCAGAGCATATAAGTTATAAAAAAGATTTCTGGTGGAGGAGTTTCGAAAGCCCTGCCCCCCCCCCCCCCCCCCTCCTGCACCTCAATGCAGATGTCTGTATTCACTCAAGTTATTTCCCTTGAAAATGCTATGTTCTGGATGATACACAATGTAACAGAATATATGCCTATGAAATCAATCTTATTAATATTTGCAGTTCTCTGTTCGCATGCTGACATTTGTACTGAATGCTTTCATTGTACGATACATCGCTAAGGAGGTACTAGGAGTGGCCAATGTTAGGTAAGAATATAGTATGAAGCATTCATGAGATATATACAGACAAACCGATGCCATAAACGCATGTCTTACAAATAGCTAATCTGGTGCTGGCTCAGATATCATTGTCAGGTTAAAGTCCATTATTCAATGTAATGCCCATGTACAGTGTGCCACCTGTTTCCAACTCAGATATCACCCACATATTCAGCATGATTCTGTGCCATGCTGTCACCCAGATGTCACAGATATTCAGCATGATTCCTTGCCATGCTGTCAATCCGATTCCACCCAGATTCCATGCGCCTCTTCATCACAATTCTATGCCATGCTGTCACCCAGAACTATGTCACACACATATTCAGCATGATTCCTAGTACTATGCTGTCGCCCAGATGCCACAAACATGTTCAGCATAATTCCATGCCAGACACTCACCCAGATAACAGACATACATGTATTCAGCATGATTCCTTGCCAGACAGTCAGCCCAAACTCGCACAATAATTCAGCGTTATTCTTTGCCATTCTGTCAATATGCTATCTAACAGATTTATTGGTGTCTTCCTCTATTGTTTCAGATTAATGTTGTTCTTGACGACTACGCAGTTCCTGTCACGGGAGTGTATGAGGAAGGCATGTCTCAGCAGTAATGTGGCCAAAGACTGGAGACAAGTCATCAATTTACTTTGGATCGGGTAAGCAGTTTCTTTAGCATAGTAAAGGTGGTTGAAGCATTTAAGTCACAGTATCATACTGCCCATGTTTAAAATGTGCTGTAGCTGTATGATATACGTACATCTAGGCTTGTTTAACCCTTTAACCCTTACGAAAATCTAAATTTTCTCATAAAAAATGTCGATTTGCAGACCAAGAGAAGACTATTTTTGAAAATTTACCACTGGAATGACTGGCTCGATAGCTGAGCCAGTCATTCCATGGCTAAATTTTCAAAAAATAGTCTTCTCTTGGTTTGCAAATCGGCATTTCTCAAGACCACTGTAGAAGCCGTTTTTGGCTGATATGAGAGTTAAAGGGTTAAGGAATGGCTGGATCCACTTTTAGTTATGCCCCGCCCATCGCTAGCTAAGCTCTGCCCATCCTTTGTCCATGTTGGGATCTATTGAACACTGAACTCCCTGAATCTCAATTTCCAGAAACCCATAACATTACAAGCTGTTGAATATTTTGAAACTAATGACAACAGTGCCCAGTCAAAATAGTTTCAAAATATTAAACAGAGTGTTTATTAAGTATTTAAGCCATACGATTAGTACACATGACAGACTATTAAGAGTTCCTGACAGAGTTAGGTATGCCATTTATAATGTATTTTGATTGTGACATCAGCCTACCTGTGATGTATTTGATTCTGATGCCATATACTTGACTGACCGACTAGATTCCTCTGTTACCTGTACTGCCTCCCGTATATTTAGATTACCATATTCCACAATGATTCATTTGTATGATTAATTAGCTAAGACATCATTAGCTCACCTGGCCAGAATGGCCAAGTGAGCTTATGCTGTGGCTATCATCCATCATCTGCCATCCATCCGGCAACTTTTTCTTTAAACGACTTCTCAAGAACTGCTGGGCCGATTTCAATCATATTTGGCAGGAAGCATCCTCAGGGCATACAGATCTAAGTTTGTTCAAAAGAAGTCGATCGGCCAATTTTGCCGGTGGCCATCTTGGGTTTTGGCCGATTTTTAGAAACCTCTAAGAATCTCTGAAACCGCTTGGTGGATCGATTCAAAACCCACGAAATATCATATAGGGCAAGAGCTGAACCAAGTTTGTTCGAAGGAACTTGATTGGCCAAATGGTTCAGCGGCCATCTTGGATGAATTAGTTTTCGTGAAAATGACTTCTGCAGAACCGCTGAACGGATCGGACTGAAATTTTGGGGATATGATTATGGACTAAGGGCCATTAAAGTTTATTCATGGAAAGTTGATAGGTAAAAAACATGGCCGCTGTGGCCCAAGCAAATTTTAGCGTTGTTTGGCTGCCATATTCAATTTTTTTATTTGATTGATTTTGAAGCCGAAATTGGTTTTCTTAACTCAGCTTACTTGTCAGTCAGCTGTCATATAGCGATGACCCTGTCTGTCTCCTGTATGTCCGTCCATCCATCTGTCTGTCCGTCACCAACAATAACCACCAACATTTTGTTATTTCTTGATGGATTGACATTAAACTTGGTCACAATGTTAATGTCGGCATCTAATATCTGTGTTGTGAAAATGAAACTGATAGTACGTCAAATGCCAGAGTTATGACCCCTTAAATATTTGCAGTCTCACTTTCATAGGGGAAATACAGGTTTGTTCCCACCGTCCACTGATTTATCACCATGTCATATTTTTTTGCTAAAGTAGATTAAAGTCCAATTAACAGATTAACCTTTCCATCACTGCCTAAATATTTAAGATATGTATTATGTGCTCTGACATCTATGCTCTTAAAAATATTTTGAAATGTATTTGATTGAAAGGTGTTTCTGCCTTAGGCAGCAATGAAAGTTGATGCTGCCTAAGGTAGCAATGACTTTCAGTCAAATTATTTTCTAAATCAACTCCAGCTCACCATACCCCTGCCGCTAACTTGGTGTTTCAGCCAGATGCGCATGTGTTAAATGGATTGTGTGGTGGTGGGTAATAACCTGCTATAAAGACCACCTACCTGCCTTTAGAGACCATTTTCTTCAATTGTATTTGAACCTCTGACTGCTGAGTTTTTGCAGACGACATATTTCAAAGGTTATATCTCTGAACCTGATAAATATTTTGAAAACAATTGGACTGAAAGTTGTTGGTGGCTAAGCCGCCAACAACTTTCAGTCAAATTGTTTTCAAAATATTCAACAAGTCAAGAGCTTTTGAAAATTGAAATATTGACTGCACTGGCTTGCAGTAGTGAGACAGTTAAGAAACCAGCTGTTGTTAGCACTGATATCATCTATTTTCGCTTAAACATTGTTCAAAATAACTAATGCAAAAAAACAGTCCAGAGATTGTTGTCAATATCTCGAAAACTAAACCATTTAACTGAAATTGGCGGAGCATAGCTAAAACAGGATTCCTCCATTTATCGTCATCTTTCATGACTAGTGCCACATTTTATCAATAACAAGAAAGTTACATCCGTCATCGCTGCTAGACTAGGTAACAAGAAAGTTACATACGTCATCGCTGCTAGGCTAGGTAACAAGAAAGTTACATACGTCATCGCTGCTAGGCTAGGTAAAATGAAAGTTACATATGTCATCGCTGTTAGGCTAGGTAACATATGTCATCGCTGCTAGGCTAGGTAACATATATCATCGCTGCTAGGCTAGGTAACAAGAGAGTTACATACATCATCGCTGCTAGGCTAGGTAACATATGTCATCGCTGCTAGGCTAGGTAACAAGAAAGTTACATATGTCATCGCTGCTGGCTAGGTAACATATGTCATCGCTGCTAGGCTAGGTAACAAGAAAGTTACATACGTCATCGCTGCTAGGCTAGGTAACATATGTCATCACTGCTAGGCTAGGTAACAAGAGAGTTACATACGTCATCGCTGCTAGGCTAGGTAACAAGAAAGTTACATGCGTCAACGCTGCTAGGCTAGGTAACATATGTTATCGCTGCTAGGCTTGGTAACAAGAAAGTTACATATGTCATCGCTGCTAGACTAGGTAACATATGTCATCGCTGCTAGGCTAGATAACAAAAAAGTTACGTCATTGATGCGAGGCTAGGTAACAAGAAAGTTACATCATTGTTGCTAGGCTAGGTAACAAGAAAGTTACATCATAGTGTCGAGGCAAGGTAACAAGAAAGTTACATATGTCATCGCTGCTAGACTAGGTAACAAGAGAGATGTCATCGCTGCTAGGCTAGATAACAAGAGAGTTACATCATCGCTGCTAGGCTAGGTAACAAGAAAGTTACATCATCGCTGCTAGGCTAGGTAACAAGAAAGTTATATATGTCATTGCAGCTAGGCTAGGTAACAAGAGAGTTACATCATCGCTGCTAGGCTAGGTAACAAGAGAGTTACATCATCGCTGCTAGACTAGGTAACAAGAGAGTTACATCATCGCTGCTAGGCTAGGTAACAAGAAAGTTATATATGTCATTGCAGCTAGGCTATGTAACAAGAAAGTTACATATGTCATTGCGGCGAGGCTAGGTACCAAGAAAGTTATGTCATCGCTGCTGGGCTAGGTAACAAGAAAGTTACATACATCATCGCTGCTAGGCTAGGTAACATATGTCATCACTGCTAGGCTAGGTAACAAGAAAGTTACATACGTCATCGCTGCTAGGCTAGGTAACAAGAGAGTTACATCATTGCTGCTAGGCTAGGTAACAAGAAAGTTACATATGTCATCGCTGCTAGGCTAGGTAACAAGAAAGTTACATACGTCATCACTGCTAGGCTAGTAAGTAGCTCAAGCAGGCAGTTTGAAATACATGGTTTTCAGCCTACGGTGCTATCTGCGTACACCTTTATTAAACTACTAGGAGAGAATATGTGATGTGTTAATTGCTGTTATGTAGTGTATTATAATCTTGCTTATGTGAGAAATGACAAGCTTTCCCACATGTTTTTCATCACCTACCTTATGATGTACCTTTCTGTGTGGAAATCAAGAAAGTTACTCTTAAGAAGGTAAAACACTGAATCCTGTTTTCAGTTTTACCACTGCAACATTTTTATGACAACTGGAAACTAGTATACGTTGGTCTGTCCATTGGTGTGTATCAGTCTGTCAAACATTTCTGACGAAGCTACCGAGCTGGTGACTATTGCACATCACATTCTTGTTTGTTTCAGCATCCCATTAACAGCATTCTGGAGCTGTGTTCTGGGTCTATTATGGATTTATGCTCTGCAAGCTCCGGACGTGTCATCTGTACCACACTATGCACCGTCTGTGCTCTGCTTTATGTTAGCTGCTGTCCTGGAATCTATGGTGGAGCCTCTGTGGGTCACTGCTCAAACATTCCTCTTTGTTAAGCTCAGGGTGAGACAAGAAATAGCATTCTCACCATTCATACATACTATTACATACTATTGATTAAAATGTCTTGTTAAAGGATAACTAATCCCATCTCTTGATAGCTATTCAGGTGATCTAACACGCCGGTCATAAAACATCCAAGTAATTTTAAGCTTTTTATCATGCCGCTAAGGAAAGATATTCAGGATTTAGTAGTTAAATGTTGGTGTACCCTGTGATGACTGTCATAATTTACTTTTCAACCAATCAGAAAAACCCTAGTGTGTCTGTCTCGGTATATATGCTCAGTCATAGAGGCGCCAGCTATAGTTTGGCAATGTGGTATAAAAGCAATCCTACAGGTAAGCTGTTGAATATTTTGAAACCAATTTGATTGGAAGTTGTTGCTGCCATAGGCAGCAACAACTTCCAGTCAAATTAGTTTCAAAATATTCAATGGGGTGAACACTACATAATAAAGAATGTGATGCATTGGAGCTTACTGGTGTCGATCACTGTTCAACATTTATTCGACATTACAAAACAGATAATTGCGATACAGATCAGAGAATGTGACAGGATATGAATGATATGGACTCTATAAACCATATTCTATCGGTGCAATACAACACTTGAGATGAGATTAGCATCGCTTTAAATAATTCATTCGTATTAATCACTTGTTTCCCTCGAGATTACCTGATGTGACATATGTGAGGTTTAAATTATCAAATCAAACAGAGACATTTTAATGATGAAGCCAAAAATACTCTCTCTGGTCATGAGAAATGCTCATTTTCAGGCCAAGAAAACACTATTTTAGAAAATTTGTCACTTGAATGGCTGGCTTGATAAGCGAACCAGTAATTCCAGTGGTAATTAAAATTTTTTTTATATTCTTGCTCTACAAATGGATGTTTAGTAAGCAAACATTTCAATGGCAGATTTAAGTTTAATATTTTTGTGAAAAGCTTGTAAGATGCTAGGTTTGTCCTGACGCTAACGGTTAGTGTCCGTTGAGTCTGGATGCTGATGCACTGTTTGCGCGCTCCTTTTATAGTAATCCTGTACTGGATTGTACCCAGTTGTACCCGATCCTTTGTGTATGTACCCGGATTTGTTAGATACATCCCATTGTTGTTGTCAGTTTTGTACCCGACTATTTGTACCCGATTTGGTAAAAATCTATGTACTTTTTGTACCCGAGTTTTGGTGTACCCGAGTGTTTGTTTTAGTGTTTGTTAGCTCACCTGGCCAGAATGGCCAAGTGAGCTTATGCCATGGCGACCGTCCGTCCGTCCGTCCGTCCGTCCGTCCGTCCGTCCGTCCGTCCGTCCATCCGTCCATCCGTCAACTTTTTCCTTTAAATGACTTCTTCTCAATAACCACTGGGCCGATTTCAATTATATTTGGCAGGAAGTATCCTTAGGACATAGGGATCCAAGTTTGTTCAAACAAAGCCGATCGGCCGATTTGGCCGGTGGCCATCTTGGATTTTGGCCGATTTTAGGAAATGGCTTTAAAAATCTTCTCCGAAACCGCTTGGTGGATTGATTCAAAACTCACGAAATATCATATAGGGCAAGAGCTGAACCAAGTTTGTTCGAAGGAACTTGATTGGCCAAATGGTTCGGCGGCCATCTTGGATGACCTAGTTTTCGTGAAAACGACTTATTCTGAAGAACCGCTGAACGGATCGGGCTGAAATTTTGGGGATATGATTATGGACTAAGGGGCATTAAAGTTTGTTCATGGGAAGTTGATAGGTAAAAAACATGGCCGCCGTGGACCAATCAAATTTTAGCGTGTTTGGCTGCCATATTCAATTTTTTTATTTGATGGATTTTGAAGCCGAAATTGGTTTTATTACCTCCGCTTACTTGTCAGTCAGCTGTCGTATAGCAATAACCCCATCCATCTTCTGTATGTCTGTCCATCCATCTGTTTATCCGTCACCAACAATGGCGGCTCATTTTGTTATTTCTTGACGGATTGACACCAGACTTGGTCACCGTGTTAATGACAGCATCTAATATCTGTGTTGTGAAAATGAAACTGATAGGACGTCAAATGGCAGAGTTATCACTCCTTAAATATTTGCAGTCTCACTTTCATATGGCAAATAATGGTTTGTTCCCACCGTCCATTGATTTATCACCATGTCAGATTTTATTGACCAAGCTAGATATTAAATTCCAATTAACGGATTAACCTTTCCAATACTGCAGAAATATTTAGGATATGTATTATGTGCTCTGACATCTATGCTCTTAAAAATATTTGAAATGTATTTGATTGAAAGTTGTTGCTGCCTTAGGAAGCAATGAAAGTTGTTGCTGCCTAAGGCAGCAATGACTTTCAGTCAAATTATTTTCTAAATCAACTCCAGCTCACCCTACCCCTGCTGCTAACTCGGTGATTCAGCCAGATGTGCATGTGTTAAATGGATTGTGTGGTGGTGGGGAATAACCTGCTATAAAGACCACTTACCTGCCTTTAGAGACCATTTTCTTCAAATTGTATTTAAACCTCTAGTAACCGTCTGACTGAGTTTTTGCAGACGACATATTCCAAAGGTTATATCTCTGAACCTGATAAATATTTTGAAAACAATTGGACTGAAAGTTGTTGGTGGCTAAGCCGCCAACAACTTTCAGTCGAATTGTTTTCAAAATATTCAACAAGTCAAGAGCTTTTGAAAATTGAAATTATTGGCTGCACTGGCTTGCAGCAGTGAGACAGTTAAGAAACCAGCTAATGTTAGCACTGATGTCATCTATTTTCACTTAAACATTGTTCAAAATCACTAATGCAAAAAAACCAGTCCAGAGATTGTTGTCAGTATCTCGAAAAACTAAATCATTTGACTGAAAGTCATTGGAAGTGATACTGATGGATGTAAAACTTAAGTAAGATTAGTTGAAATGCCAATGTTCCAGGTGAACGATACAGGCCCATTGGGCCTCTTGTTGGTGTACCCGATTGTGCGTGTATCCGATTGTACCCGGTTGGGAATTATTATATACCTGAGTTGTATGGTTGTATACATTGGGTTAAGGGATAGATCTCTAATTAAAAGGTTATAAAAGGCATTGGTCCATTTGTTGATTTGCGGATCTAAGTTTATCTGTTAATCATATGATGTCGTAATCAATTACGTGACATGTAGGCTGATGTCATAATCAATTACATGACGTGTATGCTGATGTCATAATCAATTACATTATGAATGGCTTCATTATGTTTAATTTATGTCTGAACTATTTGCAGGTTGTTTTGGAGAGTGTGTTTAATTTAGTGAAATGTTTAACCATTGTGGCACTTGTCCTTATATGTCCTGGATGGGGACTCTATATCTTCAGCATTGCACAAGTAAGTACATCATTGTCTCATGTTAACTCATTAACATTTCTAAACCACTTGCACATCGTATGTAACATATGGTTTCATTAGACTGACAATGCCTTCCTTGTGATGATCTTATTTAGCATATGAATGCGTAATGACAATGCTTTCCTTGTGATGATCTTATTTAGCATATGAATGTCTAATGATAATGCCTTTCTTGTGATGATCTTATTTAGCATATGAATGCCTAATGACAATGCCTTCCTTGTGATGATCTTATTTAGCATATGAATGTCTAATGACAATGCTTTCCCTTGTGATGATCTTATTTAGCATATGAATGTCTAATGACAATGCTTTCCTTGTGATGATCTTATTTAGCATATGAATGCGTAATGACAATGCTTTCCTTGTGATGATCTTATTTAGCATATGAATGTCTAATGATAATGCCTTTCTTGTGATGATCTTATTTAGCATATGAATGCCTAATGACAATGCCTTCCTTGTGATGATCTTATTTAGCATATGAATGTCTAATGACAATGCTTTCCCTTGTGATGATCTTATTTAGCATATGAATGTCTAATGACAATGCTTTCCTTGTGATGATCTTATTTAGCATATGAATGCCTAATGACAAGGCCATCCTTGTGATGATCTTATTTAGCATATGAATGCCTAATGACAATGCCATCCTTGTGATGATCTTATTTAGCATATGAATGTCTAATGACAATGCCATCCTTGTGATGACCTTATTTGGCATATGAATGCCTAATGACAATGCCTTCCTTGTGATGATCTTATTTAGCATATGAATGCCTAATGACAATGCCATCCTTGTGATGATCTTATTTAGCATATGAATGTCTAATGACAATGCCATCCTTGTGATGACCTTATTTGGCATATGAATGCCTAATGACAATGCCTTCCTTGTGATGACCTTATTTAGCATATGAATGTCTAATGACAAGGCCATCCTTGTGATGATCTTATTTAGCATATGAATGCCTAATGACAATGCCATCCTTGTGATGATCTTATTTAGCATATGAATGCCTAATGACAAGGCCATCCTTGTGATGACCTTATTTAGCATATGAATGCCTAATGACAAGGCCATCCTTGTGATGATCTTATTTAGCATATGAATGCCTAATGACAATGCCTTCCTTGTGATGACCTTATTTAGCATATGAATGTCTAATGACAATGCCATCCTTGTGATGACCTTATTTAGCATATGAATGTCTAATGATAATGCCATCCTTGTGATGACCTTATTTAGCATATGAATGTCTAATGATAATGCTTTCCTTGTGATGATCTTATTTAGCATATGAATGTCTAATGATAATGCTTTCCTTGTGATGACCTTATTTAGCATATGAATGTCTAATGATAATGCTTTCCTTGTGATGATCTTATTTAGCATATGAATGTCTAATGATAATGCTTTCCTTGTGATGATCTTATTTAGCATATGAATTTCGTGTCTATATTGTGCACTAATAAATAACACGCAGGGCAAAATTTGACAAAATATGAGCCAAAAAAGCCTTATGCAGGTATATAAAATGCAGTTACAGTTCAGAAAGATTGCAAAACATTTTTCCAATGAACGAAAACTGGTACCATAACACACTCATTAGTAACCGTGGCTTCTAATAGGGCAGAGCTGTAAATTCTTTAAATCCAAACCTCTGAGAAAGGGTGGCGACTTCTATTAGGTATATTTCAAGAAAAAATTGAAAAAAAAATGATACAAAAAAATCACGCGAAATTAGAACACATTCTAAAATCTTCACAGTAGAAATTCTTGCCATCTTACGTGGGAGAGAAATAATTAATTAGGACCGCCCAAATATTGGGTATATTTTAATAAACATTGTTTAATTCATCAAAATGAATCCAAAGTTTGACATAAAATGGCGTCGCGAAAAAATAGAAATCATGTGATGTATTAGGCTATAGGACGAGCTTACGTTGTTACCCGAGTAATGTGAAGAGGCTAATAGTAGTACCCAGTTAGAGACTTGAGCAATCCACAAATATGAGGGGAGTTTCGAGTAGCTATGAGAGTGATGGCATAAACTCATCCTATAGCTGATTAATATGACGATTAATACTCGGTAGAATGTAATGTAACCAAGTCGGCCGGGACGAAATCGCTCAAGTGAACAAAAATCTCGCCAGTAAATATACTGCCGAATACATATACTGTTTAGGTAATAGGGAATTTATTGCTCAAATTGTTTTTAAAATGTTATCTTCTGTATATATTTATTATTAATTTGCAATATTGGCATTTGCGACATTGCAAAATCGGTTTTTTATTTGGGAGGTCTCCTAGTCCAGATAAAGTTCATGGAATGCCTCCAATTACAAAAGAGCTTTAATTTGGTCGTCCAACTTAAGAAGGGATCTAACCTCATTTTATTTCTTGCATTGCTTTGGGTCATCTTATGTAGGTTTACCATAATACATGTACAATAACTTGTCAGTTTGAGTTTTATTTCATCATTTAAGAATCATACACGTAAGATTTACAAATGTTACATAGAATACAATTATTACACACAATGTAGCCCACAATATTGGTTATTGCAATACGGCAGGCAAGAGGAAAGAGCAGTTTCCCTTTGATGATATCGCATTTTTGGGCTGAATTGTACATCAGTGAGGCCGTTCTAACCCAAAATTCTGAGCTAAAAAATGTGATAAAAATGTATACAAAATTTATACTAATGCATAACACGCACGCACGCACGCACGCACGCACGCACGCACGCACGCACTTCTGGCCTTGAGCAAAATGAGCAACAAAAAAATGCGGAACATAGACACAAAATTACGGTAACGGTTTTAGTTTTCAACCTGACCAGGAATTTAATAGATGTGTATTTTTAACCTTTTATCACGCAATCGCGCTATAAAACGTCTTCGGCAATGATCTTATGAGATGTCCATGTGCAGACCAAGAGTATACTGTTTTAGAAAATTTATCACTGGAATGACTGGCTCGGTAACCGAGGCAGTCATTACAGTGATAAATTTTCAAAAATAATCTCTAATAAATTTGGTCTGCAAATGGACATTTTCTATGAGAAAAGATCAATTTTCTTGATCAAATTTGAGGATTAAATGGCTAGTAAAAATATGAATGTTTCCTCATCATTAAGAAAACATGGCTAATTTTTGACAAATTTACATTAAACATTGATAGCATAAAGATATGAGTTGAGTTCAAATCTGACATAAGATAGAATAAGGATTAAAGTTAAATGGTAAATTCTTTTACTGTTTAACTCTTTAATGTCTAAATCTGTTCAAGAAAATCTAAATATTTGCTTATTCAATGTCCATTTGCCGGCCAACAGAACACTATTTTTCAAACTTTACCGCTGGAATGACTGGCTCAGTGAGAACCAGTCATTCTAGTGGTAAATTTTCAAAAATAGTATTCGCTTGGTCTACAAATGAACATTCCTCAAGACCACTGCAGAGGCCAGTTTTGGCCGGCTTGACCATGAAAGGGTTAATGTTCTTTAGGTACCCTGTATTTGCAGATAACAGCTGCCTTGCTTTATACAGTGGCTTATTTTGGATACTTCAATCAATACATTAAGAAGCAGAAGAAAAGCGAGGATAAATCCTTCCCTTTGCGGTCAACAAGAGATATGTTTCCACAGAAAATACAAAATAAGGTGAGAATGATTAAACATTAACCGCGTCAACCTTACATAGTAGACATGATGAATCCTGCATGATATAAGGGTTATTCTCATGTATATTCAGAAACTAGTTTGAAGGCAATAGTTGTCAGTCAAATTAGTTTTCCGATTTTTCAACTATTTATCTGTATGGCTTTATTCAAATTGAGATACATGTATTTAGTACGTTGTTGTGAGTATCTATTTACGGAAAGACTGCTTAAGGAAGCTCCATGATACAATGAATACCACAGATGTGTTCTTGATACAATGAATATCACAGATGTGTTCTAGATACAATCAGTATCACAGATGTGTTCTAGATACAATGAATACCACAGATGTGTTCTTGATACAATGAATACCACAGATGTGTTCTAGATACAATGAATATCACAGACGTGTTCTAGATACAATCAATACCACAGATGTGTTCTAGATACAATGAATACCACAGATGTATTCTTGATACAATGAATATCACAGATGTATTCTTCATACAATGAATATCACAGATGTATTCTTCATACAATGAATATCACAGATGTATTCTTCATACAATGAATATCACAGATGTATTCTTGATACAATGAATAACACAGATGTATTCTTGATACAATGAATAACGCAGATGTATTCTTGATACGATGAATATCGCAGATTTTTTCTTGATACGATGAATATCACAGATGTATTCTTGATACAATGAATATCACAGATGAGTTCTTGATACAATGAATATCGCAGATGTATTCTTGACACAATGAATATCGCAGCCATGTTCTAGATACAATGAATATCACAGATGTATTCTTGATACAATGAATATCACAGATGTATTCTTGATACAATGAATATCACAGATGTGTTCTTGATACAATGAACATCACATCTATGTTCTAGATACAATGAATATCACAGATGTGTTCTTGATACACTGAATATCACACCTGTGTACTAGATACAATAAATATCACAGATGTATTCTTGATACAATGAATATCACAGACGTGTTCTAGATACAATGAATATCGCAGATGTATTCTTGATGCAATGAATATCACAAATGTAATCTTGATACAATGAATATCATTGATTTATTCTTGATACAATGAATATCACAGATGTGTTCTTGATACAATGAATATCATAGATTTATTCTTGATACAATGAATATCACAGATGTATTCTTGATACAATGAATATCATAGATGTGTTCTAGATACAGTGAATATCTCAGTTGTGTTCTAGATACAATGTTCTTGAAGACATCATTATCTCCTAATTTTCTGATTCTTTTTAATTTTCTGATTCTGTTTTCAGCCATATTTTGACTGGCAGTTAGCTGTATTGTCATGGAGCTTTCTTAAGCAGTCTTTCCTTAAACAGATACTCACTGAAGGTACTGTCACCTCATAACAGGCTCAAACTGGTTATAGAATTTGAGAATTGTTTATCAAGACCACAGAATCCTGGGGAAAAGCATGTAAACTTTAGCAGTGATTTGCAGCTAGTAAACCTTTGACACGGTCACATTCGTAGCAACTATAGTAAATAAATATGCATGATTTCTCATAGGTCATTTAAGAGTTGTAATCGAAAATTAAAAACGTCAACGAGAAAGATTTCTATGTTCAAAGTAGCCTATATCTCCTGCAAGCATACGGTCCCACCAGCTTTGAGAGATTTCTATGTTCAAAGTAGCCTATATCTCCTGCAAGCATACGGTCCCACTAGCTATGAGAGATTTCTATGTTCAAAGTGGCCTATATCTCCTGCAAGCATACGGTCCCACTAGCTATGAGAGATTTCTATGTTCAAAGTAGCCTATATCTCCTTCAAGCATACGGTCCCACCAGCTTTGAGAGATTTCTATGTTCAAAGTAGCCTATATCTCCTGCAAGCATACGGTCCCACTAGCTATGAGAGATTTCTGTGTTCAAAGTAGCCTATATCTCCTGCAAGCGTACGGTCCCACCAGCTGCGAGAGATTTCTATGTTCAAAGTAGCCTATATCTCATGCAAGCGTACGGTCCCACCAGCTGTGAGAGATTTCTATGTTCAAAGTCGCCTATATCTCCTGAGAGCGTACAGTCCCACCAGCTGTGAGAGATTTCTATGTTCAAAGTCGCCTATATCTCATGCAAGCATACGGTCCCACCAGCTGTGAGAGATTTCTATGTTCAAAGTAGCCTATATCTCATGCAAGCGTACGGTCCCACCAGCTGTGAGAGATTTCTATGTTCAAAGTCGCCTATATCTCCTGAGAGCGTACAGTCCCACCAGCTGTGAGAGATTTGTATGTTTAAAGTAGCCTATATCTCATGCAAGCATATGGTCCCACCAGCTGTGAGAGATTTCTATGTTCAAAGTAGCCTATATCTCCTGCAAGCATATGGTCCCACCAGCTGTGTGAGATTTCTATGTTCAAAGTAGCCTATATCTCCTGCAAACATACGGTCCCACCAGATGTGAGAGATTTCTATGTTCAAAGTAGCCTATATCTCCTGCAAGCATACGGTCCCACTAGCTATGAGAGATTTCTATGTTCAAAGTAGCCTATATCTCCTGCAAGCATATGGTCCCACCAGCTGTGAGAGATTTCTATGTTCAAAGTCGCCTATATCTCCTGCAAGCGTACAGTCCCACCAGCTGTGAGAGATTTCTATGTTCAAAGTAGCCTATATGTCATGCAAGCATACGGTCCCACCAGCTGTGAGAGATTTCTATGTTCAAAGTCGCCTATATCTCCTGCAAGCGTACAGTCCCACCAGCTGTGAGAGATTTCTATGTTCAAAGGAGCCTATATCTCCTGCAAGCATACAGTCCCACCAGCTGTGTGAGATTTCTATGTTCAAAGTAGCCTATATCTCCTGCAAGCATACAGTCCCACCAGCTGTGAGAGATTTCTATGTTCAAAGAAGCCTATATCTCCTGCAAACATACGGTCCCACCAGATGTGAGAGATTTCTATGTTCAAAGTTGCCTATATCTCCTGCAAGCATACGGTCCCACCAGCTGTGAGAGATTTCTATGTTCAAAGTAGCCTATATCTCCTGCAAGCATACAGTCCCACCAGCTGTGTGAGATTTCTATGTTCAAAGTAGCCTATATCTCCTGCAAACATATGGTCCCACCAGCTGTGAGAGATTTCTATGTTCAAAGTAGCCTATATCTCCTGCAAGCATACAGTCCCACCAGCTGTGAGAGATTTCTCTATTACAGTCATAAGATATTTGCGTATTGAATATCTATTTGCAGGCCAACAGAAGACTAATTTTGAAAATTTACCGCAGGACTTACTGGCTTGGTTACTGAGCCAGTCATTAGAGTGGTAAATTAAAAAAAAAAATCTTTCCCCCCCCCACCACCACATGGACATTCCTTAAGAGCACTGGAGAGACCTGTTTTGGCTGGCTTGGCCATTACAGTTTTAATGAGAAATGAAATGTGTAAGATAAAGTGTGTGTTTGTATTTTAGTGTTAGTTACATATTACTGACCAATGATCAAGCACATATAGTGCCAAACACAATGGAGGAATCCAGTTTATCTATCACTCACATGATGTCATAATCAACTACGTAACATGTAGACTAATGTCATAATCAATTATGTCAGGAATAATGCGATTTAGTCCGTTATAAATCGTTAATAGGCCATCAAGTTGTACCAATTGTATGTCTAATATTTAATAAACATTCTGTTCAATATTTTGAAACTAATTTTACTGAATGCTAGCAGCAACAGCACCCAGCCAAATTAGTTTCAAAATATTCAACAGCTTACCTGTAGTTTTCTAAAAATTGAGATTCAGAGAGTGCAGGGATCGATTGATTCCAACATGGGCAAAGCATGGGTGGAGCTTAGCTAGAGATGGGTGTGGCATAGCTAAAACTGGATTCATCCGTTGGGTGTAGGATACGTTTTACTGATCCCTAAACATTGTGTTTTACTGAAGTTTTCCTCATATTGTCTACCCAGTTCATGACCACAGTACAGCTTCTAACAGGGTTCGTACTGGTCATGGAATTTGAAAATTAAAATTCCAGGCTTGGAAAGTCACGGAAAATCAGCATTTTTTATCATAGGTCATTGAAAAGTCATGGAAAATGGTAACCATGCAAAGTAAAAGAAATTGTAAATCTGCCGTCACTTCTATACAATAAAATTATGGCAACAGCTTATCAAATCAAGGCTTTGGATTGGTTGTTACAAGATCAAACATCAATATTGAAACATTTTGCGGAATAAAGTCAGATCGTAATTTATGTGGCTACGTTATAAACATAAATCTAAGTATTAATTCTTAGAGGTCATGGAATGTGTTAATTTTTGTCAGGAAAAGTCATGGAATTTCAAACACAAAAATGTGTATGAACCCTGTTATAATTCACCTTTCCAGAGTATCCATCAATCATCTCACCTCGTATGATGTCATAATCAGCTCAGCCCATGTATGATGATGTCACAATCATTATGTCACAAAGGCTTCCATATAGACTGTCATCAAATCTCGAATAGTCTGACACGTTGTATGAAATGAATTGTATATCTTTGTAATTCTTTGCTATTTAATAAACAAGCTGTTGAATATTTTGAAACTAATTTGACTCGACGCTGTCTGCTGATGTGATTGATGTTATAGACTGAGTTCTGTAACATAATGAATATCTGTGTGCTGATGTGATTGCTGGCATAGACTGAGTTCTGTAACATAATGAATATCCGTGTACTGATGTGATTGCTGGTATAGAGTTCTGTCACTATTTTCAGGTGAACGATATGTGATGACCATTTCCAACATTTTAAATTTTGCTGATCAAGGTAAATCTAAATTTAACCTGCTGCCTATTTAATTATTTCAAACAGCTTATGTTTATGGTAGTTCAATTTGAAACACAATCCGACATTGTATTACATGTATTTATAAGATATATCAACCCTTTCATTGTAAATCCACTCCAAGTGGCTTCTACAGTGGTCTTGAGAAGTTTACATTTACTGGTGAGAAGAATAGTTTTGGGCTGCCTTCATAATTGTACCAATCTTTGCAGTAGCAAATAAAGGTCTTGTCTTTGCTTGTAAATGTTGCTTTCTCAAGAGCACTATGGAAGCCATTTGTGGGCAGATTGGTCGTGAGAAGGTGATTAATACCTCTTGTAATGCGGATACACATTCACTAAACAAACAGTTAATTTTTTCCTGACTTAAATTGCTTTGATTTTCTCCATTAAAACATATTATATGGAACAAGATATTGTTGTATCCATGGTGATGGAACATGATGTTGTATGAGTCCTGATGCTGTATCCATGATTATGGAACATGATGTTGTATTTGTTACGATGCTGTATCCTTGGTGATGGAACATTATTTTGTGGTATCCACGTTGATGGAACTTGATGTTTCACATCAAGGGTATACTTACCACCCTGATACTCTATGATATTTCCTATCTATCGACCTAGCTTCAACAATACTCAGAATTAAAAAGAAACCGCCCCCACTGGGCAGGTTACTCAATTGACAGACCAGCGGATGTGTGGCCCAAACTCACGCATGCGCGGGGCTGTCTCATTCTCTCTTAAAATATTGACCTGCCATTGAAACACGCTTTTTAGCCTTGCTTTTGCTTTCTATCTTTTTGAAGCTTTGAGTTGTTTTGCAACTTGTTTTGACTGAATATTAGTGTGTCTGATGCTGCCAAGTCGCCGAAGCATGCTCCCGGTCCAAGCCATCAGGTGTACTTTAGTAAATTTATTGATAAAAAATTTATGTGTTAACTCGGATGGTGTTTCCAGGATTCGCGCTAACTCATTGATACATCTTTATTAGGCTAGCTCTTTTTTGGGGAGGTCTATATATTAGCTAACGCATGTTGTGCTTTGTTTTTCAGACACATGAGCTGATATTTGAAGTGTATCCTTGATTTTGAACAATATTTTTACTTGGTTTCTAGGTCCACCTAATTTATTATGAGTTTGCAGAGGGAATTATTACCACAGGGTTTGGATTCAGGATCACGTATTCCTGTTGTTGTTAATCAGACTTCACTCGTCCTCAGGAGTCGTCTTATGAGGGTTATTTAGGAGAAAAAAAAATTTTCAGTCATTTTATTTCTAAATTTTTTTTAGAAATTTCATGACTGAGTGTCGAGTTATTTATCTTTCTTGATAGTTTACATAGGTTCACTGTGTTTATAAAGTTCAACTACTAATGAATGTTTGTTTTTAGCTGTGAAGTCTAAAAATTCGCCTCTCAAGTATTCAAGTTCAAATTCTAATGTCTCCCTTGTCTTCTTAAAGAAGTATAAGTAGTTTTTAGGATTTGTTTACCTTTTGTCAGGCCTATAGTTTATTTCTATGGCCCTGGCTTATCCTTTCATTTGATGGTTAGAGTTTTCCTTATGGATCTTATTAGCCTTCTGTAATTGTTTTTTTGGTTTGTCATAACTAAAAACTAATTGTTTCCATGTTGTGTCATTTCAGAGGGTAATTGAGAACAAATGCCCTCCCTGCCACCGTTTCGTGAAGGCCCGCTTTTCCCCTCATGACTGCACTACGTGCAGTACGTGCGGCCCCTTTCTAAATTGCCATGTGTGTGAGTCGTGGCCGTTGGAGGTTATGACTGATTTTTTAAATCGGCAGGTGAAAGACTAGCCGGCAGATGAGAAGAGGCGTCTGGAAAAAGAGTGTGGTAAGAAGAGGAAGACATTCATGCCAGACATGGAGGCCTTCCGTCTTGAAATGGTGGGAGAAATGAAGAAGATGATCACGGATCTTGTCCCGGAGTTGCTTCGCAGCTTGCTTCCCGGTTCAAGTTCGTCATTGCCTTCTTCATTTGCTCTGGGACAGAGTGTTCCTGTCTCTGGGTCTGGTTCTCTTAGCAAGCCAGTTTTCATTATAGACCCAGGCGGCTCCTGTTGGTCCAGCGCTGAGGCTTGCCTCGCCCATGGACCCGGGAGTGAAAGCCATGGCCTCGGGCACTCGCTTATTGAGTGATCTAGAGCAGTCTATGGCTAAGAGTATCAGCGCTTCACGCGATACCCCTCCTGCCCAGGCTGAGCTTGATCCCTTTTCAAGCTTGCTGGCTTATCTTTCTGGGAAGGAAGAAGAGGATACTCTGTTATGGCCTACTGATGAGCCGATGGCCACGGAGAAATGGAAACCCATGGGTACCCTTTTCCATGGAACTACTTCTTCTGGAATAGGTTTCACGGCTCAACGGCTAGGCTGGCTAGGAGCCGATGGCCATCCATACTGTATCCCTCGGTTTGCCGAGAGTTACTGTGAGGAAGGCCCGGACTATGACGTCATGCATTTAGCTCCCCATGACGCCGTAGATCTGGCTCCTGGAATAGCCATGGCGTAAGCCATGCCATCCCTTGCGGGTCCGTATGGCTTCCCTGGCTATCCAGAAGTATTTTCAGCTCTGCGGGACACGGAGTAAAGTACGAGAGGAGCATCTTGGGTCTCTCGCATGTAGAGGAGCGCGGGGGTTCTGGTCGTGGGAGCCGAACCTGATGGATCGGCTCTCACAAAGACCACACCAGTGCTGCTAGGACAGCCACCAGAGACTCGCGGGTCCACCTCAATCCTTAGGTGCACCCGTGGGAGGCCGTCTGGCCTTCCGCATGCAAGAGTGGGAGCAGATTACTCAGGACCGCTAAGTCTTGCGATGGCTTTCAGTCGGTTACCATCCAGACTGGATTTCAAATCAGCCATCGCGCCTGTCTCTGGTTCCGATCTGGACTCAAAGTCCAAGAGATCCAGATCAACGGTTGTGTATGGAGGAAGAAATTCAATCCCTCATACTAAAACACGCTATTTAACCCGCACAAAAATGTCCGGGTTATTTTTCAACAATGTTCCTAGTGACAAAAAGCACTAGAGGGTGGAGACCAATTCTCAACCTCAAACCTCTCAACAGGTTTATCCTCACACCAAGTTTCAAAATGGAAACTGTAAGAACGGTGTTAGCAGGATTGAGGAAGGGAACGTGGACAGCATCAATAGATCTAAAAGATGCCTATTTTCACATTCCTATTGCGAAGAGCTTTCGTCGGTTCCTGAGATTTGCATTCCAGGGCCGCCAATGGAAATTCAGGGTTCTCCCATTTGGTATATCGATGGCTTCTCAGATCTTCACTCGAGTGGTCCAAGCTATGACGTCATACCTCTGCAGAAGACACATAGCAGTCCACACGTACATAGACGACTGGCTGTTAAAAGCACACAATCAAGAAAGTCTATCAGCAAATCTGGAGATAGTTTTGAAAACTCTTACAGATCCAGGCTGGATAATCAACATTCAAAAATCAGAGCTGACTCCATCCCAGAAGTTTGTTTACCTGGGCATGTTCTTCGATCTAGAGATAGGGTATGTTTATGATCATCTCAGTCATACAGTCAGTGTGCAACAGTTGCCATGTCCTGGCACGGGTCTACTTGAGAATGTTGGGGTTGATGGTTTCTTTGGAACCAGTTATTCCACAGACAGTCTTACGCCGGTGGCCGATCCAGTTATTGCTCATGACACAGTGGACCCAGAGTACGGGTTTCCTGGACTCAAAGGTGTCAGTGTTGGAATCTCTTATTCACCACCTTCAATGGTGGATGAAGAGAGAAAATCTCCTGGTAGGGGTGACGTTGTCACCTCTCCACCCTCAGTTAACGATGCACACAGATGCATCAATGGAGGGATGGGGAGATTGCCTGGAAGAAAACAAAGTATCAGGGCTTTGGAATCTGGATCAGTCAAGAGAACATATCAATCTGCTGGAAATGCGAGCAGTAGTCTTAGCCATGGAACACTTCCTAGATAAGGTCAAGGGCAAGAGTGTTCTGGTTCGATGAGACAATACAACAGTATTGATTTACATAATTCGCCAGGCCGGAACGAAGTCGCCCAGTCTCTGTATGATGACATGGAAACTGCTTTGCTGGTGCCTAGATCATGGGATTTCCCTGAAAGCAGTTTATATTCCGGGAAGGCTAAATCTATTAGCAGACACATTGAGCCGAAGAATGAGCATTCTTCCCACGGAATGGCAACTAAATCAATGTGTGGCAGATCACCTGTTCAACCACTGGGGCAATCCCAACATAGATTTATTCGCAACGAACAAGAATGCGAAGATGACGACATACGTCTCCGATTCCAGATCCGAACGCTATCGCAATAGATGCGTTAGCTATCAGCTGGGAGGGAATGTATGCATATGCATTCCCGCCAGCAATCCTGATTCCAAAAGTTCTCCAGAAAATCAGGCAGCAGGAATGCCAAATGCTTCTGATTACCCCAAATTGGCCAAGCCGATTATGGTATACGGATCTGCTGGACCTTCTGGTCTGCAATCCTGTTCCTCAGCCTCTGATGGACAACATAATCTTCCAGGGCAAGGCCTTGCACAACAATGCGTCAATGTTCCAATTGACTGCATGGATGTTGTCAAGGAATCGGCAGTTAAGGAGGGTTTTTCTGAGCAAGCAGCCATGTTTATGGCAAAAGCCAGAAGGGGGTCACCTCCAGAGCATATAATTATAAAATCAACAGATTTGCTGAATGGTGCTCAAAAAGATGTATTAATCCAATGGATGCATCTATTCAGGTAGTAGCGGATTTCCTCTGTCACCTTTTTGATGCCTATGGCCTCAAGCCTAACTCTATTGCTGGCTACAAGTCAGCTTTAATTTCAGTTATCTCTTGCTTGGCTAATAGGGGAAGTGATGAAGTATGTAATCTAAATACTTTAATCAAAGGCATGGGTAATCTAAGACCAATGAATCCTCCAGTGATTCCATCTTGAAGTACTTCAAGTATTAGCGGATAAATCCTTTGAACCACTAAGCTCCATTTCCATGAAGATGTTGATGCTTAAAACAGTTTTTCTGATTTCTGCAGCTCCAGCCAGACGAAGAAGTGAAATACATGCTTTGTCAGCAGAGCCACACCGTTTTGTTGTTATAGGGGAGGGCCTTAGGTTTCTACCTAGAGTTAACTTTATGGCGAAAAACCAGTCTTTAAAATATACTGGTCAGCCTATAGTTTTACCCGCTTTGACTGGGTTTGATCCTAATTCAAAGGCTAGGTGTCCAGTCCATGCATTAACACATTATAAACAATGTACACAGGAATGGCAGATGGACCCTAGTGCTTTATGGCTATCTTACATTGAACTCCATGGGAGAGCGTCTAAAGATACCATTTCTAGGTGGATTGTGGAATGAAACCAGCATTACCACAAAGCCACCACGGGAAAACAAGTTGACATGGCCAAGGCTCACAGGATGTCATTATGTCAGTAGCACAATGACACTGTGAGCCTGGTTTTACAGATCATTACCTCCGTGACACGTCAAATCCGTTTGCCTTATCGATTTGACGTAAACGTTAAATCTGTATATAAAAGTTTTACTACCAGAGGTAGATGATGATTACCAATCTGCGTGATTGATGCCTATTGGATCCATACAATGTAGTTGATGAATCCATAATTTTTCGTGGTCCTTGCGGAAAGCAGTGGCTTCCGTGCTATCGGGATCGTGACGTAATACTTCAATGATTCTGTGGTTGACATCTGTGGGTCCATGGTTGGGAAGATTAAAATGTTGTGCTACAGGTGTGTCTTTGTTGTTTTTAATATCCCTGATGTGTTCTTTGATGCGAACCTGGAATTCCCGTTTAGTTTCACCTACATATTGTTTAAGGCATTTCTTGCAGGTGAGTAAATAAATGACATTCATGGTATGGCAGAATGTTTTTGTTTTGATGTAATATTTTAGCCCAGTGTGAGCTTTTGAAACAGTTTGTGCTGTTCATGTTTTTACAAAATATGCAGTTGTTTTTGGCGCATGGATGTATAGGGTTCGCTATGCTTTTCCCTTGTTGTCCAAATTTCCTTGGGTCTGTGAATTTAGCAGTAACCAGTGTGTCCTTAAAGGATGGATTGCGTCTGTTGCCAAAGATAGGTGTCTGTAAATGTGGCCCAACATTTTGGGCTTGACTGTAGTTGTGGCCAATGGCGTTGGATTATTTTTTGGGCTAATTTGCTGTGTTGGTGGAAATCAGTGATACATAGTATCCGAGTGTTGATTTCCTTAGTTGGTTTAGGCAGGAGTAGGTCTTTACGGTTTTGTTGAATTGCTCTGTGTAGGCTGGTAATGAGGGTATCTGTTGGATATCCTCTTATTGCATAGTGGTGTACCATTTCATGAGCGTTTTTGAGAAAATCTGTCTCTACTGCAGATCCTTCGTAGTCTCAGAAATTGTCCGTATGGGCTCGCTTGTTTAGAAGATTTTGGATGGGCTGATGAGTAATGTAGATACCCGTGTGTATCTGTTGGTTTGGTGTAGAGGTCGAAGCCTAAGTGTCTATTTGGGAGAATAAACACTTTGGTGTCCAAAAAATTGATGGATTCTGTGGATTTTTCTGCTGTGAATTTGATTGTCGGGTGCGCATTATTCATATGTGTTATGAAATTTTCCAGTGAGTCGGATCCTTTGGTCCAGATTATAAAAATATCATCGATGTAGTGGTAATATAGGGCTGGCTGTACTTCAGCTGTCCTAAGTAGTTTTTCTTCGAGTTGGGCCATGAAGATGATGGCGTAGCTTGGTGCTAGTTTCGTACCCATGGTTGTGCCGCCAATTTGGAGATAATGTTCATCATTAAACTCAAAGTTGTTGCAGGTGAGCACTATTTTAAGTAATGTGAGTAATCTCTGTGGTGTTAATGTGCCGGGGCAGCCATGTACTCGTAGATGTTGGGAAACAGCTCTGAGTCCTTCAGTGTGAGGGATGTTGGTGTATAGCGATGTAACATCCATAGTAACTAGAATGGCGTGTGGTGGGATGGCGCCAAAAGTTTCTAGTTTAGTTATGAAATCAGTGGTGTCCTGAATATATGATTTAATTTTGTGAAGATGAATTTTGATATGTTCATCAACAAAGCTACTGATGTGTTCAGTAGGACTTCCATTGCCACTGATGATGGGTCTACCAGGGGTGAGCGGGCCGTTCAGTTTTTTGTGTATTTTGGGAAGTAAGTAGAACCTGGCCGTACGTGGGTGGTCTGTTCTGAGACCGTTAGCTGTGTCTCTCGTGATTTCACCACTGAGAATCATGTCCATAATGGCGGTTTCTACTTTCTCTGCGTGGTACGTGGTGAGATCTACAGTTTGTTTAATGTAGTAGTGGGTGTCACTAAGTTGTTTGATTGCTTCTTGTTGGTATAACTCCGTATCTTGGATGACGGTGGCCTGACCTTTGTCAGCTTTTTTAATGACAATGGTTTTGTCATTTTTTAGCTGAGCTATAATCTTTCTCTGTGTGTTGGAAAGATTCCCATTATTGTACCTGCGGTGGGATTTCTTGTTGATGTCATGTTTGACGGATCTGATAAAAGCATCTAAAGTGGTGTCGTTACCGGGGTTTGGTGTCCAGGTACTGGTTGGTTTGAATTTACGTGACAGTTTGTCCATAAAATTATCAGTTAGATTAGTATTTGGTGTTACGGCTATGTCTGATGTGGATGTGTTGTCGTTTTCCCAGTAGCTTGGTGGGAACTGGAAGTGTAGTTTTTAATTCCAGGTGAGCGATACAGGCCCTTTGTCCTCTTGTTTGAAATTTACTACTGGAATGATTGGCTCGATAACTGAGCCAGTCATTCCAGTAGTAAAATTAAAAAAATAATCTCGGTCTACAAATGTACATTTTTATGAGAAAATTGAGATTTTCGTGAACAAATTTGATGGGTTAATGTTTGAATCATACAGCTTTCTTAATACATTATGATCTGCATGCATTTTGAAAAAATATCTGTTTGTCCATCAGTGGAATTCAACCAAATTTGCTATGGGAGTTACCAATATTGCGAGATAACATTTATTTTGTTTCTCTCCCACAGGCGAGGATGGGGTTGGGTGGGTTTCAAAATATCTTTATGGTCAAAGTTGTTGAACGTGTAGGGATTTGTGATGATGCGCCATTGACTGCACATTCTACTGTTTTGAATTATTGTGATGTTGAAGGATTCTATCTTCCAAGTCAGTGATTATTGACGATCAATTTAAAGTCATAGTAACTATGACACAACAAATGTGGATCCATAAATTATTGATGAGATATCTTTAATAATTCCCAGGTGTGTTTGATGTCGTGAATAACCTCGGTGCTTTAGCGGCCAGATTTCTCTTTGCTCCAATTGAGGAAAGCGGTTATTTATTTTTCTCACAGAGTTTACAGAGAGGATTATCTGCACAGGAACAGCAAAAAGTAAGCCGATCACTAAACTCATACAGTCTGTCTAATAGAGGGATGTAAGCCGATCACTAAACTATTAGGATGTAAACTGATCACTAAATTCATACAGTCAGTCTAATACAGGGGGGGGGGGGGGGTCCACACGTTTCTAGCTAAGCTTCATCCTCCCATTTCTAGCTAAGCCACCAACAACTTTCAGTCAAATTGTTTTCAAAATATTCAGCAGGTTTTAGTGTTAGAGCTGTTGTTATCGCGGAAAAGATAAACCCTTGAAGTACTTTCTAGAAAGCGTCTATAATATACCTAACATGAAATGGATTAACCTTTTTATCCACCCGGTCTGGATAACAGGAGGGTTATAGCGATCAGCATGTCTGTCCGTCCATCTGTCTGTCCCCGTCTTGTCAAGGCAACTCCTCTTACAGTTTAGTTACAATTCTTTTGAAACGTGGTAGATCTGGTCATTAGCATTTGAAGATGTGCATGTGCTTTTTTGCGGCCAAAAGGTTATTCATTACAGGGTTATCACCCTTTAAATATCTTAAAGACGATACATAAACTACATTGCCAATCATTTCTTGTCAATGCAACTCCTCAAAGAGTTTATCTCCGATTCTTTTGAAATTTGGTAAGTGTTATTTTCACTTCAAGAGTATACTTACCTCCCTAATACTCTTTGATATTGCTAAATATTGACTTTCATTCAATTAAAACTCAGATTAAAAAAGATAGGTACCCCTACTGGGCAGGTAGTCAGATGACAGTCTGGTGGATGCTAGCCCCAACCACTGTGCATGCGCAGACTAGTACTTCCTCTGCTAATTTATTGGCAGAGAGTCTACATGCGACTTTTGGCTTTAAAAGTTTTCTGCTGACCTTTCAATCTGAAATAGAAAATTCAAGTGTCTAATTACCTGAAATCATGTCTGAGCATGCTGCATCTCCAGAGGAGGGCCCAGGACCTAATCATCAGGTGATTTCAACTACACTTTAGCGAGTTTTGTTCCGTTGTAATGTGTTTCTGGGGCTCGCATTTAGCGTGTTAACCGCCTTAAAAAACTGGTTTATTTCTATTATGGCGCTATGAAATACTAATCTCTCTTTGTGTTTATGTCCACAGCTATCTATCTATGATTGTACAGGACAGCACATCGTCAGAGGGTTTGTTTTTCTCTCCACCAAGGTTCCATTTCCTACTAACATTGTTAGGTTATCTAACCAAAATCTATGCCCAGTGAGTTGGAGGCCTCTTGGTCCACTTCCTTCCCCTTATAGGTGGAGAGAGTTAAGAGGTCATAGAGTTGGTGGAGCTTCCAGTTCATCAGACCGGATGGTTTGTCTATGCTAAAGACTCAGGTACTCAGGTGTTTGTATAGTTTGTATATTCTATCCTTTCCAGTTAAGATGCTCTGGATATGAATACCAATTCGTCCTTACACCTGGATGTTTGTTTCGGATCAATTTAACTTCTTATTTTTGAAGTTATGACGTCATAATCAGCCTTGCACTTTATTAACATTTAAAGTTTTGCCCAACGCTGGTTTATCTTTGTAGGTGGTCTGTATGACCACCTTCCCTCCTTTTTATTTTGGTTTTGAGTTAATAATTCTTTAACTAAAATACTCATTATCTTCGTCCTCTGGCCTGTTTCAGAAACCGGGTTGTCCTTCTTGTGGACATTTCCTTAAAGAATGTTTCGCCCCTCATCTCTGCTTTCAGTGCAGTCCCTGTGGACCACTGCTTAAGTGTGAAATATGTAAACTGGGGGTGTGTGTGTGTGAACTAATGACAGAATTCTTGTCGTTACAGGCTCGAGAGATGTGTGAGGAGGAGAGGAGAGCAAAGAGAGAGGTGTCGGGTAAGACGGGTAAGAGGAAGGCCTCCTCCACTGTGGATATGCAGGCCTTCCGAGTTGAGATGTTGGGAGAGATGAAGAGGACAATCAAGGCCAGTCCGGGTTAGCATTCTTCGCTGACCTGGAGTCTAATCTTTCTGGCCAGGATGAAGAGGATTATCTGTTGGGTTCTCCTTCTGATGCCGTGACCATGGACATTGACATCTGTGCACCCCTTGTGGGGTATACAGGCGACATTAGTGTCCATGGTTCTACTCATGCAGGAGTAGGGTTCACGGCACAGAAGGTGGCCTGGGTTGGCTCTGATGGCCAGGTCTACCGCATACCTCAGCTTGCCGAGAGTGTAGCAGGTGCTGGTCAGCGCTGTGGTGTGGCGAAATTCTCCCCATGCAATACCACAGTGCCTGCTCCTGTTTAAGTCAGTCAGTTTAGTATGCCTGCTCTTTCGGGCCCGTATGCTTTCTCTGGCTTGCCTGGAGTGTCAGGTCAGCCAGCCTGCGAACGCTCAGGAGGAAGACGAAGATCCTCGTCTTGTAGAGCTTTCGCAGGTATCCACAGAGGAGGATTGGTCGGACACTTGTCATTGGCTGATAAGCGTCAGGCCAGACCTGCCTGTGGAACAGTTGGCTAGCCAGTGGGATCACCGCCCGTGGTTGGCAGGTAAGCCGACTGTTAACGCTATGCTATCTCTGCCGCTGGGGGAACATATTGTAGATCCGGTCTGTGACTAGGAGTGTCCGGGCGCGGTGCACGTTTGCTTTAGACAATCTGCCCATCTCAGGACCTGTATAATAGGCTGCTGCATACGCCTATGCCAGGTCCTGGTGTCTTTGGAGTGAGGGAGATGGTTACCCTGGTCAGTAACCAGAGGGCACTGCGCGAGCAATTTGAAGTGCTCCAAAGAGAGCGTGGTATCATCCCCTGCAGGTTCGAGGTGGCGGTGGCCAGGTCAGAGGCCAGCCACCAATGCAGCGTCGGTCTCGGCCACGCGCGGTTCGACCAGCAGTGAGGGGGACGCAGGTTCCTCCGGCGCAGCCAGCCAGGTAGCCGCCCGTGCACCGAGGTGTGCGTGGCGCTGGTCGTGGCGCGTGAGGATCTGGTCATGGTAATCATGCCTGATGGGTCGGTTATCATGGTGAGAACCACTCCAGTGCTTCTGGCCAAGGAGACAGTGCCACTCTTGCACTCCTTATGTCCACCTCTCTCCCTAGGTGGTCCAGTGGGAGGTCGATTGGCCCACCACAAGCAAGAGTGGGAACGGTTGACTCAGGACCGTTTAGTCTTGGAATGGTTTTCAGTCGGGTATCATCCCGATTGGATAACAGGCCCTCCATCGCGACTGTCTCTGGTGCCAGTCTGGACTCAAATTCCAAGAGATCCAGATCAAATGTTGTGTATAGAGGAAGGAATAAATTCCCTCATACAAAAAGGAGCAATTCAACCGGCACAGAAGTGCCCGGGCTTCTATTCAACCGTGTTCCTAGTAACGAAAAGCACTGGAAGGTGGAGACCAATTCTCAACCTCAAGCCATTGAACAAGTTCATAGACACACCCAGTTTCAAAATGGAGACAGTGAAATCGGTGTTGGCAGGGTTGGAGAAGGGAATGTGGACAGCTTCAATAGATCTGAAGGATGCTTATTTTCACATTCCAATAGCGGGGAGTTTCCGTCGCTTCCTGAGATTCGCATTCCAGGGCAGACAGTGGGAATTCAGGGTATTACCCTTCGGAATTTCTATGGCTCCTCGGGTCTTCACCAGTGTGGTTCTTGCGATAACAGCCAATGTTCAAATCTATCCCTGGTTGTGTTTTCACACAATTTCAGAAGTTTAAGTGCCTTAAACGCAGAAAAGCGCATATGGAAGAGCTGGTCTTTTGACCTCGCCTCCCTCCCGCCGAATTCTCTGTCAAATTCTGGCAATATCAAAGAGTATTATGGAGGTAAGTATACTCATGAAGTGAAATAAACGAAATCACGGATTTCTTTTTTCACGAGAGAGTTGATACTTACCTCATTAATACGGACCTGGCCTCTCCACCCCACAGAGGCTCGGTCTTCAGGCTTTCGTAAAGTTGCATAGTGTCCGCCAATAAATTAGTCAGAGGAAGTACTAGTCTGCGCATGCATGGCGGTTGGGGGCTAGCATCCGCCAGACTGTCATCTGACTGCCTGCCCAGTAGGGGCACCTATCTTTTTTAACCTGAGTTTTTATTGAATGAAAGCCGATATTTAGCAATATCAAAGAGTATTAGGGAGGTAAGTATCAACTCTCTTGTGAAAAAAGAAATCTGTGATTTCGTTTACATTACCATGTGAAGGTGTACATGTGCTATCCGTATACCTGTACGTCCATCCATCTGTCCAAAATGTATGTATGTCCCTCTGTCAGTCCATCCATCTCTGACAATCAATTCTTGTCATCGCAACTCCTCCTAGAGGTCTCAATGGATTAACTTAAAATTCGTCCACATTATCAGTATCATGTGCAGATGTGCATGTGCTTTTTTCCTGGCCAAAAAATTATTCATTGCAGAGTTATCACTCTTTAAATATCTTAAAGCTGAGACATAAACTGCATTGCCAATCATTTCCTGTCAATGTAACTCCTCCTACAGTTTTGCTGCGATTCTTTTGAAACTTGGTAAGTATTATCATTACCACATGAAGATATGCATGTGCTATCCGGATACCTGTACGTCCATCCGTCTGTCCAAAATGTATGTATGTATGTCTGGCAGTCCATCCATCTCTGACAATCATTTCTTGTCAACGCAACTCCTAAAGGTCTCGATGGATTAGCTTAAGGTTTCGTCCACATTATCGGTATCATGTACAGATCTGCATGTGCTTTTTCGCAGCCAAAGAATTATTCATTACGGAGTTATCACCCTTTAAATATTTTAAAACCGATACATAAACTGCATTGCCAATCATGTCTTGTCACCGCAATTCCTACAGTTTAGCTGCGATTCTTTTGAAGCGTGATAAGTGTTATCATTATGACATGAAGATGTGCATGGGCTATCCGTATACTTGTACACCCATCCATCTGTCCAAAATGTATGTTCGTCTGTCAGTCTATCGTCGTCAACACAACTCCTACAGTTTAATTACAATTCTTTTGAAACGTGGGAAATCTAGTCATTGCTATCTGAAGATGTGCATGTGGTTTTTTCGCAGCCATAAAATTATTCATTACAGAGTTGTCCCCCTTTAAATACCTTTAAGCCGATGCATAAACTGCAGTACCAATCATTACTTTTCAACACAACTGCAATTTAGCTGTGATTCTTTTAAAACTTGGTAAGGGTTCTCATTACCACTTGAAGATGTGCATGTGTTATCCGTATGGCTGTACATCCATGCGTCTGTATAGAATGTATGTATGTCGGTCCACCCATCTCTGACAATCATTTCAAGATGTCAACGCAACTCATACGGTTTAGCTACGATTTCAGAAGTCTCTGTTTGATTGACATTAAGGGAGTCTACTCCATCCAGGCACCTGGACTAGAGTAGAGAGTTGTGGTTCTTGCATTAGAAGGCACTAAAAGCAAGATTAGAAATCTTTCTGGCGCTAAATGTAAGATTTATTTAGCAAGTAGTGATTGAATGATAAGTATGTTTATATGGTTAATAAAACTACAGACCAACTCTAGGGTGTCTGTGGTCGTTATCTCCACTGAAATACTTCAACTTTATCAAGATTGTCATGTTCATGCCAGATCTTGAAGAATTTTGAACCTATGCTCTCAATTCCTTTGTCACTGGATATATTGCTTGAAGAAGCAGTGCCATGATTCCATTTTGAAGAAATTCATCCTTATTTTCCTGAGTTATCTCGCTTGAAAGACTTAAAATTTGCCAAAATTCTCTTGTCTGGGCATAATAGGTGAACGGAATTGAACCTGCACTTACAAATCTATCATTCTTTAAGGCGAGATGCAGTGTCAGGATTTAATTTTTCATTGATTAGTTTTTCTAAAATATTGTCCTTTACAATTAACGTTACATATGTGTCCACTCTTGATGTATGTTTATCTGATATCTTTGGATCCGGGGAGATATCCTGTCTTCTGATGGCTTTTGTTTGCTGAAGCAACTATTTTAAATTCTGCTTTAAGAGCATGAATGAGGGCGAGACTTGGGACAGAAGTGTACGTTTTGAAAATTGTGTAGCCGTAAGCTTGTGTTGTATCCGTCAGCAACAGCATCCAGCAAATGATATATTTCATTGTCAAAATGTAAACCAGTTATTCAGTCTGTAGGAAAATGAACAAGTGAAGTTGATAACTCAGCAGGACAAGATTTAACCATTTCACTGACAAATCCCTGAAAAAGTAAATTCTTTACGATATAAAACTTATTCTGTTGAATATTTTGAAAATGATTTGAGTGGAAGCCATGTCTGCCTAAAGCAGCAACAACCGCCAGTCATATTAATTTCGAAATATTCAACAGTTTTCCTATACGGTTGCCTTGAAAATAGGATAAAGGTAATTCATCGGTGAAGGGGTTAATAACATGTGAACATTGTTTCCTTTCTCAGGATTCTCTAGACTTAGCATCTCGGGTGTTACAACATCTTCTCAAGCTGGTCACTCTGATTGGTTCTATTGCACTGGCCTTTGGCTGGTCATACTCATATCTCCTGCTCGATCTATATGGAGGACAGTCACTCAGCACGGGTGTAGGTAAGCAGACTAATACATTGATCACTATGGAGGACACGCAGCATGGGTGTAGTTAAGCAGACTCATACCTCAGTCTCTAAAGAGGACACTCAGCATGGGTGTAAGTAAGCAAACTCATACTTCAATCTCTGCAGTCTCTACAGAGGACACACAGCATGGGTGTAGGTAAGCAGACTCATACCTCACTCTCTACAGTCTCTACAGTGGACACTCAGCATGGGTGTAAGTAAGCAGACTCATACTTCAATCTACAGTCTCTACAGAGGACACTCAGCGTAGGTGTAAGTAAGCAGACTCATACTTCAATCTCTACAGTCTCTACAGAGGACACTCAGCATGGGTGTAAGTAAGCAGACTCATACCTCACTCTCTACAGTCTCTACAGAGGACACTCAGAATGGGTGTAAGTAAGCAGACTCACACTTCAATCTCTACAGTCTCTACTGTGGACACTCAGCATGGGTGTAAGTAAGCTTCAATCTATAGTCTCTACAGAGGACACTCAGAATAGGTGTAAGTAAGCAGACTCTTACTTCAATCTCTACAGTCTCTACAGAGGACACTCAGCATGGGTGTAAGTAAGCAGACTCATACTTCAATCTCTACAGTCTCTACAGAGGACACTCAGCATGGGTATAGGTAAGCAGACTCATACTTCAATCTCTACAGTCTCTACAGAGGACACTCAGAATGGGTGTAGGTAAGCAGATTCATACCTCAATCTCTACAGAGGACACTCAGCATGGGTATAGGTAAGCAGACTCATACTTCAATCTCTACAGTCTCTACAGAGGACACTCAGCATGGGTGTAGGTATGCAGATTCATACCTCAATCTCTACAGAGGACAATCAGCATGGATGTAGGTAAACTGACACATGAATGTAGGTAAACAGACTCATACTTCAGTCTCTACAGAGGACACTCAGCATGCATGTAGGTAAACAGACTCGTACCTCGGTCTCTACAGAGGACACTCAGCATGAATGTAGGTAAGCAGACTCATACCTCAATCTCTAAGAGGACACTCAGCATGGGTGTAGGTAAGCAGACTCATACCTCAATCTCTAAGAGGACACTCGACATGGATATAGGTAAACATACTCATACCTCAATCTCTGCATGTTTTTAAGCGGAAAGCGTATATGGACTACGTATAGTTAGAAGTAGGGCTGGGCGGTATACCGGTTTCACACCATCTCACGTTTTTTTATGGCGACGGTTTAAAAACCATTACGAAAATTTAAAAAAACGAAAAACCGCCATAAGATCGCCATTGCGCAAAATCTGGTGACTGTCCGGGAAACTAGTTTGTTCTTGACTTGCAGTTTAATATTATCATCTAGTGTAACCATTTGCTACTAGAGACATAAAATACAGTCATCTATAACTATTAGCTGTGGGAAAGCAATGGTGTTGGTGAAATCCCAACAAATTGGCCGAGGACGATCCTCGGCAAATATGATTTTATTTGCCAGCAATGAATTTTACATGACGTAAGCTCTGCGGGTTCAATGTAAGATTGAATAATTTGAAGATCAAAAGTTCTTCTTTGCAACAAATAATCCTTTTTTTCAATTCGAGTTTGTACTATGTTTAATTAGGATTCCAAATGTGACATGATACAAAAAAAAAATCAAGAAACGCGCTGCGAAAACAACGTCGCTATACAATGAACTCCCAATCCAAACAAATCATTATTTCCCTTAGATTTCAACAAACATAAAATGATCCATCACGGACTACGAAATGAAAACGATTAAGTCGCTTCTTACGTTGGCGGAGTAGTTACAAGTAAAATACACCTTAGCCTCTCAAATACGAGCAGGCATAATGTGGTTGGTTGTTAACAAATTCTTCCGCCGGGATATTCACTACTATTGATTTTATGAATGAAATTCGTAGTATTTTTTATCACATGACTTTTCTGCTCGATAGGTGTTAGAATCACATCGTTTTGTTTTACGGCCCAGTCTTTTTCGTCTTCGTATATCTTCAAGTACGAAGTGTTGATTTAAGTAGATTTAAGTTAGATTCATGAAACATTGCGCTTATGTTGTCAAATTATCATAATCTCTTTATCATATGACATATGAACCTCGAAAAATAGTCAAACACATTTTTTGTGAGAATTCTTGAGGCGCGATTTCCAGGAAATGACTACTCTTTAGTAACGTGCTGAATGACATTCACCCACTTGAACGACAGTTTATTGAGGAGTATTACTAAATACCGAGTACTCGAATACAAACACATGACTTACTAGACTAGATCATACTGTAGGTGGTTATACGAACTCTAACCATATGTGCGGTACTCTACTAGGAGCCTAAACTCACTCTCATATCTGGGTTCCTACTTACACGCATAAGATTTTACTATGCTTTCGAAAATAGTTACCTAATAACAGTGTTGAAAATCAACATTTTAGTAGTTAGAGTGTTATTTTCACGACATCACATGAACCAGACTTTATTGATTTTACTTATTTTAACTACTATTTTGAGATAGATAGCATCGAAATGTGCAGTCGTACGTAGTTACTGTTCTAATTTTGTGGCAATTTACGTCAGTTGTCAAATCACAAAATACATGTACTGTAGCTAATGAAAACGGCATATTTCCATATTTCAAATTATTTTCGATCATTCTAACCCCTTAAACCGGTATTTCGTTAATACCGGTTTAATTAGTGATACCGTCATCGGTTTTCTTTTAGGCCAAACCGCCCAGCCCTAGTTAGAAGTCTTTTTAACTTTGGTTAATCATACTGGACTCAAACTTGGGCACATGCTTCCTTATGACACGGCATCACACAATGACCTTGGGTTAAAAGACCAGTTTATATCTCATCTTTTGCTAATTGTACTGGACCTAAACTTGGACACATGCTTCTTTATAATAACACAGTATCACAAAATGACCTCAAGTCAGAAGGTCAAACGACGAGATCACTGTAACCTTGGTAAAAATGTTTTTGTCAACATTAACATTTTCTGTTTGGCTCAACTTAGTTCATATCGCAACTTTGGTTAATTATACTGGAACTGAATTTGAATGCATAAGATTGAGAGAGCATGGCACACGCTATCCTTCAGGGTCAGAAGGTCAAGGTCACTGACATTGGTAAAAACTGACTTCAATATTAACATTTAGTATTTAGGTCAACTTAACAGTTCATATCTCATCTTTGGGACCCAACTATGGACACATACATCCTTATAGTTTGAAGGCATCACGCAATCTTGTTTGGTCAAAATGGCAAAGGTCAAGCTTATTGTGAAATTGGTAAAAACTGTGAGATTTTTTCAACATTAACATTTTCTGTTTGGCTCAATTTAGCAGTTCATATCTGTTTGCTTAATGTTTCTGGACTCAAACTTGTACATAAGCTTCCTTATAATTAAGAAGAGGCCATGGCATAATGACCTTTGGGCTAAAAGGTCAATATTATTGTAATACTGGTAAATGACTGTTCTTTCAGGATTAACATTTTGCATTTAGCTCAACTTAGTAATTCATATCTCATGATTGGCTAAGCATACCGGACCCAAACTTTAACATATGCTTCCTTATAATGAGAGAGCATGACACACTGTCCTTTAGTGTTAAAAGGTCAAAGGTCAATTGTGGTCTTCGGGAAAACTGTTTTTTTCAACCATAATGGTTTGTGTTTAGCTCAACTTCACTGTTTATATCTCATGTTTGCTTAATCATACTGGAGCCAAAGTTGGATACTGTCCTTGGTAAGACATTCGCCAGCCCATGTAAAAAGGCGGGTAACCTCGAGTACCTACCTGAGTAGCTATGAGAGTGACAGCCTATTCTACTTCGAATAATACTTACCAGATGTACTATTATGATAATGTCTATTATCTAGTCTAGCTCAAAATAAACAATTAAAACTCCGCACTCTCCATGGTCCTGCCCATACTGTGTCCAGGAATTACCATTGCTCCAGGTACCATTTCAATTCCCAATCACGGTCAGATTTGTCTATCTTGCTCTCCTTGCTAGTCAAGTTTTTGAGCTCTTAAAAATTTTCTGTTTTCTACGAGGTTAAGCAGTTTCTGTGTGAATCATTTCTGGTAGCATGGAAGGGAAAGGAAAATCATCACAGGGGAAGGTTGTATCAATCTAGAATTTATACAATTGTGCCGTAATGACTGTTTGAAATTTCCTTAAATTGGCACATTGTTAGCTCACCTGGCCTGAAAGGCCAAGTGAGCTTATGTCGTGGCGACCGTCCATCGTGTGTCCGTCGTCTGTCCATCCGTCCATCAACTTTTCCTTTAAACGATTTCTTCTCAAGAACCGCTGGGCCAATTTCAATTATATGCGGCAGGAAGCATCCTTAGGGCATAGGGATCCAAGTTTGTTCAAATGAAGCCGATCGGCCAATTAGGCCAGTGGCCATCTTGGATTTTGGCTGATTTTTAGAAACGTCTTTAAAAATCTTCTCCGAAACCCCTTGAGGGATTGAAAGAAACCTCATGAAATATGATCTAGGGCAAGAGCTCAACCAAATTTGTTCACGGGAACTTAATTAGTCAAATAGTTTGGTGGCCATCTTGGTTGACCTAGTTTTAGCGAAAATAACTTCTCCAGAACCGCTGAGGGGATCAGGCCGAAATTTAGCAGATATGGTTAGGAACTAAGGGCCAGTAAAGTTTGTTCAAGAGAAGTTGATCTGACAAAAAACATGGCCGCTGTGGGCCAATCAAAATATAGCATGTTTGGCGGCCATATTGGATTTTTTTATTTGATGCATTTTGAGGCCGAAATTGGTTTTGTATAGTTTTTTGGGTATTCTGATCTCAAATTTGCAATTTTCGAAACTGTCGGATGAATGGTTTGGTGGCCATCTTGGATCATTTTCACACCAAAAGCTCCCATACTAAAGCAATGGGAAATTAAAAATATCTTCTCGAGAACTTCTGGGCCGATTTCAGTTATATTTGGCATCAAGCATCCTTACGGCATAGAGATTCAAGTTTGTTCAAACGAACCCGATCGGCCAATTTGGCCGGCAACCATCTTGTATTTTGGCTGATTTTTAGAAATGTCTTTAAATATCTCCCAAACCATTTGAGGGATCGATTCAAAACTAAAAAAATTTGGTCTAGGGTAAGCGCTGAATCAAGTTTGTTCAAGGGAACTTGATTGACCAAAATGGTTCAACGGCCATCTTGGATGGCCTAGTTTTCACAAAAACGGCTTCTCCAGAACCGCTGAAATGATCATGCCGAAATTTGTGATATATAACAACTAAGGCCGATTAATGTTTGTTCAAGAGAAGTTGATTTGTCAAAAAACATGGCCGCGGTGGACCAATCAAAATATAGTGTTCGGCAGCCATGTTGGATTTTTTTATTTGATGGATTTTGCGGGCGAAATTCGTTTTATATAGGTTTTTGGGTATTCTGATTTCAAATTTGCAATTTTTGAAACTGTTGGATAAACGGTTTGTCAGCCATCTTGGATCATTTTCCCGCCAAAAGCTCCCATACTAAAGCAATGGGAAATTTAGAATGTCTTCTTCTCGAGAACTACTGGGCCGATTTGAATTATATTTGGCAGGAAGCATCCTTATGGCATAGAGATTTCATTTTGTTCGAACGAAGACGATTGGCCAATTTGACCATTGGCCATCTTGAATTTTGGCCGATTTTTAGAAATGTATTTTAAAATCTCATTCTCCAAAACGGCTTGGGGAATCGATTCAAAACTTATGAAACCTCATCTAGGCAAAGAGGTAAGCCAAGTTTGTTCAAGACGACTTGGTTGACCGAATGGTTTGGTAGCCATCTTGGATGACCTAGTTTTCCCGAAAACGACCTCCAGAACCGCTGAATGGATCCGGCCAAAATTTTGGAGATATGATTAGGGCCTAAGGGCCATTAAAGTTTGTTCAAGGGAAGTTGCTCCGTCAAAAAACATGGCCGCCGTGGGCCAATCAAAATGTAGCGTGTTTAGCAGACATATTGGATTTTTTTTATTCGATGGATTTTGAGGCCAAAATTGGTTCTATATATGTTTTTGGGTATTCTGAGCTCAAATTTACAATTTTCGAAACTGTCGGATAAATGGTTTGGCGGCCATCTTGGATAATTTTCTCGTCAAAAGCTCCCATGCTAAAGTAATGGGAAATTTAAAATGTCTTCTCGAGAACTGCCAGGCCGATTTCAATTATATTTGGCAGGAAGCATCCTTAGGGCATAAGGATCCAAGTTTGTTCAAATGAACCCGATCGGCCAATTTTCCCAGTGGCCATTTTGGGTTTCGGCCAATTTCAGGAAATGTCTTTAAAAATCTTCTCCGAAACCACTTGGGGAATCTTCATCTAGGCCAAGAGGTAAGCCAAGTTTGTTCAAGAGGACTTGATTGACCAAATGGTTCGGCAACCATCTTAGATGACCTGGTTTTCACGAAAATGACTCCTCTAGAACCGCAGAAGGGGTCAGGCCGAAATTTGGGCCATTAAAATTTGTTCAAGGGAAGTTGATCCATCAGAAAAACATGGGTGCCGTGGGGCAATCAAAATGTAGTGTGTTTGGCGGCCATATTGCACTTGCAAAAATGTCCACAAACTCATTTAAAAGACTACTAAACCACCCACCAACAATTTTGACAAAAATTGATGGTGCTCCAGGTGAGCGACACGGGCCCCTTGGGCCTCTTGTTTTAAAATGGTAGACATTGTTGGAGTCGCTCCGTTACCGGTTAACTGTTAATTTTATCCGGGTACTCGGTTAATTTCTCTTGTGACTCGGTTTCTTCCAAGATGGATGCGGCCATATAGCCAAGATGGCGGCACCCATGATTAACGTTTTGTTTTGACTTGGTGTGTCTATGCACTGTTTTAGGCTGTTCTTTAGCTCTCGCTTCATTGACGAGAGTGTATGTAGTGATCGGTCTTTATTTCTTGGCTATTTTAACGTTAGTTAATTACCAAGTCGTGTTTATAAAATTTTCACTCAAAAAATTTTCACATTTTTCCTGCCTAATTCTTGATGATCATTAATTTAAGAGAAAGTTAATGTTTATAATCAATTTTGAATTACAATCAAGTAAATTGTGCGCGTTGCTCGTCATCATCTTATCATGCACAGCATTTTAATTCTTATTCTGTTTGCAGAAGGTTAAGGGGCAAGGAAAAGCCCCTCCTGATCCGTTATGCTCTCACTGCAACCGCTTCATGAAGCAGAAGGTCAATGGTCATTACTGTGTTGCCTGCGCAAAGTGCAAGGTTGGGAGTCCTTGCGATGTATGTGCGAAGTGGTCATCGGAGTTGGTGGCAGAATTCGATGGAGAAATCAGAATTGACTCCATCACAAGAGTTTGTGTATCTGGGAATTCTTTTCAATCTCAGGGACGGCGTAGCTTTTCCGGCGGAGAGCACAGTCAAGAGTTTGATTGCAGTTCTGGAGTCAGTTTCTCTAGGAGCCTATCTGACGGCGCGTCAATTTCTCAGAATACTGGGTTTACTAATATCTCTGGAGAAGTTTGTTCCTTATGCGGCACTCAGGCGCAGGCCGATTCAGATGTACTTAATGTCATTCTGGTCTCTGAGAATGGATCCAGTGTCTCTGAGGATTCCAGTAAATGAACCATTGATATTCCATCTTCAGTGGTGGTTATCAGAACAGAATCTCCTACGAGGTGTTCCTCTACAGCCTCCTTAACCGCAGATGTCCATCTTTACAGATGCATCGACGACGGGTTGGGGGGGGCAGTACTGTCTGTCAAGGGAATAAGATCGCATCAATGCGCAGAAACACATCAATGTTCTCGAATTATTAGCGGTGGCATTAGCACTTCGAAAATTCGAGAACTTAATCCGAGACATGATTGTCCTAGTAAGGACAGACAACTCAACAGTGGTGTCTTATTTGAACCGCCAAGGCGGGACGAGATCACCGGAGTTGTGTATGATGATATGGAACCTGCTGTGGTGCCAAGAGAGGAATATTATTCTTCTGGCAGCACACATTCCAGGAAGATTGAACATCCTAGCAGATGCTCTCAGTCAAAGGATGGTTTGCCGTCCGACGGAATGGCAACTCAACCAATCAGTAGCGGAGGCTCTTTTCAAACATTGGGGCAAGCCAAATGCCAAGTACTACCGATCGCTGCTCATTGGCCAGGCCAATCATGGTTTACGGATCTGCTGGACCTTCTGGTTTGCAATCCAATTCCTCTTCCAGAGAGAAGGGATCTGATCTCTCAGAACAAAGGTCTGTATCTCCACGACAGACCGGAGATGTTCCATGGCTTTTCTGAGCAAGCAGCGAAGTTTGTCATCAGCCAGAAGAGGGTCAACCCACCAAAACATATAATTATGGAATCAACAAATTTGCAGAGTGGTGTAAGGGAAGAGATATTGATCCCTTTTCTGCATCTGTTCAACACGTAGCAGATTCTATCTGTCATTTATATGAAGTTGACAAACTTGTACCTTCAACCCTAGCAGCATATAAGTCTGCAGTAGCTTCAGTTGTTCCCAGTGTATGAGTGGAGAACGACACTTTAAATGAAGTTATTAAAGGAATGAGAAATATGCGACCTAGACAGCCAATTCCTATCCCAGCATGGAATCTATCTCTTGTTCCACAGGTTTTAGGGCATGCTCCCTTTGAAACAATTAGATCTATAGATATTAAACTGTTAACTATTAAGTCAGTTTTCTTGGTTGCAGCAGCATCGGCGAGGAGAAGTGAAATTCATGCGCTTTCTGCCGAACAAGACCGTTTTGTCGTCACGGGTGAAGGTTTAAGACTACTTCCACGTCTTTGTTTCTTGGCAAAGAATCAGTCACTTAGACATCCAGGACAGCCGATCAATTTGCCAAGTTTAACTAGACATGACCCAAACTCTTCTCCGCTCGGTGTCCTGTCAGATGTCTGAAAATGTTTAAGAAACGTACTGAGGATTGGAGAGATGACCTGAAATCTCTGTGGTTATGTCTCAAAGCTCCTCATCTCCACCTCGAAAGACACCATTTCTCATTGGATAGTCAATGCTATTCAGATGTCGCATAAAATCGCAACAGGAAAGCAGATAGATCATGCGAACGCCCATCAAGTCCGAGCACTAGTAGCAGCATCGGCCCTTTATAAGTGTGTCTCTTTAGAGGAGGTGATGTCTGTAGCACAATGGCATGCCGAGTCGTCATTTACTGATTTCTACCTTCGCGATATCTCCAGCGCACTTAACCCGGTACGCCAATTTGTTGAATCTTAACTGAAGCCACATCCGACGACTATTTACGCATACATCACAAGGTTCTTCCACATGCACTGAGCAATGGTGCTGCACATGATCTGTGAATGACCGTGGATTGGGTGGAGCTCCTGTGATGATCAAGAAAGACCAAGCACTAAGAAAATGGTGAGTGTTTTCTTAAATTAAGTGACTAATATTAATTTACTCACAGTCGAATTCCCAGACTGATTAAGTAAAAGTCTGGTTCAAGAGTATCTTATTCATTGCAACAGACATTAGACTCATTCAAATTTGAAAATCTGTTCATTATACTGATAGGTTTTTTAAAGTTTAGAAGGTGTAGTAGCTTCTTTTGCACTCTCCTGGACTGCCCTAGGTGAGACTTGGGGCTGACACGGGTCTGGTGGGTGTTGCCTCCCCTTTTGACAGCCCTCTGAAATTTGTGCAGACAAATGAGGGGGGGGGGGGGGTGGAGCGCGGTCAAGACCATGTAAGTTTAGCACTATGAGTCAGATGGTGGAACCCAAGCATATGCCAGGGTTCTAGTCTCTTCACAACCGTCTCTGTCGAATGGTAGATGAGAGCTGGTTCGAGCCTCACCTTCTCCCACCAGAGTTTCTTGGCTGTCGAAATCCGGAGTTTATCATAATAGTACATCTGGTAAGTATTATTCGAAGTAGAATAAAAAGGTGTCTGCTTTTGTTTCTACGAAGATTGTTAATACTTACCAGATGTACATGTACTATGGCCTTTCTCAGCCGCCCCGCTGAGATTCAGCCGCCCTGCTGAGATGAGGCTGAGCTGCTTTCACTGTTTGTCAAGACAAATATAAGACGAATCTGACTGATTGGGAATTGACTTGGTACCTGGGGCTATGGTAATTCCCGGACATAGTATGGGCAGGACCATGGCGAGTGCAGAGGTTTAATTGTTTATTTTGAGGTAGACTAGATAATAGACATTATCATAATAGTACATCTGGTAAGTAGTAACAATTCTCGTAGAAACAAAAGCGGGTGCTTTATTGAAACCCCTCAAAATAAAAACATAACAATATTTAGAGTGAGTACTCGGCAAAGTTGTCTGCAATTTATGGGCCTAATATATTGGTCTCAGAAATTTCTATATATTATCATTGCGTGGTAACAGAGTATCCGCATAATGGGTACCCCTTTGATAACTTCATTTTTTGTTGATAGGGGTCATAGCATAATTTTGATGCTATTTCCGTGAAAGATTATGTCAAAATAAATTCAAATTTCTTTTTACTTGATATTTATAAGTCATTTAACTAGCAATTGAAATCTTTTCTTTACACAAACTGTTCAAATTTGGATGCGACTTCTATTAGATAAATTTGCTGTTTTAAAACTGCTAAGAAATTAAAATGGCTCGATCTAAAAAATTGGTCTTAAGGATGCGGCTTCAAATTGGAGATTTACGATCTTTGTTGTTTCAGGTCCAGTGTTGCTGCACTGGTGCTGCCTGTACATGTATGTGCTTGTCTTGTTTGACCACTTAGTCACTAACTCATGATGACCCGATGTTTCAGGTCCTGTGTTGCTGCGCTGGTACTGCCTGTATATGTACGTGATTGCGATGAATGGGATCACAGAGTGCTTTGTCTTTGCTGCTATGAGTAAAGAACAGGTAGACAGGTATGTGTTAGCAATATGCATTAGTAACCATGGTAACTACAGTTGAGTATTGGTAAATGACTCGCATATTGTAAATACATGTATATAAGATTAACATTGACTGATGGTGATATTCACTTCAAGATAAACTAGACAGAATCACACGATCCCCCGCAACAGCAGCCATCCTGATGGGTGCAGTGATGGACTGACTGGCTTCCCATGAGGTTGGTCACGATACTCCATGCAAGAGTAAAGTTATCGAATGAAAATGTGTGTGTGATAGATGGATGGACACACACATGGATGGATGGACATAAACTTGGATGCGAAAACATAATCCCCCTTCTTTTCATGAAAGCGTGATGATAATTAAACTCCAGGAAGAAAGCTGCTGAATATTGTCGAATCTGTCTTAAAGTATCAAACTTGACCTAATGATGCTTGATTGGGTTAGCTGATGTGTGTATGATTCAGTAATTCCTTCACACACTGTTATTGACCTTTCAAGCTCATTGGCGGCCAGAGGGAAAGATCAGATCGTATATATATTCTGCAAACGAGGTGTTGTTGACTCTGAAAGCTGTGAGTATTGGCATCCAGAGAGGGAAAGATCAGCTTGTATATATACTCTGTGCAGACGAGGTGTTATTGACTCTGAAAGCTGTGAATATTGGCATCCAGAGAGGGAAAGATCAGACCGTATATATATTCTGCAAACGAGGTGTTGTTGACTCTAAAAGCTGTGGGTATTGGCATCCAGAGAGGGAAAGATCAGACTATATATACTCTGTGCAGACGAGGTGTTGTTGACAAAAGCTGTGGATATTGGCATCCAGAAGGAAAGAGCAGACTATATATATAGTCTGTGCAAACGAGGTGTTGTTGACTCTGAAAGCTGTGGATATTGGCATCCAGAGGGAAAGATCAGACTGTATATATACTCTATGCAGACGAGGTGTTGTTGACTCAGAAAGCTGTGGATATTGGCATCCAGAGAGGGCAAGATCAGACCGTATATATACTCTGTGCAGACGAGGTGTTGTTGACTCTGAAAGCTGTGAATATTGGCATCCAGAGAGGGAAAGATCAGATCGTATATATATTCTGCAAACGAGGTGTTGTTGACTCTAAAAGCTGTGAGTATTGGCATCCAGAGAGGGAAAGATCAGATTGTATATATACTCTTTGCAGACGAGGTGTTGTTGACAAAAGCTGTGAATATTGGCATCCAGAGGGAAAGATCAGACCGTATATATATTCTGCAAACGAGGTGTTGTTGACTCTGAAAGCTGTGGGTATTGGCATCCAGAGAGGGAAAGATCAGACTATATATACTCTGTACAGACGAGTGTTGTTGACTCTGAAAGCTGTGGATATTGGCATCCAGAGAGGGCAAGATCAGACCGTATATATACTCTGTGCAGACGAGGTGTTGTTGACTCTGAAAGCTGTGGATATTGGCATCCAGAGGGAAAGATCAGACTGTATATATAGTCTGTGCAGACGAGGTGTTGTTGACTCTGAAAGCTGTGGATATTGGCATCCAGAAGGAAAGATCAGACTATATATATAGTCTGTGCGGACGAGGTGTTGTTGACTCTGAAAGCTGTGGATATTGGCATCCAAAGAGGGCAAGATCAGACCGTATATATACTCTGTGCAGACGAGGTGTTGTTGACTCTGAAAGCTGTGGATATTGGCAGCCAGAGGGAAAGATCAGACCATATATATACTCTGTGCAAACGAGGTGTTGTTGACTCTGAAAGCTGTGGATATTGGCATCTAGAGAATGAAAGATCAGACGATATAATGTGCTCAGCCTAGACAAGGTGTTGGCACAGACAAGGTGTTTAATGATGACTAATTCTGCCGTGACATCCTAACAGAAAGGCAGCACACTTAGCTGTTAGGTCACAGATCTCATGATGCTCAACAACCAATGAGAATACTTTGTTGCCCATTACACTGGTGTAATATGGTTAATATTAACCCTTTCATAGACAAATTCCTGAAAAAATTCATTCTTTATGATATAAAACCTATTCTGTTGAATATTTTGAAATTAATTTTACCTGAAGCCATTAACAGCTGCCTTAGGTAACAATGGCTTCCAGTCAAACTAATTTCAAAATATTAAACAGTTTTTCTATATGGTTGCCTTGAAAATGATATATTTGGAATTCATCGGTGAAAGGGTTAAATGGGTGCAGAAGCTTGTTTATCTGATAAATGGTATCTAATTTTTATTTTTAGATACAGTCAGAAGATGTTATTATTCTCTATTCTCTTCCTGGTATCATCCTGGTTCTTGACTGACATATTTGGGGTTATTGGCTTTGTTCATGCAGGCTATCTCAACATGACAGCCCGAATCATTCACAGGTAAGGCTCGATGGTAAAGGTTTTGTCACCATCAAGATACATTTTAACCCTTTTATGGTTAAGCCGGCCTAAACTGGCCGCTGCAGTGGTCTTGGAAGATGTCCATTTGTCAACCAAGAGAAGACTGCTTTTGAAAACTTACCGCTGGAATGACTGACTCGATAACCAAGCCAGTGATTCCAGTGGTAAATTAATAAAAATAGTTTACTCTTGGCTGACAAATGGACATTGACCATAAGATAAGAAAATGGAAATTCTCTTGATCAGATTTTACCATTAAAGGGTCAAACGTATCACAAATGATTTCACTTCAAGAGTATACTTACCTCCCTAATACTTTTGATATTGCTAAATATTGGCTTTCACTCAATAAACACTCAGATTTAAAACAGTTAGGTGCCCCTACTGGGCAGGGAGTCAGAGCGTAGTCTGGCGGATGCCAGCCCCACCACCGCGCATGCGCAGACTAGCACTACCTCTTTGCTAGATTATTGGCAAAGAGAACACACATGTCTTTTTCAGTCATAAGCTTTTCTACTCTTAAACTGTTTTATTAGTGTTATTTTGGAGTGTTAGTGTCTGATTTGGATGGCGGGAGGATACACTTCGCCACGGAAGGACTTAGGACCTTTAAATCAGGTGACTTCTAGTAAAATTAGCGAGTTTTCTTCCCGGTGTATTGTGTTTCCGGGACTCGCGTTTACCGTGATAAGCGCCTTGGTTAGTTGGTTTATGTCAACTCGGTGCTACCTAGGACTAATTTCTCTTTCTGTTTATGTCCACAGGTCTGTATGACGCTAGGTGGTGACTTCACAGTAGCAGAGAGTTAGTTTTCTCTCCACCATGGTTCCATTTCCTACTAACACTGTTAGGTTATCTAACCAAATGAAAAATTATGTCCAGTGAGTTGGAGGCCTAGTATAAAGGTCTTCTCACTTTGCCCTCTTGATCCAATTCCTTCCCCATGAGGTGGAGAGAGTTAAGAGGCGTGCAGATGGTGGAGTTCTCCGGTTCGTCACGTTGGATGGTTTGTCTATACAAAGTGTCAGGTATCTAGTTATTGATAATGTGGTGATGTTAATTATTGTAAACAAACAAAGGGAGATAATTAACATTTTTGCCAGAAAAGAGTTATCTATATGTATCTGATGGTTGTGTAGTCGACTTATCCATTCAGCATACAATTCGTCCTTGCACTTGGATGTTTTGTTGGGATCGAATTTTTTTCCTGTCACGGGATTAATGACGTCATAATCAGCCTGGCTATGTATTTATCAGCAATTTGAGCGCTATGCTGGTTTCTGATGTATATTGATCTTTATGATCATTTTCCTTCTCTTTGAGTTGGATTGAGTTTCTAAGCTTAACTAGTTGCTCATACTCCTTGTCCTTTGCCCTGTTTCAGGGACCGGGTTGCGCGTCCTGTGGTCGTTTTCTTCTTGAAAAGTTCTGGCCGCATCTGTGCTATCAATGTAGCCCTTGTGGTCCATTGGTTAATTGTGACATATGTAAGCACTGGGGGGGCGAGTTAATGTCCGAATTCTTGTGCTGCTTACAGGCGACGGACAAGGTGGTAGAGGAGGAGAAGAAGAAGAAGCGGAAACGAGAGGTTGTAAGTAGGAAGGGTAAGGGGAAGGTCTCGTCCGCGGTGGATATGGAGGCCTTCCGGACCGAGATGTTGGGAGAGATGAAGAGGGCAGTAAAGGATTTGGTTCCAGGGTTGCTTCGTGGCATGCTTCCTGGACCAAATCCTTTACTGTCCTCATCATCGGCTTCGGAGCAGGTAATCCCCGCCTCTGGATCGATTTTCCTTAGTCCGCTTCCGTTGTTCGACGATTCAGAGGTGGCCCCATTAGAGGGGGCGTTCCACGGCCCTGGCAGCAGGCTTATTGCCGCGCCGATAGGGGACCGTGGACGGTTGTCGCTGGAACCCGCGGGCTGCTTATCAGTCCAGGGGTATCCGCACGCCGCGGTGGCCAGTACCTCCTATGGCACCGTTCCTGGTCAGCCCGGGTTAGCTCTCTTTGCTGACCCGGGGTCTAATCTTTCTGACCAGGGTAATGAGGATTACCTGCTAGGGTCGCCGTCTGACGACGTGGACATGGATGAAGACGTTTGTGCACCCCTCGCGGGGAATACAGGCGCCTTATTCCACGGTTTTACTCACCCTGGAGTAAAGTCCGCGGCTCAGGTGGTGGCCCAGGGCGCTGCTGATGGCCAGCGGTACCGCATACCTCGGCTTGCCGAGGGTGTTGCTGGTGCTGGCCGGGCCCGTGGTGAGACTATATATACCCCGCGCTCTGCCACGGTGCCTGCTCCTGGTCAAACCAGTGATATTCTCATGCCGGTGCTGTCAGGCCCGCGTGTTTTCCCTGGCTTGCCAGGTGTATCAGCATACCCGCCGTCAAGCTCTACTGCTTGCGCTCAGGAGGAAGACGAAGGACCCCGTCTTGTAGAGCGCTCGCAGTTAGCCACGGAGGAGGATTGGTATGACGCTTGCCAGTGGTTGGTGAGCGTTAGGCCTGACCTGCCCGTGGAGCAGTCGGCTAGCCAGCGTGTTCACACGCTCCGTGGTTAGCTGGGAAACCGACTGCTAACGCTATGCCTTCTCTGCCGCTGGCGGAGCATGTCGTTGACATGTTCAAGGCGGCGGAGTCGTCCATTAAGTCGAGTGGACGTCTCGCGAAGGCCCCTCGCGAGGTGGCCAGGCGTTGTCGCATCGTGCCCCTGGATTACCAGCGGTACGGTGTGGTGCCCAAGCCCAGCGTGGATGACCGCGCGGCTTTGGGTGAGGATGCGCGGCCAGGCTCCCGTTCTGACACGGGTGTCCTGTGCGCGAACGCGTTGCGTTCGGCGAATACCGCGTTGCGTGATGCGGAGGAGAGTGGGAGGGCTTCGATTGCCGCTCTGTCCCACGTCTCCCAGCTGTTACAGGGGGTAGTAACGGCATCCGCATCGCGCCAGCCAAGTCCGGTCACTGTCCAGCGAACCATCCAGGATGGTATTAACCTGGCGCTGGACTGTATGACTCGGGCGGTGACCAGGAGTGTCAGGGCAAGACGCACGTTTGCCCTGGACAATCTGTGCCCGTCTCAGGACCTGTACAATAGGCTACTGCGTACGCCTATGACGGGCCCTGGTCTTTTTGGAGGTGAGGGATGTCGCCACCTCCAAGAGACGGTCACCCTGGTGAATAACCAGAGGGCGCTGCGCGAGCAGTTTGATGTGCTGCGTCGTGCTAACGCTCGCGCCGCGGCCCCGGCGTGTCGTCCCCTGCAGGCTCGAGGTGGTGCTGGCCAGGTCAGTGGCCAGCCACCGTCGCAGCGTCGGCCTCGGCCGCGTGCGATTCGGCCAGCAGCGAGGGGGGCGCAGGTTCCTCAGGCGCCGTCAGCCAGGCAGCCGCCCGCGCACCGAGGTGCGCGCGGGGCGGGGCGGGGCGCGCGAGGATCTGGGCGTGGTTATCGGTCCTGACAGGACGCTTACCGCGGTAAGAACCACTCCGGTGTGTATGGCGACGGAGACAGTGCCGCTCTTGCATGCCTCGTGTCCACCGCGGTCCCTAGGTGGGCCGGTGGGAGGCCGGCTAGCCGGCCACATGCAAGAGTGGGAACGGTTAACTCAGGACCGTTTAGTCTTGCGATGGCTTTCCGTCGGGTATCATCCAGAGTGGGTGACAGGCCCGCCGTCGCGACTGTCTCTGGTGCCAGTCTGGACTCCCATTCCGAGAGATCCAGAGCAAAGGTTGTGTATCGAGGAGGAGATAAATTCCCTCGTACAAAAAGGAGCTATTCAGCCGGCACAAAGATGTCCGGGCTTCTATTCAACCCTGTTCTTAGTAACAAAACGCACCGGAGGGTGGAGACCGATTCTCAACCTCAAGCCACTGAACAAGTTCATCGAGACGCCCAGTTTCAATATGGAAACGGTGCGCTCGGTGTTGGCGGGGTTGGAGAGGGGGATGTGGACGGCGTCGATAGATTTGAAGGACGCTTATTTCCACATCCCCATCCACGGGAGTTTCTGTCGCTTCCTGAGATTTGCATTCCAGGGCAGACAGTGGGAATTCAGGGTGTTGCCCTTCGGAATTTCCACGGCTCCTCGGGTTTTCACCCGTGTGGTTCTTGCGATCACAGCATACCTCCGCAGGAGAAGCATAGCAGTCCACACGTACATAGACGACTGGCTGTTGAAAGCGCACACCCGGGAAAGTTTGTCCGCCAATCTGGAGATTGTTTTGAAAATTCTCACAGACTTGGGCTGGATGATCAATTTCCCAAAATCAGAGCTGACTCCATCCCAGAAGTTTGTTTACCTGGGGATGTTCTTCGATCTAGAGACAGGATATGTTTATCCTACTCAGGAGAGAGTTCAAAAACTCATCTCGTTGATTCAGTCAGTGTGCGACAGTCGTCATGTCCTGGCACGGGTTTACTTGAGAATGCTGGGGTTGATGGTTTCGTTGGAACCAGTCATTCCTCAGGCCGCCTTACGCAGGCGGCCGATCCAGTTGTTTCTCATGACACAATGGACCCAGAGTACAGGTTCGCTGGACTCGAATGTGTCAGTGTTGGCGCCTCTGATTCACCACCTGCAATGGTGGTTGAATACAGAGAATCTCTTGCCGGGGGTTTTGCTAACCCCTCCCCACCCTCAGGTGACTGTGTATACAGATGCATCGATGGAGGGCTGGGGAGCTTGCCTGGAAGAATCCACGATATCAGGGCTTTGGAATCTGGAACAGTCAAAGGAACATATAAATCTACTGGAGCTAAGAGCAGTAGTCCTGGGCCTGGAACATTTCTTACAGAAAGTTCAGGGCAAGATTGTTCTTATTCGTTCAGACAACTCAACAGTTGTGACTTACATAAACCGCCAGGGCGGAACGAAGTCGCCCAGTCTCTGTATGATGACATGGAAACTGCTTTGTTGGTGTCTGGATCACCAGATTACCTTGAAAGCAGTTCATATTCCGGGAAGGTTAAACCTGCTAGCAGACTCATTGAGCCGAAGGATGAGTGTTTTACCCACGGAATGGCAACTAAATCAATGTGTGGCGGATCGTCTGTTCGACCATTGGGGGAAACCCAACATCGATTTGTTCGCAACGAAGGAGAATGCGAAGATGACGACGTACGTCTCTCCGATTCCGGATCCAAGCGCTTTCGCAACAGATGCGTTAGCTATCAGCTGGGGGAGAATGTATGCATACGCATTCCCTCCAGCAATCCTGATTCCAAAAATTCTTCAGAAAATCAGACAAGAGGAATGCCAAGTGCTTCTGATCGCCCCGGATTGGCCAAGCCGATCATGGTATACGGATCTGCTGGACCTTCTGGTCTGCAATCCGGTTCCTCTGCCTCTGATGGACGATATTATCTTCCAGGGCAAGGCCCTTCACAACAATCCGTCAATGTTCAGATTGACTGCGTGGATGTTGTCAAGGAATCTAGAATTAAGGAGGGCTTTTCTGAGCAAGCAGCCATGTTTATGGCCAAAGCCAGGAGGGGGTCAACCTCCAGAGCATATAATTATAAAATCAACAGATTTGCAGAATGGTGCTCAAAAAGATGTATTGATCCAATGGATTCATCTATTCAAGTAGTAGCTGATTTCCTCTGTCACCTCTATGATGCCTATAGCCTCAAGCCTAACTCTATTGCTGGTTATAAGTCAGCATTAATGTCTGTTATTCCTTGCTTGGCTAAGAGGGGAAGTGATGAAGTAAATACATTGAATGTATTAATTAAAGGCATGGGCAATCTAAGACCAAGGAATCCACCTGTGATTCCGTCTTGGAGTTTATCGCTAGTGCTTCAAGTACTAGGTGATAAGCCTTTTGAACCACTTAGTTCCATTTCTATGAAACTATTAACACTGAAGACTGTGTTTTTAATTGCTGCGGCCTCGGCTAGGCGTAGGAGTGAAATTCATGCCTTATCAGCCGAGGATGACCGTTTTGTGGTTTCAGGGGAAGGCCTTAAGCTGCTACCTAGGATTAATTTCTTGGCTAAAAATCAGTCGTTGAAATATCCAGGTCAACCTATTATTTTGCCTGCTTTAACTAGATATGATCCTAATTCTAAAGCATGGTGTCCCGTCCGGGCGCTGCGCCGGTACAAACAACGTACGGCGGCATGGCGCACCGACCAGTCAGCGTTATGGTTGTCATATATTGAACCCCATGGGAGGGCTTCTAAGGACACCATTTCCAGGTGGATTGTGGAATGCATTCAGTTTTGCCATAAATCCGCTACCGGGAAGCAGGTTGACGTGGCCAAGGCTCACAGTGTCCGCGGCGTAGTGACATCCACGGCCCTATTTAATGGGGTCCCTGTGGATGATATTATGTCGGTGGCTCAGTGGCACTGTGAGTCAAGTTTTACAGACCATTATCTCCGTGACACCTCTAATCCTCTCGCCTTGTCGGTTTTGAAAAAATAAATCGGTTTATATTTTTTGAGGAGGTTTTTCCTCATTACTTATATATTTCACAATTAATTTATGGAAACACCCACTTTTTTGGGCCTGCATCAGTCTTTGCCAATGGGAAGATGATGTCAGCAGCCATTTTCAACAAGGTCAGTCTTGTTTATGTGTTGTCCGTTGTTGATTGTATTGTCACGATTACCCGTTATTAATATGGTGATGGTTTGTGTATTTGTGTGGTTCATTGTTGAGAGTTACGAAAATGGAGCTTTTTCGTCTCTGTCCTGTAGTACATGGCACTGGTACGTAGAGAGCGTATAGGACATTGAGGTCAGTCGACTCTTCCTCCCAGGAAGGAGGGGGGGGGAGCGCATATGACATTCGGTCATCTCTCATACATCGGTGGTGTTATCCGATGGTTAGTCAAATCCTGACTGTTTTTTCTTACAGTTTCAGAAGTTTAAGTGCCTTAAACGCAGAAAAGCGTATAGGGATGAGCTGGTCTTTTGACCTCGCCTCCCTCCCGCCAGATTCACTTTCGAATTCTGGCAATATCAAAAGTATTAGGGAGGTAAGTATACTCTTGAAGTGAAATAAACGAAATCTAGGATTTCTTTTTTCACGAGAGAGTTGATACTTACCTCCCTAGATACGGACCCGGCCTCTCCACCCCACAGAGGCTCGGTCTTCAGGCTCTTAATAGTTGCATGTGTGTCAGCCAATAATCTAGTCAGAGGAAGTGCTAGTCTGCGCATGCGCGGTGGTGGGGCTGGCATCCGCCAGACTACGCTCTGACTCCCTGCCCAGTAGGGGCACCTAACTGTTTTAAATCTGAGTGTTTATTGAGTGAAAGCCAATATTTAGCAATATCAAAAGTATTAGGGAGGTAAGTATCAACTCTCTCGTGAAAAAAGAAATCCTAGATTTCGTTTATTTTATAATAATAATAATAACAATATCTACACTAGAGGGATCTATTTCTAGCAATACCCAACCCATTCCTAATTATGCCCCACCCATTTCTAACTATGCCCCATCCATTTCTAGCTATGCTCCGCAAATTTCTAGCTATTCCCTATCCATTTCTCTATATCCTGCCCATTTCTAGTTATGCCCCACCCATTTCTAAATAAACTACTCCCATTTCTAGCTAATCCCAAGTGCTGCCCCACCCATTTCTAGCTATGCCCTGCCTATTTCTAGCTATGCCCCACCCAATTCTAGCTACCAAACCTTCCATTTCTAACTATGCCCTGCCCATTTCTAGCTAGGCTTCACCCATTTCGAGCTATGCCCCTCCATTTTGTACATGTGTTGGGATCGATTTATATACTTTGAACCCTGAATTATCAGAATCCCAATTTCAAGTTAACTATTCCGGAAAGTTGTTGAATATTTTGAAACAAATTTGACTGGGAGATGTTGCTGCCCATAACAGCAATAGCTTCCAATCAAATAAGTTCCAAGATATTCAACAGAAAACGTAGTAATTCGTAAATTCATCAGACATACCAGTCATACACTTGACAGATTTTCATGACGGAGCTTAGATACATCATGATTGTGACGTCATCTAATATGTGATGTCTGTTGATGTTTGATACTTGAGTGACAGACATGTTACCTCCATTTACAGCTGCATAGCTTATGTAGAAACCATTTCTTCTGTAAGGATCAAGGGCATCAGGATGTCATTGTTGTGTGTAAATCTCTAGTATATCAAGTTATTTCCTGTTAAGAATAGGTTTCACATCTCTATATTAGATGTTATCAAGCCAATTGTCATGTCATATGAAATTAATCTCACATTTTTAAGTATGATGTCAGTTTGAATGATCTCAAATAGTTAGTTCTAACTGAGATCTTCCTAAACAGTTTGATAAATCTGATATGAAATGGCAACAAGTTTGAGATTTTAATTATCATATACGGTAATATTTCAAGTTTTCATGTGTCGGTTTTACATTTGTTTCTTGCTCGAGGATCTAAAGGTCAAAGTTTGAAATGATCTGAGGATCTGCGATGACACACCATTGACGGTACATTCAAGTTTTATATTAAACTGCTGTCTAATTAATCGTGCACTATGGTACTTTCTGTATTGACCCTTTGATGGTGAAGCAGACCACAAAATTGCTTCTGCAGTGGTCTTGAGATGAGAAGAGGATTCTGAACATTTAACAATAGAATGTCTGTTATAATAGCCAAGCCACTCATTTCGGAGGCTGCGCCATCAACATTAATGCTTTTGGTTAGTTCTTTTCATTCCCATTATTATTCAACAATGGTTCTTCAGTCTTGTGTTAATATTGGAGCCAATTCGGGCCAGTAATGTCACAGATATCCATAGATGCATAATTTGATCTGATCTGGAACCAGCTTCTTTTCTCCGGATCATTTCCTTTGTGCTAAAATTTGAATTGGAAAGGGAGTTTTTGAGATACATCTCCAGACATACAGGCAGGCATGCATGCAGACAGACAGAAAGACAGAGCTGAATGCAATAACCCGCTTCCCTTTATGGGCCAAGGGTAATAAATTATATAAAAGAATGGATGAATCTAGTAATAGACATACAATTAGTACAACTTGACAGACTATTAAGTGTTTATGACAGACTATATCGCTTCATTTATGACGTAATTGATTATGACGTCAGCCTACATGTGACATAGTTAATTATGATGTCATAAGATTGACTGAGAAACTGAATTCATCCATTATTCAATGGGTATAAAAAACACAGTAGGATATTAGTATCCGTCTTTATCATGGGTGCCCGGCATACCAGCAACAGCCAAAGTTTACTTGGCCCATTGAAATTCAGCTTGCCATGGCTAGCAGCAAACAGTTATGTCTAAGCCTGGACTTTGTTCAGGTCAGTGTTGTTGTTGTTGTCTGAGATGTGTGATTAATGGGAACTGTTTGTATGAGGTGATGTAACAATACAGACAACACTTGTTCTGTTTCAGTGTTTATTACATAAAGCGGTATTACAAGAACACTTCATATTCACCATTACAAGGACTGCTGCCTACTCCACCTTACCTACTCATGCTAAGTCTATTGGCCATCATAATGGGCATATCCGAGGTATGTCATACTCATGCTGGTTATAGTGGTCATCATAATGGGTCTATCAGAGGTACTTCATACTCATGCTGTTTATAGTGACCTTCATAACTGGTATATCAGAGGTGCTTCATACTCATGCTGGTTATAGTGGCCATCATAACGGGTATATCAGAGGTACTTCATACTCATGCTGTTTATAGTGGCCATCATAATGGGTAGATCAGGGGTACTTCATACTCATGCTGGTTATAGTGGTCATCATAACGGGTCTATCAGAGGTGCTTCATACTCATGCTGGTTATAGTGGCCATCATAACGGGTATATCAGAGGTGCTTCATACTCATTCTGGTTATAGTGGTTATCATAACGGGTATATCAGAGGTGCTTCATACTCATGCTGGTTATAGTGGCCATCATAATGGGTATATCAGAGGTACTTCATACTCATTCTGGTTATAGTGGTAATCATAACGGGTCTATCAGAGGTGCTTCATACTCATGCTGGTTATAGTGGCCATCATAATGGGTCTATCAGAGGTGCTTCATACTCATTCTGGTTATAGTGGCCATCATAATGGGTATATCAGAGGTACTTCATACTCATGCTGGTTATAGTGGCCATCAGACTGGGTATATCAGAGGTACTTCATCTACTCATGCTGGTTATAGTGGCTGTCATAACGGGTATATCAGAGGTACTTCATACTCATGCTGATTATAGTGGTTATCATAACGGGTATATCAGAGGTACTTCATACTCATGCTGATTTTAGTGGCCATCAGAATGGGTATATCAGAGGTACTTCATCTACTCATGCTGGTTATAGTGGTTATCATAACGGGTATATCAGAGGTGCTGGTTATAGTGGCCATCAGAATGGGTATATCAGAGGTACTTCATCTACTCATGCTGGTTATAGTGGCTGTCATAACGGGTATGTCAGAGGTACTTCATACTCATGCTGGTTATAGTGACTGTCATAACGGGTATATCAGAGGTACTTCATACTCATGCTGATTATAGTGGTTATCATAACGGGTATATCAGAGGTACTTCATACTCATGCTGATTATAGTGGCCATCAGAATGGGTATATCAGAGGTACTTCATCTACTCATGCTGGTTATAGTGGCTGTCATAACGGGTCTATCAGAGGTACTTCATACTCATTCTGGTTATAGTGGCCATCATAATGGGTATATCAGAGGTACTTCATACTCATGCTGGTTATAGTGGCCATCATAACGGGTCTATCAGAGGTACTTCATACTCATTCTGGTTATAGTGGCTATCATAATGGGTATATCAGAGGTACTTCATCTACTCATGCTGGTTATAGTGGCTGTCATAACGGGTCTATCAGAGGTACTTCATACTCATTCTGGTTATAGTGGCCATCATAATGGGTCTATCAGAGGTACTTCATACTCATGCTGGTTATAGTGGCCATCATAATGGGTCTATCAGAGGTACTTCATACTCATGCTGGTTATAGTGGCCATCATAACGGGTCTATCAGAGGTACTTCATACTCATGCTGTTTATAGTGGCCATCATAACGGGTATATTAGAGGTACTTCATACTCATGCTGGTTATAGTGGCCATCATAACGGGTATATCAGAGGTGCTTCATACTCATTCTGGTTATAGTGGCCATCATAACGGGTATATCAGAGGTACTTCATACTCATGCTGGTTGTGGTGGTCATCATAACGGGTATATCAGAGGTACTTCATACTCATGCTGGTTATAGTGGCCATCATAACGGGTATTTCAGAGGTACTTCATACTCATTCTGGTTATAGTGGTCATTATAACGGGTCTATCAGAGGTACTTCATACTCATGCTGTTTATAGTGGCCATCATAATGGGTCTATCAGAGGTACTTCATACTCATGCTGGTTATAGTGGCCATCATAATGGGTAGATCAGAGGTACGTTATGTTCAAAACATGTTTTGTGTCAGTTGTATATGAGAGACGGGCCATATTTTGTGTGAGTTGTTTGTTAATAGTTCATAATATTGTGCATTGGATGTGCAGTTCTATATGAGAGGTATGTAAGATTCATGAGAATAAATTCAATTCAGTCATATATACACCTGTGCAAAAGTTAAGCACCAGCAAAAACAATAGAACGTAGAAACATGATGGTACAACTAGGCTGCCATACTTTTTGTCCCCGCGTTAGCTGACATAATTCCAAGTACGAAATGCACATGCATGCATGACTTCACGCAGCTTGATGTCCGTGCGTGGCGGGAAACAGCACACGTGTTCAGTTATGTAAAAGTCCAGTTTGAGGTGTAGAACATTACATACAGATTTAGGCGACAAGATTAGGAATTTTGTGTTCATGACCGTGGTTTATTTGTACAGAGAGAATTAGCTCTTGATTGTGAACTGCTATGGCAAGACGAAGGTTAAGTGATCGTGTGAAATGGCAAATCATAGGCATGCATACCACTGGTATGTCATGCAGAGAGATTGGCAGACAGCTGAGCATTAACCATACTGTAATCAGTCGTTTGATTGCAAAACATGAGCAAACTAACGAGGTGAAGGACAGGCCTAGATCTGGAAGACCGAAGAAGGCTACTGCCCATGATGATCGAGCCCTAGTATGCCTTGTTAGGAGATCTCCATTCACCAACAGCAGAGTGCTCAGCCAGCAATGGGAAACGCGCAATAGAGTGTCAATGTCTACCGTCAAAAGGGGACTGTATGCTGCTGGCATGAAAGCTAGGAGACCTGTCAGACGTCCTCTCCTCACTGCACACCACAAAGAGGAGCGTCTGAGGTGGTGCAACGAAAGAAGACACTGGAACATGAAATCCTGGAGACGGGTACACTGGTCCGATGAAAGTCGGTTCCTGCTTCATGCCACAGATGGTCGAACTCGTGTATGGAGGTCCAGACGCACGGCGTACGACCAACGTAACATCATGGAAGAAGTTCCATTTGGTGGAGGTTCCGTTATGATATGGGGGTGCATCTCATTTGATTGTAAGCTGGATCTGTTGACTGTACCTGGAACACTAAATGGACAAAGATATCAAGATTCCATACTGGATAGAGTTGTGGTCCCTCATTTTGTAAATCATGCACCTGGAACCCACCCTATATTCATGGATGACAACGCCCGACCACATCGTGCTAGAGCTGTGCATGAATACCTCCGCCAGAATGCCATCGAAACCCTACCATGGCCAGCAAGGAGCCCTGACATGAACCCTATTGAGCATATCTGGGACATTCTGGGAAACATGGTGAGAAGGAGGGATCCTCCTGTGCAGAACCTACAGGAATTAACAGACGCACTCCATCTTGAATGGCAACGAATACCACAATGGCGTATCAGTCGGTTGGTGACCAGCATGAGACGTCGTGTCCAGGCCGTCATCCAGGCACAAGGTGGATATACCCGGTATTAATAATGACAGTCTCAAACTCGTGCACAGATGTTAAACTTCGTTTTCAGACACCATTAATGACAATCTAGCCACGTGTGTCAACTGTAGGGCAATAGTTGTCAGTTGTGTCAACGTAACCATATTCAGGCCTCGTTTTCAAGTTCAAACAAAAACATACAGTGTTTCCCCACCATCATAATCAGCATTCCTCTAGTTGCATTATTACCTCTTGCACTAAGATGGATGGGTACATAAATGTTTATGCTATTGCTTTCTTCATAGCACATGAATATACCCTCGCATGTGCGTAAAAATAGGGTGGTGCTTAACTTTTGCACAGGTGTATATATAAGCTGTGACATATTGTGTGTCACTTGTATATCAGAGCTATGGCACATTCTGTGTCAGTTGTATATCAGAGCTGCATCATATTGTGTGTCAGTTGTATATCAGAACTACATCATATTGTGTGTCAGTTGTATAGCAGTGCTGTGACATATTGTGTGTCAGTTGTATATTAGAGCTGTGTGTCAGTTGTATATCAGAGCTGTGTCATATTGTGTGTCAGTTGTATATCAGTGCTGCATCATATTGTGTGTCAGTTTTATATCAGAGCTGCGTCATATTGTGTGTCAGTTGTATATCAGAGCTGCATCATATTGTGTGTGTCAGTTGTATATCAGAGCTGCGTCATATTGTGTGTCAGTTGTATATCAGAGCTGCGTCATATTGTGTGTCAGTTGTATATCAGAGCTGCGTCATATTGTGTGTCGGTTGTATATCAGAGCTGCGTCATATTGTGTCTCAGTTGTAGGGCATATTGTGTGTCAGTTGTATAGCAGTGCTGCATAATATTGTGTGTCAGTTGTATATCAGAGCTGTCATATTGTGCATCAGTTCACTCAGTTGTATATCAGAGCTATGGAATAGTGTGCGTCAGTTGTATATCAGAGCTATGGCATATCGTCTGTCAGTAGTATATCAGAGCTATGGCATATTGTGTGTCAGTTGTATATCGGAGCTGTGTCATATTTTGTGTCAGTTATATATCAGAGCTGTGGCATATTGTGTGTCAGTTGTATATCAGATCTGTGGCATATTGTATGTCAGTTGTTTATCAGAGCTCTGGCATATTGTGTGTCATAACAGTATCTTTATACACGCCCCCTGACTCATTTCATTATGCATTCTCCAGACCCAACTTTTATGAAAAGGAATTGGTAATTGGAATTTAATTCCTTTTGTATTTAAGAGTAAATGGGAATTGATGAAATTCAAAGGAATTGGAATTGAATCAATTCCTCTCATTAGGAATTGACCCCAGCCCTGCATAACACTCAGTTGTATATCAGAGCTGCGTCATATTGTCTGTCAGTTGTATATCAGAGTTATGACATATTGTGTGTCAGTTGTATATCAGAGTTATGACATATTGTCCATCAGTTGTATATCAGAGTTATGACATATTGTGTGTCAGTTGTATATCAGAGATATGACATCGTCCATCAGTTGTATATCAGAGTTATGACATAGTGTGTGTCAGTTGTATATCAGAGATATGACATCGTCCATCAGTTGTATATCAGAGGTATGACATATTGTGTGTCAGTTGTATATCAGAGTTATGACATATTGTCTAGCAGTTGTATATCAGAGTTATGACATATTGTGTGTCAGTTGTATATCAGAGTTATGACATATTGTGTGTCAGTTGTATATCAGATATGACATATTGTCCATCAGTTGTATATCAGAGTTATGACATATTGTGTGTCAGTTGTATATCAGAGCTATGTCATATCGTGTGTCAGTTGTATATCAGAGCTGTGGCATATTGTGTGTCATAACAGTGTCTTTATACACTCCCCCTGACTCATTTCATTATGCATTCTCCAGACTCAACTTTTATGAAAAGGAATTGGTAATTGGAATTGAATTCTTTTTGTATTTAGGAGTAAATGGGAATTAATGAAATTCAAAGGAATTGGAATTGAATCAATTCTTCTCATTAGGAATTGACCCCAGCCCTGCATAACACTCAGTTGTATATCAGAGCTGCGTCATATTGTCCGTCGGTTGTATGTCAAAGTTATAACATATTGTGTGTCAGTTGTATATCAGAGTTATGACATATTGTGTGTCAGTTGTATATCAGCGATATGACATATCGTCCATCAGTTGTATATCAGAGTTGACATATTGTGTGTCAGTTGTCTATCAGAGCTATGACATATTGTTCATCAGTTGTATATCAGAGTTATGACATATTGTGTGTCAGTTGTATATCAGAGCTATGCCATATTGTGTGCCAGTTGTATATCAGAGTTATGAAATATTGTCCATCAGTTGTATATCAGAGTTATGACATATTGTGTGTCAGTTGTATATCAGAGCTATGCCATATTGTGTGTCAGTTGTATATCAGAGATTTGACATATTGTCCATCAGTTGTATATCAGAGTTATGACATATTGTGTGTCAGTTGTATATCAGAGCTATGCCATATTGTGTGTCAGTTCTATATCAGTGTTATGACATATTGTGTGTCAGTTGTATATCAGGGTTGACATATTGTATGTCAGTTGTATATCAGAGTTATGACATATTGTGTGTCAGTTGTATATCAGGGTTATGACATACTGTGTGTCAGTTGTATATCAGGTTTATGACATATTGTGTGTCAGTTGTATATCAGAGTTATGACATATTGTCCATCAGTTGTATATCAGTTATAACATATTGTGTGTCAGTTGTATATCAGAGCTATGCCATATTGTGTGTCAGTTGTATATCAGAGTTATGACATATTGTCCATCAGTTGTATATCAGAGTTATGACATACTGTGTGTCAGTTGTATATCAGAGTTATGACATATTGTGTCAGTTGTATATCAGAGTTATGACATATTGTGTGTCAGTTGTATATCAGGGTTATGACATACTGTGTGTCAGTTGTATATCAGGGTTATGACATATTGTCCATCAGTTGTATATCAGAGTTATGACATACTGTGTGTCAGTTGTATATCAGAGTTATGACATATTGTGTCAGTTGTATATCAGAGTTATGACATATTGTGTGTCAGTTGTATATCAGGGTTATGACATACTGTGTGTCAGTTGTATATCAGAGCTATGCCATATTGTGTGCCAGTTGTATATCAGGGTTATGACATATTGTCCATCAGTTGTATATCAGAGTTATGACATACTGTGTGTCAGTTGTATATCAGAGTTATGACATATTGTGTCAGTTGTATATCAGAGTTATGACATATTGTGTGTCAGTTGTATATCAGGGTTATGACATACTGTGTGTCAGTTGTATATCAGAGTTATGACATATTGTGTGTCAGTTGTATATCAGAGTTATGACATATTGCCCATCAGTTGTATATCAGAGTTATAACATATTGTGTGTCAGTTGTATATCAGAGTTATGACATATTGTGTCAGTTGTATATCAGAGTTATGACATATTGTGTGTCAGTTGTATATCAGGGTTATGACATACTGTGTGTCAGTTGTATATCAGAGTTATGACATATTGTGTGTCAGTTGTATATCAGAGTTATGACATATTGTCCATCAGTTGTATATCAGAGTTATAACATATTGTGTGTCAATTGTATATCAGAGTTATGACATATTGTGTGTCAGTTGTATATCAGAGTTATGACATATTGTCCATCAGTTGTATATCAGAGTTATGACATATTGTGTGTCAGTTGTATATCAGAGTTATGACATATTGTTGTATATCAGAGCTGCATTAAGTAGGTAGGTGCTCCTTGTCAATTCCTCACTTTACCAATGGTCACATGTTTTATTCCTTATTTGTCTGCCCTGTTCCAGGTTTACTTTTGTCACCATGACAGCAGTGTACAAGACAAGCTACTGCATGTGGCTATTGGTGCGGTCTCTGGTCTGATGGTTTTAGCCGCTATATACTTCACAGAGAAAGATCTCATCACATTTGTTAAGGATGAATATACACAGAGAAAAAAAGATAAAAAATCTTAATATATACAAGTAAATTAAAGTATTTTAAATAAATTATTTATTTACATTACTTTGAGTGTTTGGTGTTTTCATTATTAGCCCAGATGATCTGAAAGACCAAGTGAACTTACAACATGGTGACCATCCATCTGTCATCAATTTTTTCTTTACACGACTTCTCATGAACTGAAATGAAGCTGATTAGTCGATTTGGACTGTGGGCATCTTGGATACATCTAGCTGACAATATTCTGAACTGTGACCATCTTGGAGATATCTAGCTGACAATGATTTGGACTGTATCTACCTGACAATGATTTGGACTGTGACCATCTTGGATATATCTAGCGGACAATGATTTGGAGTGTGACCATCGTGGATATATCTAGCTAACAATGATGTGGACTGTAACCATCTTGGATATATCTTGCTGACAATGATTTGGACTGTGACCATCTTGGATATACCTAACTGACAATGATTTGGACTGTGATCATCATGGATATATCTACCTGACAATGTTTTGGACTGTGACTATCGTGGATATATCTAGCCGACAATGATTTGGACTGTGACCATCGTGGATATATCTAGCTAACAATAATTTGGACTGTAACCATCTTGGATATATCTTGCTGACAATGATTTGGACTGTGACCATCATGGATATATCTAGCTGACGATGATTTGGACTGTGACCATCATGGATATATCTAGCTGACAGTGATTTGGGCGGTGACCATCGTGGATATATCTAGCTGACATTGATTTGGAGTGTGGCCATCGTGGATATATCTACCTGACAGTGATTTGGACTGACCATCATGGCTATATCTACCTCACATTGATTTGGACTGTGACCATCATGGATATATCTAGCTGACAATGATTTGGGCTGTGACCATGGTGGATGTATCTAGCTGACAGTGATTTGGACTGTGACCATCGTGGATATATCTAGCTGACATTGATTTGGACTATGACCAAGGTGGATATATTTAGCTGACAATGATTTGGACTGTGACCATCTTGGATATATCTATCTCACAATGATTTGGACTTTGACCATCATGGATATACATGTATCTAGCTGACAATGATTTGGACTGTGACCATCAAGGATATATCTACCTGACAATGATTTGGACTGTGACCATCATGGATATATCTAGCTGACAATGATTTGGACTGTGACCATCATGGATATATCTAGCTGACAATGATTTGGACTGTGACCATCATAGATATATCTACCTGACAATGATTTGGACTGTGGCAATCGTGGATATATCTACCTGACAATGATTTGGACTGGCAATCGTGGATATATCTGCCTGACAATGATTTGGACTGTGACCATCATGGATATATCTAGCTGACAATGATTTGGACTGTGACCATCATGGATATATCTAGCTGACAATGTTTTGGACTGTGACCATCGTGGATATATTTAGCTAACAATAATTTGGACTGTAACCATCTTGGATATATCTTGCTGACAATGATTTGGACTGTGACCATCATGGATATATCTAGCTGACAATGATTTGGACTGTGACCATCATGGATATATCTAGCTGACAGTGATTTGGGCTGTGACCATCGTGGATATATCTAGCTGACATTGATTTGGAGTGTGGCCATCGTGGATATATCTACCTGACAGTGATTTGGACTGTGACCATCATGGCTATATCTACCTCACATTGATTTGGACTGTGACCATCATGGATATATCTAGCTGACAATGATTTGGGCTGTGACCATGGTGGATATATCTAGCTGACAGTGATTTGGACTGTGACCATCGTGGATATATCTAGCTGACATTGATTTGGACTGTGACCAAGGTGGATATATTTAGCTGACAATGATTTGGACTGTGACCATCTTGAATATATCTATCTCACAATGATTTGGACTGTGACCATCATGGATATACATGTATCTAGCTGACAATGATTTGGACTGTGACCATCAAGGATATATCTACCTGACAATGATTTGGACTGTGACCATCATGGATATATCTACCTGACAATGATTTGGACTGTGACCATCATGGATATATCTAGCTGACAATGATTTGGACTGTGACCATCATGGATATATCTAACTGACAATGATTTGGACTGTGGCAATCGTGGATATATCTGCCTGACAATGATTTGGACTGTGACCATCATGGATATATCTAGCTGACAATGTTTTGGACTGTGACCATCGTGGATATATTTAGCTAACAATAATTTGGACTGTAACCATCTTGGATATATCTTTCTGACAATGATTTGGACTGTGACCATCATGGATATATCTAGCTGACAATGATTTGGACTGTGACCATCGTGGATATATCTAGCTGACAGTGATTTGTGCTGTGACCATCGTGGATATATCTAGCTGACATTGATTTGGAGTGTGGCCATCGTGGATATATCTACCTGACAGTGATTTGGACTGTGACCATCATGGCTATATCTACCTCACATTGATTTGGACTGTGACCATCATGGATATATCTAGCTGACAATGATTTGGGCTGTGACCATGGTGGATATATCTAGCTGACAGTGATTTGGACTGTGACCATCGTGGATATATCTAGCTGACATTGATTTGGACTGTGACCAAGGTGGATATATTTAGCTGACAATGATTTGGACTGTGACCATCTTGAATATATCTATCTCACAATGATTTGGACTGTGACCATCATGGATATACATGTATCTAGCTGACAATGATTTGGACTGTGACCATCAAGGATATATCTACCTGACAATGATTTGGACTGTGACCATCATGGATATATCTAGCTGACAATGATTTGGACTGTGACCATCATGGATATATCTAGCTGACAATGATTTGGACTGTGACCATCATGGATATATCTAACTGACAATGATTTGGACTGTGGCAATCGTGGATATATCTGCCTGACAATGATTTGGACTGTGACCATCATGGATATATCTAGCTGACAATGTTTTGGACTGTGACCATCGTGGATATATTTAGCTAACAATAATTTGGACTGTAACCATCTTGGATATATCTTTCTGACAATGATTTGGACTGTGACCATCATGGATATATCTAGCTGACAATGATTTGGACTGTGACCATCGTGGATATATCTAGCTGACAGTGATTTGGGCTGTGACCATCGTGGATATATCTAGCTGACATTGATTTGGAGTGTGGCCATCGTGGATATATCTACCTGACAGTGATTTGGACTGTGACCATCATGGCTATATCTACCTCACATTGATTTGGACTGTGACCATCATGGATATATCTAGCTGACAATGATTTGGGCTGTGACCATGGTGGATATATCTAGCTGACAGTGATTTGGACTGTGACCATCGTGGATATATCTAGCTGACATTGATTTGGACTGTGACCAAGGTGGATATATTTAGCTGACAATGATTTGGACTGTGACCATCTTGGATATATCTATCTCACAATGATTTGGACTGTGACCATCATGGATATACATGTATCTAGCTGACAATGATTTGGACTGTGACCATCAAGGATATATCTACCTGACAATGATTTGGACTGTGACCATCATGGATATATCTACCTGACAATGATTTGGACTGTGACCATCATGGATATATCTAGCTGACAATGATTTGGACTGTGACCATCATGGATATATCTACCTGACAATGATTTGGACTGTGGCAATCGTGGATATATCTGCCTGACAATGATTTGGACTGTGACCATCATGGATATAACTAGCTGACAATGTTTTGGACTGTGACCATCGTGGATATATTTAGCTAACAATAATTTGGACTGTAACCATCTTGGATATATCTTTCTGACAATGATTTGGACTGTGACCATCATGGATATATCTAGCTGACAATGATTTGGACTGTGACCATCGTGGATATATCTAGCTGACAGTGATTTGGACTGTGACCATCGTGGATATATCTAGCTGACATTGATTTGGAATGTGACCATCGTGGATATATCTAGCTGACATTGATTTGGACTGTGACCATCGTGGATATATTTAACTGACAATGATTTGGACTGTGACCATCTTGGATATATCTATCTCACAATGATTTGGACTGTGACCATCATGGATATACATGTATCTAGCTGACAATGATTTGGACTGTGACCATCAAGGATATATCTACCTGACAATGATTTGGACTGTGACCATCATGGATATATCTAGCTTACAATGATTTGGACTGTGACCATCATAGATATATCTACCTGACAATGATTTGGACTGTGGCAATCGTGGATATATCTGCCTGACAATCATTTGGACTGTGACCATCATGGATATATCTAGCTGACAATGATTTGGACTGTGACCATCATGGATATATCTAGCTGACAATGATTTGGACTGTGACCATCATAGATATATCTACCTGACAATGATTTGGACTGTGGCGATCATGGATATATCTGCCTGACAATGATTTGGACTGTGACCATCATGGATATATCTATCTGACAATGTTTTGGACTGTGACCATCGTGGATATATTTAGCTGACAATGATTTGGACTGTGACCATCTTGGATATATCTATCTCACAATGATTTGGACTGTGACTTTCGTGGATATATCTAGCTGACAATGATTTGGACTGTGACCATCGTGGATATATCTAGCTGACAGTGATTTGGACTGTGACCATTGTGGATATATCTAGCTGACATTGATTTGGACTGTAACAATCATGGAAATATCTACCTGACAATGATTTGTACTGTGACCATCATGGATATATCTACCTGACAATGATTTGGACTGTGACCATCATGGATATATCTAGCTGACAATGATTTGGATTGTGACCATCGTGGATATATTTAGCTGACAATGATTTGGACTGTGACCATCGTGGATATATCTAGCTGACAATGATTTGGACTGTGACCATCGTGAATATATCTAGGTGACAATGATTTGGACTGTGACTATCATGGATATATCTACCTCACAATGGTTAGGACTGTGACCATCGTGGATATATCTAGCTGACAATGATTTGGACTGTGACCATGGTGGATATATCTAGCTGACAATGTTTTGGACTGTGACCATCGTGGATATAATTAGCTGACAATGATTTGGACTGGACCATCTTGGATATATCTATCTCACAATGATTTGGACTGTGACCATCGTGGATATATCTAGCTGACAATGATTTGGACTGTGACCATCGTGAATATATCTAGCTGACAATGATTTGGACTGTGACCATCATGGATATATCTACCTCACAATGGTTAGGACTGTGACCATCATGGCTATATCTACCTCACAATGATTTGGACTATGACCATCTTGGATATATCTACCTGACAATGATTTGGACTGTGACAATCGTGGATATATCTACCTGACAATGATTTGGACTGTGACCATCATGGATATATCCAGCTGACAATGTTTTGGACTGTGACCATCGTGGATATATCTAGCTGACAGTGATTTGGACTGTGACCATCGTGAATATATCTAGGTGACAATGATTTGGACTGTGACTATCATGGATATATCTACCTCACAATGGTTAGGACTGTGACCATCGTGGATATATCTAGCTGACGATGATTTGGACTGTGACCATCGTGGATATATTTAGCTGACGATGATTTGGACTGTGACCATCGTGGATATATCTAGCTGACATTGATTTGGACTGTGGCCATCGTGGATATATCTACCTGACAATGATTTGGACTGTAACCATCGTGGATATATCTACCTGACAATGATTTGGACTGTGACCATCGTGGATATATCTACCTGACAATGATTTGGACTGTGACCATCATAGATATATCTACCTGACAATGATTTGGACTGTGGCAATCGTGGATATATCTGCCTGACTATGATTTGAACTGTGACCATCATGGATATATCTAGCTGACAATGATTTGGACTGTGACCATCATGGATATATCTAGCTGACAATGATTTGGACTGTGACCATCATAGATATATCTACCTGACAATGATTTGGACTGTGGCGATCGTCGATATATCTGCCTGACAATGATTTGGACTGTGACCATCATGGATATATCTATCTGACAATGTTTTGGACTGTGACCATCGTGGATATATTTAGCTGACAATGATTTGGACTGTGACCATCTTGGAGATATATATCTCACAATGATTTGGACTGTGACCATCCTGGATATATCTAGCTGACAATGATTTGGACTGTGACCATCGTGAATATATCTAGCTGACAATGATTTGGACTGGGACCATCATGGATATATCTACCTCACAATGGTTAGGACTGTGACCATCGTGGATATATCTAGCTGACAATGATTTGGACTGTGACCATCAAGGATATATCTACCTGACAATGATTTGGACTGTGACCATCATGGATATATCTAGCTGACAATGATTTGGACTGTGACCATCATGGATATATCTAGCTGACAATGATTTGGACTGTGACCATCATAGATATATCTACCTGACAATGATTTGGACTGTGGCAATCGTGGATATATCTACCTGACAATGATTTGGACTGGCAATCGTGGATATATCTGCCTGACAATGATTTGGACTGTGACCATCATGGATATATCTAGCTGACAATGATTTGGACTGTGACCATCATGGATATATCTAGCTGACAATGTTTTGGACTGTGACCATCGTGGATATATTTAGCTAACAATAATTTGGACTGTAACCATCTTGGATATATCTTGCTGACAATGATTTGGACTGTGACCATCATGGATATATCTAGCTGACAATGATTTGGACTGTGACCATCATGGATATATCTAGCTGACAGTGATTTGGGCTGTGACCATCGTGGATATATCTAGCTGACATTGATTTGGAGTGTGGCCATCGTGGATATATCTACCTGACAGTGATTTGGACTGTGACCATCATGGCTATATCTACCTCACATTGATTTGGACTGTGACCATCATGGATATATCTAGCTGACAATGATTTGGGCTGTGACCATGGTGGATATATCTAGCTGACAGTGATTTGGACTGTGACCATCGTGGATATATCTAGCTGACATTGATTTGGACTGTGACCAAGGTGGATATATTTAGCTGACAATGATTTGGACTGTGACCATCTTGAATATATCTATCTCACAATGATTTGGACTGTGACCATCATGGATATACATGTATCTAGCTGACAATGATTTGGACTGTGACCATCAAGGATATATCTACCTGACAATGATTTGGACTGTGACCATCATGGATATATCTACCTGACAATGATTTGGACTGTGACCATCATGGATATATCTAGCTGACAATGATTTGGACTGTGACCATCATGGATATATCTAACTGACAATGATTTGGACTGTGGCAATCGTGGATATATCTGCCTGACAATGATTTGGACTGTGACCATCATGGATATATCTAGCTGACAATGTTTTGGACTGTGACCATCGTGGATATATTTAGCTAACAATAATTTGGACTGTAACCATCTTGGATATATCTTTCTGACAATGATTTGGACTGTGACCATCATGGATATATCTAGCTGACAATGATTTGGACTGTGACCATCGTGGATATATCTAGCTGACAGTGATTTGTGCTGTGACCATCGTGGATATATCTAGCTGACATTGATTTGGAGTGTGGCCATCGTGGATATATCTACCTGACAGTGATTTGGACTGTGACCATCATGGCTATATCTACCTCACATTGATTTGGACTGTGACCATCATGGATATATCTAGCTGACAATGATTTGGGCTGTGACCATGGTGGATATATCTAGCTGACAGTGATTTGGACTGTGACCATCGTGGATATATCTAGCTGACATTGATTTGGACTGTGACCAAGGTGGATATATTTAGCTGACAATGATTTGGACTGTGACCATCTTGAATATATCTATCTCACAATGATTTGGACTGTGACCATCATGGATATACATGTATCTAGCTGACAATGATTTGGACTGTGACCATCAAGGATATATCTACCTGACAATGATTTGGACTGTGACCATCATGGATATATCTAGCTGACAATGATTTGGACTGTGACCATCATGGATATATCTAGCTGACAATGATTTGGACTGTGACCATCATGGATATATCTAACTGACAATGATTTGGACTGTGGCAATCGTGGATATATCTGCCTGACAATGATTTGGACTGTGACCATCATGGATATATCTAGCTGACAATGTTTTGGACTGTGACCATCGTGGATATATTTAGCTAACAATAATTTGGACTGTAACCATCTTGGATATATCTTTCTGACAATGATTTGGACTGTGACCATCATGGATATATCTAGCTGACAATGATTTGGACTGTGACCATCGTGGATATATCTAGCTGACAGTGATTTGGGCTGTGACCATCGTGGATATATCTAGCTGACATTGATTTGGAGTGTGGCCATCGTGGATATATCTACCTGACAGTGATTTGGACTGTGACCATCATGGCTATATCTACCTCACATTGATTTGGACTGTGACCATCATGGATATATCTAGCTGACAATGATTTGGGCTGTGACCATGGTGGATATATCTAGCTGACAGTGATTTGGACTGTGACCATCGTGGATATATCTAGCTGACATTGATTTGGACTGTGACCAAGGTGGATATATTTAGCTGACAATGATTTGGACTGTGACCATCTTGGATATATCTATCTCACAATGATTTGGACTGTGACCATCATGGATATACATGTATCTAGCTGACAATGATTTGGACTGTGACCATCAAGGATATATCTACCTGACAATGATTTGGACTGTGACCATCATGGATATATCTACCTGACAATGATTTGGACTGTGACCATCATGGATATATCTAGCTGACAATGATTTGGACTGTGACCATCATGGATATATCTACCTGACAATGATTTGGACTGTGGCAATCGTGGATATATCTGCCTGACAATGATTTGGACTGTGACCATCATGGATATAACTAGCTGACAATGTTTTGGACTGTGACCATCGTGGATATATTTAGCTAACAATAATTTGGACTGTAACCATCTTGGATATATCTTTCTGACAATGATTTGGACTGTGACCATCATGGATATATCTAGCTGACAATGATTTGGACTGTGACCATCGTGGATATATCTAGCTGACAGTGATTTGGACTGTGACCATCGTGGATATATCTAGCTGACATTGATTTGGAATGTGACCATCGTGGATATATCTAGCTGACATTGATTTGGACTGTGACCATCGTGGATATATTTAACTGACAATGATTTGGACTGTGACCATCTTGGATATATCTATCTCACAATGATTTGGACTGTGACCATCATGGATATACATGTATCTAGCTGACAATGATTTGGACTGTGACCATCAAGGATATATCTACCTGACAATGATTTGGACTGTGACCATCATGGATATATCTAGCTTACAATGATTTGGACTGTGACCATCATAGATATATCTACCTGACAATGATTTGGACTGTGGCAATCGTGGATATATCTGCCTGACAATCATTTGGACTGTGACCATCATGGATATATCTAGCTGACAATGATTTGGACTGTGACCATCATGGATATATCTAGCTGACAATGATTTGGACTGTGACCATCATAGATATATCTACCTGACAATGATTTGGACTGTGGCGATCATGGATATATCTGCCTGACAATGATTTGGACTGTGACCATCATGGATATATCTATCTGACAATGTTTTGGACTGTGACCATCGTGGATATATTTAGCTGACAATGATTTGGACTGTGACCATCTTGGATATATCTATCTCACAATGATTTGGACTGTGACTTTCGTGGATATATCTAGCTGACAATGATTTGGACTGTGACCATCGTGGATATATCTAGCTGACAGTGATTTGGACTGTGACCATTGTGGATATATCTAGCTGACATTGATTTGGACTGTAACAATCATGGAAATATCTACCTGACAATGATTTGTACTGTGACCATCATGGATATATCTACCTGACAATGATTTGGACTGTGACCATCATGGATATATCTAGCTGACAATGATTTGGATTGTGACCATCGTGGATATATTTAGCTGACAATGATTTGGACTGTGACCATCGTGGATATATCTAGCTGACAATGATTTGGACTGTGACCATCGTGAATATATCTAGGTGACAATGATTTGGACTGTGACTATCATGGATATATCTACCTCACAATGGTTAGGACTGTGACCATCGTGGATATATCTAGCTGACAATGATTTGGACTGTGACCATGGTGGATATATCTAGCTGACAATGTTTTGGACTGTGACCATCGTGGATATAATTAGCTGACAATGATTTGGACTGGACCATCTTGGATATATCTATCTCACAATGATTTGGACTGTGACCATCGTGGATATATCTAGCTGACAATGATTTGGACTGTGACCATCGTGAATATATCTAGCTGACAATGATTTGGACTGTGACCATCATGGATATATCTACCTCACAATGGTTAGGACTGTGACCATCATGGCTATATCTACCTCACAATGATTTGGACTATGACCATCTTGGATATATCTACCTGACAATGATTTGGACTGTGACAATCGTGGATATATCTACCTGACAATGATTTGGACTGTGACCATCATGGATATATCCAGCTGACAATGTTTTGGACTGTGACCATCGTGGATATATCTAGCTGACAGTGATTTGGACTGTGACCATCGTGAATATATCTAGGTGACAATGATTTGGACTGTGACTATCATGGATATATCTACCTCACAATGGTTAGGACTGTGACCATCGTGGATATATCTAGCTGACGATGATTTGGACTGTGACCATCGTGGATATATTTAGCTGACGATGATTTGGACTGTGACCATCGTGGATATATCTAGCTGACATTGATTTGGACTGTGGCCATCGTGGATATATCTACCTGACAATGATTTGGACTGTAACCATCGTGGATATATCTACCTGACAATGATTTGGACTGTGACCATCGTGGATATATCTACCTGACAATGATTTGGACTGTGACCATCATAGATATATCTACCTGACAATGATTTGGACTGTGGCAATCGTGGATATATCTGCCTGACTATGATTTGAACTGTGACCATCATGGATATATCTAGCTGACAATGATTTGGACTGTGACCATCATGGATATATCTAGCTGACAATGATTTGGACTGTGACCATCATAGATATATCTACCTGACAATGATTTGGACTGTGGCGATCGTCGATATATCTGCCTGACAATGATTTGGACTGTGACCATCATGGATATATCTATCTGACAATGTTTTGGACTGTGACCATCGTGGATATATTTAGCTGACAATGATTTGGACTGTGACCATCTTGGAGATATATATCTCACAATGATTTGGACTGTGACCATCCTGGATATATCTAGCTGACAATGATTTGGACTGTGACCATCGTGAATATATCTAGCTGACAATGATTTGGACTGGGACCATCATGGATATATCTACCTCACAATGGTTAGGACTGTGACCATCGTGGATATATCTAGCTGACAATGATTTGGACTGTGACCATCGTGGATATATCAAGCTGACAGTGATTTAGACTGTGACCATTGTGGATATATCTAGCTGACATTGATTTGGACTGTGACAATCATGGATATATCTACCTGACAATGATTTGTACTGTGACCATCATGGCTATATCTACCTCACAATGATTTGGACTATGACCATCTTGGATATATCTACCTGACAATGATTTGGACTGTGACAATCGTGGATATATCTACCTGACAATGATTTGGACTGTGACCATCATGGATATATCTAGCTGACAATGTTTTGGACTGTGACCATCGTGGATATATTTAGCTGACAATGATTTGGACTGTGACCATCGTGGATATATCTAGCTGACAATGATTTGGACTGTGACCATCGTGAATATATCTAGGTGACAATGATTTGGACTGTGACTATCATGGATATATCTACCTCACAATGGTTAGGACTGTGACCATCGTGGATATATCTAGCTGACAATGATTTGGACTGTGACCATGGTGGATATATCTAGCTGACAATGTTTTGGACTGTGACCATCGTGGATATAATTAGCTGACAATGATTTGGACTGTGCCCATCTTGGATATATCTATCTCACAATGATTTGGACTGTGACCATCGTGGATATATCTAGCTGACAATGATTTGGACTGTGACCATCATTGAATAACTATAGACCGGTTTCGAACTTACCTTTCATGTCAAAACTTGTCGAAAAGGCGGTACTTAAAAGACTGTCAGTCCATTTACGAAAATGTGATTTATATGAGCCATTTCAGTCCGCATACCGACAATACCATAGCACCGAAACAGCCCTTCTAAGGGTTGTAAATGATATTCGCAGTGCTGTTGACAAAGGTAATGTTTCCCTGCTGCTATTGTTAGATTTGAGTGCCGCATTCGACACTATTGACCATCAGATACTTTTATCACAATTGCGTCATACATTTGGATTAGATGGCCCAGTATGGAACTGGTTTGAATCGTATCTATCCGAGAGATATCAGTCAGTCTGCGTAAACGGATCATTCTCCGAACCGATCAAGCTCACGTGTGGTGTGCCGCAAGGATCGATTTTGGGTCCAGTATTATTTACGCTATACACACGGCAACTTGGACAGAAAATCGAGAACCACAACATCCAACGCCATTTCTACGCCGATGACACGCAGCTCATCAACAGTTTTATACCATCAGTATCAGCCGCAAGTATGGCAACAGATCAACTAAATGACTGCTGTTCGGACATTAAATCCTGGATGACATTGAATATGTTGAAGCTAAATGATGACAAAACGGAGGCCATGCTAGTTGGTCCGGTGATTAGGCGCGCTAAATCAGACTTGACATGCATCACTGTTGGAACAAGCCAAATAAATCTGTCACCTGTGGTGAAAGATCTAGGGGTAATGCTTGATAATGAACTGACCATGGAAAAGCATGTTAATCATCTCTGCAAAGTGTGCTCGTACCAGCTACGTAATATTGGTTGCATCAGACGGTATATTACGAAGGAGGCTACAATCATGCTTATACTGGCGTTAATATCGTCAAGACTTGATTATTGTAACAGCTTGCTTATTGGTGCACCAAAACAACTTATTCATAAGCTACAGATTGTACAAAATACCGCTGCTAGAATCATATCACTCCGCCGAAAGTATGATCACATAACCCCTGTCTTACAGAATTTGCATTGGCTCCCGATCGAGCAGAGAATCACTTTCAAAATTTTATGCTTGACTTACCAATGTGTTTCCGGTACTGCCCCTGCATACTTAACTGAACTAGTACAACCCTATTCGCCTGGTCGATCACTCAGATCTGTCAATCAGATGCTGCTAAACGTCCCAAAAGTAAATTCTACTACATATGGCCACAAAACTTTCGCTTATGCAGCTCCCACCGAGTGGAACAATCTACCACTTAGTCTAAAAAACTCAGCATCATTAGATATTTTCAAATCACAACTGAAAACCACCCTTTTCAAACGAGCATATTCTCAGTAGATATAGCTATTACGCACTAGCGCTTAGAGCACGCATTGTCATGGATTCAGCGCTTTATAAATGTACTTATTATTATTTATAAATGTACTTATTAATATATCTAGCTGACAATGATTTGGACTGTGACCATCATGGATATATCTATCTGACAATGTTTTGGACTGTGACCATCGTGGATATATTTAGCTGACAATGATTTGGACTGTGACCATCTTGGATATATCTATCTCACAATGATTTGGACTGTGACCATCCTGGATATATCTAGCTGACAATGATTTGGACTGTGACCATCGTGAATATATCTAGCTGACAATGATTTGGACTGGGACCATCATGGATATATCTACCTCACAATGGTTAGGACTGTGACCATCGTGGATATATCTAGCTGACAATGATTTGGACTGTGACCATCGTGGATATATCTAGCTGACAGTGATTTGGACTGTGACCATTGTGGATATATCTAGCTGACATTGATTTGGACTGTGACAATCATGGATATATCTACCTGACAATGATTTGTACTGTGACCATCATGGCTATATCTACCTCACAATGATTTGGACTATGACCATCTTGGATATATCTACCTGACAATGATTTGGACTGTGACAATCGTGGATATATCTACCTGACAATGATTTGGACTGTGACCATCATGGATATATCTAGCTGACAATGTTTTGGACTGTGACCATCGTGGATATATTTAGCTGACAATGATTTGGACTGTGACCATCGTGGATATATCTAGCTGACAATGATTTGGACTGTGACCATCGTGAATATATCTAGGTGACAATGATTTGGACTGTGACTATCATGGATATATCTACCTCACAATGGTTAGGACTGTGACCATCGTGGATATATCTAGCTGACAATGATTTGGACTGTGACCATGGTGGATATATCTAGCTGACAATGTTTTGGACTGTGACCATCGTGGATATAATTAGCTGACAATGATTTGGACTGTTACCATCTTGGATATATCTATCTCACAATGATTTGGACTGTGACCATCGTGGATATATCTAGCTGACAATGATTTGGACTGTGACCATCGTGAATATATCTAGCTGACAATGATTTGGACTGTGACCATCATGGATATATCTACCTCACAATGGTTAGGACTGTGACCATCATGGCTATATCTACCTCACAATGATTTGGACTATGACCATCTTGGATATATCTACCTGACAATGATTTGGACTGTGACAATCGTGGATATATCTACCTGACAATGATTTGGACTGTGACCATCATGGATATATCCAGCTGACAATGTTTTGGACTGTGACCATCGTGGATATATTTAGCTGACAATGATTTGGACTGTGACCATCGTGGATATATCTAGCTGACAGTGATTTGGACTGTGACCATCGTGAATATATCTGTGTGACAATGATTTGGACTGTGACTATCATGGATATATCTACCTCACAATGGTTAGGACTGTGACCATCGTGGATATATCTAGCTGACGATGATTTGGACTGTGACCATCGTGGATATATCTAGCTGACGATGATTTGGACTGTGACCATCGTGGATATATTTAGCTGACATTGATTTGGACTGTGACCATCGTGGATATATCTACCTGACAAAGATTTGGACTGTGACCATCATGGATATATCTAGCTGACAATGATTTGGACTGTGACCATCATAGATATATCTACCTGACAATGATTTGGACTGTGGCAATCGTGGATATATCTGCCTGACAATGATTTGGACTGTGACCATCATGGATATATCTAGCTGACAATGATTTGGACTGTGACCATCATGGATATATCTACCTGACAATGATTTGGACTGTGGCGATCGTAGATATATCTGCCTGACAATGATTTGGACTGTGACCATCATGGATATATCTATCTGACAATGTTTTGGACTGTGACCATCGTGGATATATTTAGCTGACGATGATTTGGACTGTGACCATCGTGGATATATCTAGCTGACAATGATTTGGACTGTGACTATCATGGATATATCTACCTCACAATGGTTAGGACTGTGACCATCGTGGATATATCTAGCTGACGATGATTTGGACTGTGACCATCGTGGATATATCTAGCTGACGATGATTTGGACTGTGACCATCGTGGATATATTTAGCTGACATTGATTTGGACTGTGACCATCGTGGATATATCTACCTGACAAAGATTTGGACTGTGACCATCATGGATATATCTAGCTGACAATGATTTGGACTGTGACCATCATAGATATATCTACCTGACAATGATTTGGACTGTGGCAATCGTGGATATATCTGCCTGACAATGATTTGGACTGTGACCATCATGGATATATCTAGCTGACAATGATTTGGACTGTGACCATCATGGATATATCTACCTGACAATGATTTGGACTGTGGCGATCGTAGATATATCTGCCTGACAATGATTTGGACTGTGACCATCATGGATATATCTATCTGACAATGTTTTGGACTGTGACCATCGTGGATATATTTAGCTGACGATGATTTGGACTGTGACCATCGTGGATATATTTAGCTGACAGTGATTTGGACTGTGACCATCGTGGATATATCTAGCTGACATTGATTTGGACTGTGACCATCGTGGATATATCTACCTGACAATGATTTGGACTGTGACCATCATGGATATATCTAGCTGACAATGATTTGGACTGTGACCATCATAGATATATCTACCTGACAATGATTTGGACTGTGGCAATCGTGGATATATCTGCCTGACAATGATTTGGACTGTGACCATCATGGATATATCTAGCTGACAATGATTTGGACTGTGACCATCATGGATATATCTAGCTGACAATGATTTGGACTGTGACCATCGTGGATATATTTAGCTGACAATGATTTGGACTGTGACCATCTTGGATATATCTATCTGACAATGTTTTGGACTGTGACCATCATGGATATATCTATCTGACAATGTTTTGGACTGTGACCATCATGGATATATTTAGCTGACAATGATTTGGACTGTGACCATCTTGGATATATCTATCTCACAATGATTTGGACTGTGACCATCGTGGATATATCTAGCTGACAATGATTTGGACTGGGACCATCGTGAATATATCTAGCTGACAATGATTTGGACTGTGACCATCGTGGATATATCTAGCTGACAATGATTTGGACTGTGACTATCGTGGATATATCTAGCTGACAATGATTTGGACTGTGACCATCGTGGATATATCTAGCTGACAGTGATTTGGACTGTGACAATCATGGATATATCTACCTGACAATGATTTGTACTGTGACCATCATGGCTATATCTACCTCACAATGATTTGTACTGTGACCATCATGGCTATATCTACCTCACAATGATTTGGACTATGACCATCTTGGATATATCTACCTGACAATGATTTGGACTGTGACAATCGTGGATATATCTACCTGACAATGATTTGGACTGTGACCATCATGGATATATCTAGCTGACAATGATTTGGACTGTGACCATCGTGGATATATTTAGCTGACAATGATTTGGACTGTGACCATCGTGGATATATCTAGCTGACAATGATTTGGACTGTGACCATCGTGAATATATCTAGGTGACAATGATTTGGACTGTGACTATCATGGATATATCTACCTCACAATGATTTGGACTATGACCATCTTAGATATATCTACCTGACAATGATTTGGACTGTGACAATCGTGGATATATCTACCTGACAATGATTTGGACTGTGACCATCATGGATATATCTAGCTGACAATGTTTTGGACTGTGACCATCGTGGATATATTTAGCTGACAATGATTTGGACTGTGACCATCGTGGATATATCTAGCTGACAATGATTTGGACTGTGACCATCGTGAATATATCTAGGTGACAATGATTTGGACTGTGACTATCATGGATATATCTACCTCACAATGGTTAGGACTGTGACCATTGTGGATATATCTAGCTGACAATGATTTGGACTGTGACCATGGTGGATATATCTAGCTGACAATGTTTTGGACTGTGACCATCATGGATATAATTAGCTGACAATGATTTGGACTGTGACCATCTTGGATATATCTATCTCACAATGATTTGGACTGTGACCATTGTGGATATATCTAGCTGACAATGATTTGGACTGTGACCATCGTGAATATATCTAGCTGACAATGATTTGGACTGTGACCATCGTGAATATATCTAGCTGACAATGATTTGGACTGTGACCATCATGGATATATCTACCTCACAATGGTTAGGACTGTGACCATCATGGCTATATCTACCTCACAATGATTTGGACTATGACCATCTTGGATATATCTACCTGACAATGATTTGGACTGTGACAATCGTGGATATATCTACCTGACAATGATTTGGACTGTGACCATCATGGATATATCCAGCTGACAATGTTTTGGACTGTGACCATCGTGGATATATTTAGCTGACAATGATTTGGACTGTGACCATCGTGGATATATCTAGCTGACAATGATTTGGACTGTGACCATCGTGGATATATCTAGCTGACAATGATTTGGACTGTGACCATCGTGAATATATCTAGCTGACAATGATTTGAACTGTGACCATCATGGATATATCTACCTGACAATGATTTGGACTGTGGCAATCGTGGATATATCTGCCTGACAATGATTTGGACTGTGACCATCATGGATATATCTAGCTGACAATGATTTGGACTGTGACCATCATAGATATATCTAGCTGACAATGATTTGGACTGTGACCATCATAGATATATCTACCTGACAATGATTTGGACTGTGGCGATCGTGGATATATCTGCCTGACAATGATTTGGACTGTGACCATCATGGATATATCTATCTGACAATGTTTTGGACTGTGACCATCGTGGATATATCTACCTGACAATGATTTGGACTGTGGCGATCGTAGATATATCTGCCTGACAATGATTTGGACTGTGACCATCATGGATATATCTATCTGACAATGTTTTGGACTGTGACCATCGTGGATATATTTAGCTGACGATGATTTGGACTGTGACCATCGTGGATATATTTAGCTGACAGTGATTTGGACTGTGACCATCGTGGATATATCTAGCTGACATTGATTTGGACTATGACCATCGTGGATATATCTACCTGACAATGATTTGGACTGTGACCATCATGGATATATCTAGCTGACAATGATTTGGACTGTGACCATCATAGATATATCTACCTGACAATGATTTGGACTGTGGCAATCGTGGATATATCTGCCTGACAATGATTTGGACTGTGACCATCATGGATATATCTAGCTGACAATGATTTGGACTGTGACCATCATGGATATATCTAGCTGACAATGATTTGGACTGTGACCATCGTGGATATATTTAGCTGACAATGATTTGGACTGTGACCATCTTGGATATATCTATCTCACAATGATTTGGACTGTGACCATCATGGATATATCTATCTGACAATGTTTTGGACTGTGACCATCATGGATATATTTAGCTGACAATGATTTGGACCGTGACCATCTTGGATATATCTATCTCACAATGATTTGGACTGTGACCATCGTGGATATATCTAGCTGACAATGATTTGGACTGTGACCATCGTGAATATATCTAGCTGACAATGATTTGGACTGGGACCATCATGGATATATCTACCTCACAATGGTTAGGACTGTGACCATCGTGGATATATCTAGCTGACAATGATTTGGACTGTGACCATCGTGGATATATCTAGCTGACAGTGATTTGGACTGTGACCATTGTGGATATATCTAGCTGACATTGATTTGGACTGACAATCATGGATATATCTACCTGACAATGATTTGTACTGTGACCATCATGGCTATATCTACCTCACAATGATTTGGACTATGACCATCTTGGATATATCTACCTGACAATGATTTGGACTGTGACAATCGTGGATATATCTACCTGACAATGATTTGGACTGTGACCATCATGGATATATCTAGCTGACAATGTTTTGGACTGTGACCATCGTGGATATATTTAGCTGACAATGATTTGGACTGTGACCATCGTGGATATATCTAGCTGACAATGATTTGGACTGTGACCATCGTGAATATATCTAGGTGACAATGATTTGGACTGTGACTATCATGGATATATCTACCTCACAATGATTTGGACTATGACCATCTTGGATATATCTACCTGACAATGATTTGGACTGTGACAATCGTGGATATATCTACCTGACAATGATTTGGACTGTGACCATCATGGATATATCTAGCTGACAATGTTTTGGACTGTGACCATCGTGGATATATTTAGCTGACAATGATTTGGACTGTGACCATCGTGGATATATCTAGCTGACAATGATTTGGACTGTGACCATCGTGAATATATCTAGGTGACAATGATTTGGACTGTGACTATCATGGATATATCTACCTCACAATGGTTAGGACTGTGACCATCGTGGATATATCTACCTGACAATGATTTGGACTGTGGCAATCGTGGATATATCTGCCTGACAATGATTTGGACTGTGACCATCATGGATATATCTAGCTGACAATGATTTGGACTGTGACCATCATGGATATATCTAGCTGACAATGATTTGGACTGTGACCATCATAGATATATCTACCTGACAATGATTTGGACTGTGGCGATCGTGGATATATCTGCCTGACAATGATTTGGACTGTGACCATCATGGATATATCTATCTGACAATGTTTTGGACTGTGACCATCGTGGATATATCTACCTGACAATGATTTGGACTGTGGCGATCGTAGATATATCTGCCTGACAATGATTTGGACTGTGACCATCATGGATATATCTATCTGACAATGTTTTGGACTGTGACCATCGTGGATATATTTAGCTGACGATGATTTGGACTGTGACCATCGTGGATATATTTAGCTGACAGTGATTTGGACTGTGACCATCGTGGATATATCTAGCTGACATTGATTTGGACTATGACCATCGTGGATATATCTACCTGACAATGATTTGGACTGTGACCATCATGGATATATCTAGCTGACAATGATTTGGACTGTGACCATCATAGATATATCTACCTGACAATGATTTGGACTGTGGCAAGCGTGGATATATCTGCCTGACAATGATTTGGACTGTGACCATCATGGATATATCTAGCTGACAATGATTTGGACTGTGACCATCATGGATATATCTAGCTGACAATGATTTGGACTGTGACCATCGTGGATATATTTAGCTGACAATGATTTGGACTGTGACCATCTTGGATATATCTATCTCACAATGATTTGGACTGTGACCATCATGGATATATCTATCTGACAATGTTTTGGACTGTGACCATCATGGATATATTTAGCTGACAATGATTTGGACCGTGACCATCTTGGATATATCTATCTCACAATGATTTGGACTGTGACCATCGTGGATATATCTAGCTGACAATGATTTGGACTGTGACCATCGTGAATATATCTAGCTGACAATGATTTGGACTGGGACCATCATGGATATATCTACCTCACAATGGTTAGGACTGTGACCATCGTGGATATATCTAGCTGACAATGATTTGGACTGTGACCATCGTGGATATATCTAGCTGACAGTGATTTGGACTGTGACCATTGTGGATATATCTAGCTGACATTGATTTGGACTGACAATCATGGATATATCTACCTGACAATGATTTGTACTGTGACCATCATGGCTATATCTACCTCACAATGATTTGGACTATGACCATCTTGGATATATCTACCTGACAATGATTTGGACTGTGACAATCGTGGATATATCTACCTGACAATGATTTGGACTGTGACCATCATGGATATATCTAGCTGACAATGTTTTGGACTGTGACCATCGTGGATATATTTAGCTGACAATGATTTGGACTGTGACCATCGTGGATATATCTAGCTGACAATGATTTGGACTGTGACCATCATGAATATATCTAGGTGACAATGATTTGGACTGTGACTATCATAGATATATCTACCTGACAATGATTTGGACTGTGACCATCATGGATATATCTAGCTGACAATGATTTGGACTGTGACCATCATGGATATATCTAGCTGACAATGATTTGGACTGTGACCATCATGGATATATCTATCTGACAATGTTTTGGACTGTGACCATCGTGGATATATCTACCTGACAATGATTTGGACTGTGGCGATCGTAGATATATCTGCCTGACAATGATTTGGACTGTGACCATCATGGATATATCTATCTGACAATGTTTTGGACTGTGACCATCGTGGATATATTTAGCTGACGATGATTTGGACTGTGACCATCGTGGATATATTTAGCTGACAGTGATTTGGACTGTGACCATCGTGGATATATCTAGCTGACATTGATTTGGACTATGACCATCGTGGATATATCTACCTGACAATGATTTGGACTGTGACCATCATGGATATATCTAGCTGACAATGATTTGGACTGTGACCATCATAGATATATCTACCTGACAATGATTTGGACTGTGGCAAGCGTGGATATATCTGCCTGACAATGATTTGGACTGTGACCATCATGGATATATCTAGCTGACAATGATTTGGACTGTGACCATCATGGATATATCTAGCTGACAATGATTTGGACTGTGACCATCGTGGATATATTTAGCTGACAATGATTTGGACTGTGACCATCTTGGATATATCTATCTCACAAGGATTTGGACTGTGACCATCATGGATATATCTATCTGACAATGTTTTGGACTGTGACCATCATGGATATATTTAGCTGACAATGATTTGGACCGTGACCATCTTGGATATATCTATCTCACAATGATTTGGACTGTGACCATCGTGGATATATCTAGCTGACAATGATTTGGACTGTGACCATCGTGAATATATCTAGCTGACAATGATTTGGACTGGGACCATCATGGATATATCTACCTCACAATGGTTAGGACTGTGACCATCGTGGATATATCTAGCTGACAATGATTTGGACTGTGACCATCGTGGATATATCTAGCTGACAGTGATTTGGACTGTGACCATTGTGGATATATCTAGCTGACATTGATTTGGACTGACAATCATGGATATATCTACCTGACAATGATTTGTACTGTGACCATCATGGCTATATCTACCTCACAATGATTTGGACTATGACCATCTTGGATATATCTACCTGACAATGATTTGGACTATGACCATCTTGGATATATCTACCTGACAATGATTTGGACTGTGACCATCATGGATATATCTAGCTGACAATGATTTGGACTGTGACCATCGTGGATATATTTAGCTGACAATGATTTGGACTGTGACCATCGTGGATATATCTAGCTGATAATGATTTGGACTGTGACCATCATGAATATATCTAGGTGACAATGATTTGGACTGTGACTATCATGGATATATCTACCTCACAATGATTTGGACTATGACCATCTTGGATATATCTACCTCACAATGATTTGGACTATGACCATCTTGGATATATCTACCTGACAATGATTTGGACTGTGACAATCGTGGATATATCTACCTGACAATGATTTGGACTGTGACCATCATGGATATATCTAGCTGACAATGTTTTGGACTGTGACCATCGTGGATATATTTAGCTGACAATGATTTGGACTGTGACCATCGTGGATATATCTAGCTGACAATGATTTGGACTGTGACCATCGTGAATATATCTAGGTGACAATGATTTGGACTGTGACTATCATGGATATATCTACCTCACAATGGTTAGGACTGTGACCATCGTGGATATATCTAGCTGACAATGATTTGGACTGTGACCATGGTGGATATATCTAGCTGACAATGTTTTGGACTGTGACCATCGTGGATATAATTAGCTGACAATGATTTGGACTGTGACCATCTTGGATATATCTATCTCACAATGATTTGGACTGTGACCATCGTGGATATATCTAGCTGACAATGATTTGGACTGTGACCATCATGGATATATCTACCTGACAATGATTTGGACTGTGACCATCATGGATATATCTACCTCACAATGATTTGGACTATGACCATCTTGGATATATCTACCTGACAATGATTTGGACTGTGACAATCGTGGATATATCTACCTGACAATGATTTGGACTGTGACCATCATGGATATATCCAGCTGACAATGTTTTGGACTGTGACCATCGTGGATATATTTAGCTGACAATGATTTGGACTGTGACCATCGTGGATATATCTAGCTGACAATGATTTGGACTGTGACCATCGTGAATATATCTAGGTGACAATGATTTGGACTGTGACTATCATGGATATATCTACCTCACAATGGTTAGGACTGTGACCATCATGGATATATCTAGCTGACGATGATTTGGACTCTGACCATCGTGGATATATTTAGCTGACAGTGATTTGGACTGTGACCATCGTGGATATATCTAGCTAACATTGATTTGGACTGTGACCATCGTGGATATATCTACCTGACAATGATTTGGACTGTGACCATCATGGATATATCTAGCTGACAATGATTTGGACTGTGACCATCATAGATATATCTACCTGACAATGATTTGGACTGTGGCAATCGTGGATATATCTGCCTGACAATGATTTGGACTGTGACCATCATGGATATATCTAGCTGACAATGATTTGGACTGTGACCATCATGGATATATCTAGCTGACAATGATTTGGACTGTGACCATCATAGATATATCTACCTGACAATGATTTGGACTGTGACCATCGTGGATATATTTAGCTGACAATGATTTGGACTGTGACCATCTTGGATATATCTATCTCACAATGATTTGGACTGTGACCATCATGGATATATCTATCTGACAATGTTTTGGACTGTGACCATCATGGATATATTTAGCTGACAATGATTTGGACCGTGACCATCTTGGATATATCTATCTCACAATGATTTGGACTGTGACCATCGTGGATATATCTAGCTGACAATGATTTAGACTGTGACCATCGTGAATATATCTAGCTGACAATGATTTGGACTGGGACCATCATGGATATATCTACCTCACAATGGTTAGGACTGTGACCATCGTGGATATATCTAGCTGACAATGATTTGGACTGTGACCATCGTGGATATATCTAGCTGACAGTGATTTGGACTGTGACCATTGTGGATATATCTAGCTGACATTGATTTGGACTGACAATCATGGATATATCTACCTGACAATGATTTGTACTGTGACCATCATGGCTATATCTACCTCACAATGATTTGGACTATGA